>LPNX010655117.1:194386-271112 GCA_001517045.1 Pseudotsuga menziesii
GATAGGAGACATCATCAACATTAGCAGGGTAACACATCTATAAATCATTGGAAGCTTTTCAACATCATGTGGTCTTCATCTTCAATCTTCAGTCTTCATCATCATTAATTCTTTGACTGCTTCGATCAACAACATCTTTAGCATTTTGACTGTTCGATCAGCAACATCTTCAACACTTTGAATTTTTGATCAGCAACAACATCTTCAGCACCTTGACCTTTCGATCAGCAGCAACATCTTCAGCACTTTTGACCTCTCGATCAGCAATATCATCATCAACACTTTGACCTTTCGATCAGCAGCAACATCTTCAGCACTTTGACCTCTCGATCAGCAATATCATCATCAACCCTTTGACCTTTCGATCAGTAGCAACATCGTCATCATCATATTTTGATCTGTTGATCATAATCATCATCACATTCTGATCTTTCGATCATAAACATCATCATCATATTCTGATCTTTCGATCAGAAACATCATCAACATACTCTGATCTTTCGATCAGAAACATCATAATCATAGTGCATCATCATCATACTTTGATCTTTAGATCAGTACGCCATCATCATCATACTCTGATATTTCGATCAGTATCTCATCATCATCATACTTTGATCTTTCGATCAGTGCGTCATCATCATACTCTGATCTTTAGATCAGTACACCATCATCATCATACTCTGATCTTTCGATCAGTATGTCATCATCATCATACTCTGATCTTTTGATCAGTACATCATCATCATACTCTGATCTCTCGATCAGTACGTCATCATCATCATACTCTGATCTTTCGATCAGTACGTCATCATCACACTTTGATCTCTCGATCAGTACGTCATCATCATCATACTCTGATCTTTCGATGAGTATGTCATCATCATCATACTCTGATGTTTCAATCAGTGTGTCATCATCATCATATTTTGATCTTTCGATCAGTACATCATCATCATAATCTGATCTCTCGATCAATACGTCATCATCATCATACTCTGATCTTTCTATTAGTACGGCATCATCATCATCAGCAACAACCTGCAAACCACAACTCAAAGACAAAAAGTCTTTGGATCACTTTTGGACTTAAAGTCCAAGGATGATACAATCCCACCACATTCTCGACAACCGAAGTTATCGGATTGATTACGGGAGAATCAGTCCCTATCACTTTAGGACGAAGTCCAAGGACGATGCAATCCTACCACATTCTTGAGGACCGAAGCCACCGGATTGATTACAGGAGAATTAGTCCCTATCACTTTAGGACTATGTCCAAGGACGATGCAATCCTACCACATTCTCGAGGACCAAAGCCACTGGATTGATTACGGGAGAATCAGTCCCTATCACTTTAGGACTATGTCCAAGGACGATGCAATCCTACCACATTCTCAAGGACCGAAGCCACCAGATTGATTATGGGAGAATCAGTCCCTATCACTTTAGGACTATGTCCAAGGATGATGCAATCCTACCACATTCTTAAGGACCGAAGCCACCAGATTGATTACGGGAGAATCAGTCCCTATCACTTTAGGACGATGTCCAAGGATGATGCAATCCTACTGCATTCTCGAGGACTGAGGTCACCAGATCTATTATGGACAGATGTCCCGGGATGATACAATCCCTCTTCATTCTCGAAGACCGAGGTCTCCGGATCACTTNTCACGTTCTCAAGGACTGAGTTCACCGGATCTATTATGGATAGATGTCCCAGGATGATACAATCCCTCTTCATTCTCGAATACCAAGGTCTCTGGATCACTTTAGGGAAAGTGCCCAAGGATGATACAATCCCATCACGTTCTCGAGGACCGAGGTCACCGGATCTATTATGGACAGATGTCCCGGGATGATACAATCCCTCTTCATTCTCGAAGANCAAGTGCCCAAGGATGATACAATCCCATCACTTTCTCGAGGACCGAGGTCACCGGATCTATTATGGACAGATGTCCCGGGATGATACAATCCCTCTTCATTCTCGAAGACCGAGGTCTCTGGATCACTTTAGGNACATTCTTGAGGACTGAGGTCACCGGATCTATTATGGATAGATGTCCTAGGATGATACAATCCCTCTTCATTCTCGAATACCAAGGTCTCCGGATCACTTTAGGGAAAGTGCCCAAGGATGATACAATCCCATCACGTTCTCGAGGACTGAGGTCACCGGATCTATTATGGATAGATCTCCCGGGATGATACAATCTCTCTTCATTCTCAAAGACTGAGGTCTTTGGGTCACTTTAGGGAAAGTGCCCAAGGATGATATAATCCCACTGCAATCATCACTACTCCCCCTTTCGAGGAAGGTCCTTTCGAACAACACCAAGCTTGTCCTGAAGGTGTTCGAACTTTACTTGAGACAGAGGCTTCGTCAGTACATCATCATCCAAACCATCATCATCTACATCTTCAGTATGTGAATACTGAACTATCACCATCTGTATCTCCAGTATGTGAATACCGAAAGCATCATCATCTATATCTTTAGTATATCGTATGTAGAAATACCAGATTTCTATGTGTTACGATGGAACACGGGGTTCTCTATCATCACGAATTTGGTTATCACATAGGATCATTGTAGTATCCATCTTCAGGTCAAAGAGACCTGATATCATATTCCGAAGCCATATGGCTTCACAACTTAGCAGAGCAATCTGCTATGTATTCTGCTTCAGTCATGCTAAGAGAAACACTGGACTGTTTCCTGCTAAACCATGAACTCATAGCACATCCCATACTGTAACATCCACTTGAAGTGATTTTTCTATCTGAGATACTTCTGGCCCAATCTGCATCTGTGTATCCATACAATCTATACTCATGGCTACCATCATAGTATAGACCAAAGTCTATAGTCCCTTTCAGATATCTCATCACATGTTTTGCAGCTACTAAGTGAACCCATCTTGGTTGAACAAGAAATTGACTCAAGGTGTTCACAGTGAAACAAATGTCTGGTCTGGTATTTGTTAAGTACATCAATGACCCAATGATATGTTTGTAATGAGTCACATCCACTAACTCTGATGAGTCATCGGTTAACATCTTCAGGTTGGAATCCATAGGAGTAGCCATGGATTTGCATTCCAACATATTGAATATCTCTACTGCATACTTTCCCCGATTGAGAAATATTCCTTTTGAACTTTGCCATACTTCCAGACCTAGGAAACAATGCATTAACCCAAGGTCTTTCATCTCAAATTCTTCTGCTAGTTTCTTCTTGCTTTCTACAATCTGTTTCTCATTCCTTGTTAAGAATAAGTCATCCACATATAGTATGACAGGTTCATCTTCTACAACCTTGTAGTAAAGGTTAGGATTGACTTTACTCTTGGCAAATCCCATGCTTGTCAAGAAACTATCTATTCTTCCATACCAAGCTCTGGGAGCTTACTTCAGGCCATAGAGGGCCTTCTTCTTCTTGCATATGTGAGTCCATCTGTCTTCAACTTCAAATCCTTATGACTATTCGATGTAAAACTCTTCACCAATCATACCATTAAGGAGGGCTTGTCTGTACTTCATCATGGAAGCAACTACCATCATGGTTCTGAAGGAAGTGTACCTTGCTTCCTGGAGTAAGTGTCTCTTCAGAATTAATTCCCTCTTTCCACAACTCTTTCCTTTCTTCTATCAACAACATATTTTATCTTGCAAATCTATTTGTAAGATACCACATTCTTGCTTTCTGGTTTGAGTACTATATCCCAAACATCATTCTAGTATTCTTTCATCATTACATCTTCCATGAGTTGGTCTTGTCAGGTCATCAACATATCCTAGTCTTTAGCATTCAACTTTGAGGGTTGTAACCACTTTACTCTTGGTAAAGTCTTGATCCATCAAGAAGCTTTCCATCATGTCGTACTGTGTCTAACTCAGATATATTCTGTAGTCACTCCCCCTGAAGTGGAGTATTATCTTCCTTCTTCATTCTGTACAGGTGGTTCTATGCTTGATATATACTGGTCAATAGAGTATGTCATGTCATAGTCTATTCTTTCTGAGGAAAATCATGAACCTTGCTTTGTACACTTGTTCTTGTAGATCCATATGGAGGATACTACATAATTTCCTTTATGTCTCAAAATCATATCCTATACATCATTCCTCATGATCAACTGTCATTCTTTGATCATAGCTTCTTTCATAGCATTCTTTTTCTTCATCTTGAGTTATCTCTCATACCCATGGTGGTCTTCATCCTTCAAGGTGGATCTACGTCTCTCTGAAGGTGTCTTTGACCCTGGGAGCTTCAGATTCATGTTTATTGAATTGTCATCACTTGTTCTTCGGAACAAGTCTCATCCTTCTTTTCTTGTAGGAGGTTGTATAGGACCTTTCCTACAATTCAAATGCACCAATTGCATGGTTAGAACTATTTCATATGCATAATGACAAATTCTTATGCATCATGCAACTGTTTAGCCAATACAACATTCATCCATGTCTCACAGAAACTTTCTAGATGCCTTCCATCTCTACCATGACATCATTGAGATTGTGCTATAATCCAATATGTTGGCAAAGAGGTTTGATAAGTAGCAATGGAGAGTTGTATAGCACCATGAGCTACTTACCCATCACATGCATATTAGAGTATACAATCATTAATGCAAACAATCCATCATGCATAACACATCAACTGAATATAATCAAATATATAACAAAACAATATCATGAAATGACAATCGAATACTTATCTTTTATTTGTTTCGTGGGTAGACTCCATCTTGATCATTCTACTTTATCATATTCTTCATTCATGAAATCATCATTTCTTATCCAAATGATAAGATGAATAAGAGGTTCTTCAAGAATTGAGTTCTTCATATTCCTCATCGCTTGAGGGATCTTCTTTGAATGGTGAGAGCTTGATCTTCAATTGCTCCCATCTTCTTCTTCTCTTCTGATGAGTCGAGCTGAAAGTAATTACTTCCTTCTGACATACATTCTTCACATGAATGAATCCCATGATCCTGGGAGGCCATTCAAGGTGGCTATCACCACTTCTGCATTCTCCACTTCTTCTTCTACTGCTTCAAGTTGTTCTGCATTCTGTATCTTCACATTCTTCAACTATTTTCTCAAAGCCATCTTCTGATTTAAGTTCTTATCTTCAAATAGCTTGATCAAGGAATAAAACATCTTCGGTGTCTTTAGAGAAGACACTTGTGGTACAATTCGATCCGTGATTGAATCAACAATGATCTTCTTGGCCTTGATCAAGTTCTTCTTGTGCAAGGCTTTGAGCCTCATCTCCCTCTAGAACTGGAACCTCTCTACTCATGTAGGTGTCCAATTCATTTTCTTTAGAGAGATCAAATACTTCCATGCTTGAAAGTTATCAACTTCATCAAGCTCATCAACAAGATGATGTTATAGATCACTTTGAAATGAGAACCTCAAATTCAAATAGCAAAAGATTAGATCTTACCGATTTGAGGTGTCCATCCTGTTTTTGGAGATGGATGATCTAGGGCTTGTCAGAGAAACCCTAATTTTAAAAACTTAGAATCTTTTAGATCTGACTGGATATAAAGATATATCTCTTCAAATGGAGCTGTCCAATGTACTCATTTTCTGAAAACAGTGGAGGGAAGCTCCCGGAACAAGAAGCCCTAGTTTTCCAATTTCTTCTGCAAAAATGCCTGTCACTGTCTCTATGATATCTCTGAAATTAATGCTCCTCTGTGTCTGAAATTTATCCATGAGTTAGCCTCGCATGTCCTAGATCCAAAAACATATGTTTCATCAGAATTGGTTTCACCAATTGGGATTTATGATCCTTTTTCCAAGGTGACCTGTTACAGGACTATTCAGAACAACGAAGTTGTACGGAATGCCACGTGTCACTGGTTCATATTATGAGTCTAATATTTGGATCATAGAAATTAAATTCCATGATATTTCTAGAACATCTTCAATAATTCTAGTTGGAATTCTGTAGCCCAAGATATAGCAATTTTCCCTAGGTGTCCTGTTTAGGGATGAATTCTGGAAGAGGCTGGAACCCTAACTTGGAGGGATCATATCTCTCAGAATATAGCGAATCCAAGGTGGAATTTTGGAAACAGTGTACATCCATATTTTATCTTCATCCTCTACAATTTTCAACTCCCAATCCTTCGCTAATCTCTGAATATAGCGAAAGTACCAAAACTTAGCAGTTTTGGTATTTAGGGTTTTTCTAGCTCGGGGTCAAACTAGGGTTTGACTTTCCCAGAATTTCACCCAATCAAATTTCTTGATCCAGGTTTCTAAACTTCTATTTTGATGAGGAGAAAAATCCTATGCTAGGCTCACTCAAAAATTCCTCTTATGTAGAAAGCCCTAATTTTCCACACCAAAACTGAAAATGCTCAGAATCGAATTCCGCTTTGACAGAAAGATGCGCCCTTCAATGGAGATTCAGTCTAGCCTTCTTTTACTGATCGATTGTGGATAGAGACCCAAAAAGTAATAATCCCTAGCTTCTATAGCTACACAATGTCTTCTTTCAGGGTGGCTCTGATACCATGTTAAATTTTCATATGCTAAGCTAGATCATTAGTATTTCATTTTGAATTCATAACAAAAGCATATAAATAGGATCACTAAAAGATAGACAAGCACAACCATACAAAAGGAACACAAAGATTTATCTTGGGAAAACCCTAAAGGGAAAAACCCAGCAAAAGCTTCCTCAATATAGATGCCCCAAAAAGATAAAAGGTAAAACCAACAAGGAGATCAAAGCCTGATCCTCCTCCTTCTCCAGCTACTCTTCTCTTCTCCACTAATGTGCTACACAAGTGAGAGTGTGTGTGTGTTCCAAATGAGGAGCACTACACCTCTATTTATATTCATTAGTTCACTTAAGTTAACTCATTTGACATGTAGGCTCAAGTTAAATCATGTAGGCTCGAGTTACACATGTAGGCTCAAGTAACCACACTGGGGTGCTGATGACTCACCTTTACAATTAGAGGGGACTACCTCATGACTCTTATTAGTTATTCCGATTAGGAGCATCAGGGTACAATGTAATATAATTGGTTCTTCTGGTAGGACCATCAGGGACCACAAAAAGATACATATAGAATATTCTTCGAAGTTACAATATTTCAACACTCATCTCCACTCAACATGATGAGACAATGACCAATGAACAAGTTTTATCTAAAGGAAGTGAGAGGGTTCAATTTTTATACAAGGGGGATATGCTTTGAATAGTAAACTGTAATGACCCCCATCAGATCCTACTGATTTTTTTGTCTTATTTGCTTATGTAATTTGGTTAAGGGATTTCATAAAAACACTTGTCAAAATTACCACTAAGTTGTGCCAAATAGTCTTAGTTGGTTTTTTTATTCAATCTATTGGTGATATGTTAATGCAGGAGCATAGGCTCAAGAGGGAAAAGTCATTCATGACTCCACAAGGTCAATGGAACTCTTAAGAGACCTAGGGTCTCGTACATTTGTAATTTTCTTTATTTTGTAAAAGATGAATAAAATGGATAAGGAATCTAGATCCTTTTCCACATGTAGTAGTTAGGATTGAGTTATTTGTGAGTCATAGGGCTAGAAGAGATAAATAAGGCCTATACTCCTTTATTATAGGATCTGGAAACATAATCCTTTTGTATTTAAAATAGTTCGAGTTATTTTCTTAGCAGCTTAGTTAGCTTACATAGCTTGTTGGCTCGCAAAAGCTTAGGTTAGCTCACAGAGCTTAGGATAGGTCATAGAGGTTTGAGGATAGATCAAAGAAGCTTTGATTATGTCATAGATCTTGAGAGGGAGAGAAATTACACATAGCATGAATGGAGTAATGAGAGGTGCATAGAAGAGTGCACGAGGAGTGAACAAGTAGAATTCTATGTGTGTATTTGAATTTTCGGTGAATTGAATAAAGAACAGAGGATTAGACTCTGTGTGTAGTTTTGATGGATTTCATGTCTTTATATAGTTGTGTAGAGGTATGAATTAATCCCGCATTCACTCCATATAACCCTGTATATAAAATTTGTGGCTTTGGATTGCCATATTTGGCGAATTATAGAGAAGAATTGATCATGTTAGTGATCAATTAAGTGAATATTTGTAGAGGGTTAAACCTTAACCAGTCGCTCAAATAAAACAAGATCATAGAGTTGGGATCGATCATGGGGAATATCGACGGTTTATAGTGATATCATCGAGAGAAGTTGCAAGATTTGAATTTTTTTTCATGTGCGCGATATCCTATGAAATGCGCTTAATAAATTTTGGAATCCACCGTTGATTTGGTGGGGACACTGATAGAACGATAAGAAATCCATTTCGCTGTGTGAAAAAGTAAGTTGTTGAACACTCAGGCTAGCCATGAAATTGATAGATCAATGATCATGATCGACAACGAGGAAGAAGTGTTGTGTGAAAACTCTTTTTTTGGAAGTGTCAAAAATCGAAAAGTCAACTTTTGATTCCCTTCTTCCGAAAAGAATTACGCTGCAGAAGGGAACATGTAGAAACCTAGAATTCCGCGGTGGAAGAAAGTTAGACACTGCGGAAAGCTGTTTAACACAGAGATTTTGTTTCAGATCTCAAGGGTTTTGAAGTCTGTACACAAATCAATGCCATCATATGTGTATATTGACTATAATATTCAGATCTTTATTTTTGTAGAGCTAACCGTGAACAATAAATGCAATATATATTGCTTTGCATAAATAACAAGGAAAATAAACCCTAAATATCATATTCATATAAATTTGAGTTTACAATGAATGTAACAACAGTTCTAAGGTGGACAAGAAAATATGAAATTACTTTAACTCTAACTTGTAGCTTCCTAGGCGTGGACAATGATTTATGGAAGTGATATTTGGTGTCTCAATTTTTCTTTGGTGTCTGCCCTACCTTTCCATCTCCTCAAAACAACCCAAATAGTCTTCTCATTATTATGCTGCAACGCCCTTCTTCACTACCCAAAAACATTATGCATAGTTTTAACGAGAAGGAAGACTACAATGAGATTACCCAACAAAGATGTAGTAGATTCCTCTAGGTGTCAATATGGATTGCAACTCCCTTTTTGGCTGTAACAACCCTTTATATTATCCCAGATGAACCATGTGGATCACTGTAGATGTGGAACTGTAAATTGTCCTCACAAAAAAGGTTATGTCCTCTCCAGACGATGTCACGGCCCACACAGTCCAAACTTAGCCAACAAATGAAGAATACGACCTCCACAATATGAAATCAGCCCCTTTGTTACTCCTTTTTTTTCAAAAACATAAAAACCAAAAAAGATGAAAAAGAGAATATGCATGAATCTATAGCATCTTATATCTAGATGTGCCTGAAAATTTATTGTATGTATAACCACAACATGAGCCTATAATCCTAGGTATAATATAATATTGTTACTTGTTAGACTCATAGAAAGACCCCCTTGGGATAAAACTTATTATAGAATATGGTATGGAGATGGCGCTAGGGAGTCCTAGTTTCTTATATTCCTATTTTAATTATTGCATATGCATTTCTAGCTTCTATTCTATTGCTTGTCAATGATATTTATAACTTACATCATAGGGAGGCTCTATGGGTTAAATATAAATATCTCCCTAATGTGGAGATATCCCAACCTGTATACTAACTAATATATGTTGTTAGTATGATAGGAGATCAAGATGTTAAAGTTGTCACCACCATTTTAACATATCAATGTATTTTTAGGAGGAGTTAGAAATGGCTTCGATCACCTCATTTAATGGCTTGGAAGGTATGTGAAACTTAATTTCCTTTAGAGCTCAAGAAATCTCACTTGGGAGTGAGTAAATTAGTTAAAGGTGCCATGCAATATCCATAACATTATTAGAGATCACTTGGCTCAATAATTTCATACTAATTAGGGGAATTTTGAGGTCTAAAACGGGCCTCATAAGAGATATAATAAAATATTATGAGTTAGGAATTTTGTGGGCAATGTATATTTTACAATCATCTCTTACACTATAACCAATGCAACCATGGTTAAGTTAAATTGAAAAGATGTCTAAAATAAAATCAATAAAAACATCATCTTTGATATGACTAAAAGTAAAGTACTTTTGAGTACATAAATTACTTTTAAATATAATATGATGAATGTACTTATAAAGTAATGTACTCATAAAATAAAATATATTAATTTTGAAATTTGAAACATAAGTTATCTTTTCAATATTCAAAATATGTTTTTAAACCATGTATTTATAATTTATAATTTTAAACTTAAAGTTAAATTTAAATGAATAAATTGTCATTTCTTATATATATATTAAAAATAAAAATTAATTTTGAAATATAAATATAAAACTATAAATTAAATTTTATTTTTTTTAAAATTTATTTTTTATCTTTTTAATACATCTTCAAATACACATGTAAACTCATTTTTAATAGTTTCTTATGATATATATTATGTATATCACATATCGTTTTTAATATAATAATTAATAACATCATTAAATAAATTAAAAAAATGTTAATATTGGGATGAAGGAATAGTACATAAATTTCTAACACAAAAAATTGAGTTAATATTAAACAAATTAGATTATATGTAAAAAACATTATTATTATATGTAATAAAATTTTAATAATGCAGTATCTTATTATGATATAATAGTTCATTCAAATTGATACATTAAGGTTTCATGTATGTACTTGTTTTTGTAACTTGAATGTGCCTGTCTAATTTATGTTGGTATAGATGCAGGTGTTTCAAAAGTTAAAAGTTGATAGTAAAATATGAACCGTGAATAATAATTAAATTTAAAAAAAATGGTATTAATATTAAAATTCAACGAGATGAGAATATATATAGTAATTTATTAAAATATAATGATTTATTTTTATAGAGTAAATAAATATATTTTTCATATTTAAATAATAATTATAATAGATTATTATACACAATAAGTATTTAAAAAACAAAAACTATTTATCAAATTGTTTTTATTACAAGATGTTAAATGATTTTGATTTTAAATAAAGATTTGACATATATATTTTAAATGTTGAAAAATGAATTACATAATTTTATTTTTGAATAGGCAATTTACTTTTTGGTATTTGTAATTTATTTTATATTGAAATATAAAAAAAAATTACATTTAATAAAACAGTTATTTTTTTGGTATTTGTAATTTATTTTATATTGAAATATAAAAAAGTAATTACATTTAATAAAACATTTAGTTTTTTGGTATTTGTAATTTATTTTATATTGAAATATAAATAGTACTTTTCTTTTAAGTACTTTAATGGTACTTTAGTGCATTTATATTATATTCACAAATAATATATGAGTACTATTTTCATAATGAGTACTTTACTTACAACATTGATATAGTTAAATATGGGTTTTCATTCACTTCTACAATTTGACAAATAAGTATCCTTAACTCAACCAATGCCGCCTCAACTATTGTAGATGATGTCATCATCTAGAATGTAATTGATTTTTTTAAAGTGGATTTTGATAGTAAATTTTTTTGTTTTGATGCCCATTTTTTACCTCAAAATTCTCATAATGTGCCACCTATCGTTGACTCTCCAATGACATAATTAAATAGAAATTCTGATGCAGGCATTTGTAAAAACTACTACACTTCCACCACTAAAATGGTTCATTGAACAATGAAAATACATAAATGAGGTGGAGGCCATAGATTGACATCAAATGATTAAATGTAACACCTTATATCTCTTCTCATTATTCTAATATCCCTGGTTAACTAATTGATATGTCCATTAAGAAAATAGATTTGTAAAGAATACCACCATATAAATTTTAGCTCATATGATTTCCCTAAGAAGAGATATCATAAATCCAACTAAGGAAAAAACAAGAAATAATTATTTGAATGCATATGATAGATATCTTAGTAAGGCCAGAAACAATAATGAGTCATATCATGCCAGTAGTTACAAATAATAGATAAAAGAGAAAATATCTTGTGTAGAATCATAAGAGAGTCTATGGAAATAGACTAATTTAGTACAATTATTTTATCCTTACTTATTGACATGGGACCTTGAATGATATATAAGTAATTTGATGAAGTAACTGTTGTAAATGAAAGTCTCCTATGGCTAGGGTCTAAGAGGCCATCAATGTACTGGGGTTGAAAGGTGGATGCATATGGTTATACAAGCAACTATAAACAAGATTCAGAGATTAGAATGGTTCATACCTTAGCCAAACGAAGGTTGATCTAAGAAGCCCTTCAATCCTCTTCTTGCTCCTCTTGCTCCTCTTGCTCCAAGGGACCTGCAAAATGAATTATATCTTTCTCAAACCAATATGACCACATATAAAACAATGATAATCAAATAAACATGAAATAATGATTTGACTAACATCATCATATGATCATAAACATAGATTCAATCACACATTGAACAATGATTTGGGAAGAAGAAGGACATCACATCTTTATTAATCTTGAAAGCACGTACAAATATACCTTCTCTTCAAGTTTGACACCTCACTAAACCTTGATCTGGTTCTGCTGCTTCTCTTCTCCAAGGAACTCAGCCTCTAGGCTCTTCAAGACAAGGGGATGATCACTAGGGAAAAGGTGTGGGAAAAGAGAGTTCCATATCCTCTAGCATAACAATGCAAAGATTCAAGTCCCCTCTCATGGACCTCCCTACCTATATTTATATGATTTATGAAGAGTTAGGGTTGAAAACAAAGTAGTTAGAACTGAAGGAGTTAGTTGCATAACTACCCAAACGACCCGAATTTCAAAATACGTATTTTTTTGACAGTCTCAGGAGGCGTATGCGGGTTGCAGAGACAACAATCACGTATGCGAGGAGGTATATGTGGGTTGCAATGCAGATAGTCATGTATTTAAGTCATACACGAGTATTATATATAGCAAATCGCGTACATATGTGGGTTTCCTTAAGGAAACTCGCGTATACATAAAAAATGCTCATTTTAAGGGTACTTTTGAGCATTTTCAGACTTTAGTGTCTTCTGGAAAGTTTTAGATAACTGAAAGATATTTCCAGTAGTGTAGTGATGAGGTCAAATGGAGTTACAAAAATCAAGATATGGGTCCTCCAAGTTAGGTGTTTTTTAAGTGACTTTCATGAAGTGTCGTCATGGAAGTGTCAGCATGCGACGAGATCATGGGAAAGTGGTCACAGAAAAAGATGTGTCAATTTCAGCTATAATAGATGCCCCATAATGTATGAGGTTAGAGGAGAAGATGATAGTCGAAATACATTATAAAGGAAACAACTGAGTATGGAGAGAGCAGAGAATCCAAGATCAAAAGGGTCAAATGAGGGTACTTGAAAGAGAGATAAATGTCAGATAAAACTGATCTCTGGGACATACAGGTCCATATACAAATCATCGCCATAAAGATATAGGAAGATCCAACATATGTATAACTGATGAAACTATCATGGTTGCTCAATATGCAAAAAGGCACCATATCAAATCTAAAGGAGTCATGGCCACAAATGCACAAGGTGGATCCATGCTCAGTAATCGATCATAGCCACAAAAATACAAGGTGGATCTATGTCTTAGCAAAATGTCATATAAAATGTAACAAGGTCTTGCACAGCTTGGGCAATAACAAAAGATAACAATGCTACTATCGACCCAAGGTCTTCAATCCAAACCACCAAAAAGGTACGAATCCTAACCATGCAAATAAAGGAGTTGAAGTTGAACATGGAGGAAACCATTTAATTATCGATCAATAATGAGAATCATTAACAAATGCGAGGGAAACCACCATTAATGAAAATGGTCCCCAAGGTACCTAGTACATTCTAACAAGTGTGAATACAAGAACTTGAAGTCGAACACTTGAAGAATCCATCGAATAGGAGACATTAAGGTATTCCCACTACCCAATAGTGAGGGAAATTGCCATTGATGACTACAATCCCCAAGGTACTGTCATAAAACTCTAAATCTCATTCCCAGAGTAAGAGGTGTTGCAGTCGATAGGAAGAGATCCGTTGGAAGGAAGGCATTAGGGCGTCCTTCATCATCCAACACGAGGTAAGTCAAAGACTAATTGGATCTGGAATTGGTACTGAATTTCACAACAAGAAATGCTGAAGACATGATGTAATGAACTAATACTAGGGAATGGCTGACACAAAAGGTCAAGGCAACTGCAGAATGGCTGACAAAGGTTTAATCCTTGAATAGTGAGCATGAAACAAAAGTGACTTAGGCAGCTTTGACACAAAATGACCAACGACACAAATCTGCAATGTAGGAGACATTGACAGATTCCGTATACAATTGGAAAAGAGACCAACTGGAGGAGTAAGAAACTCTGAATCAGGATAAGGTCAAAATACTAGGACCCAACTGTTGATAGACTCAAAACTGGTGATTTGTTCAAGGAAACAAGACTTGCTTCCATGATGTAAAAAACATGTGAATGAACGTCCCTTCCCTTCTTTCTTGTAAAGGTTTAATGAGTCCAAGAAAGCAAACTTGGGACCTTCTTCATTTTTGGCAAGCTTGAAGAAGAGACATAAGAATGCTTGATAAAGCACTTATTCATGGATTTTACGAGCCTGAACTAGTACGTACATGATCGACGGTGTTTTCATAGCTTAGAGAGTCTGAAAACTCCAAAGAAGAATCCATAGGGGAACGTTTTGGTCTAATTTAGTCTCCTGAGGCTAGAAAAGTATAAAAAAAACCACAGAAGAACTCTCTTAGCTTTCGAAGAAGTAAGGTGCACCTTTTTCGTACTTAGTCAGGAAGGTTCAAAAAATGTTAAATTACCACCTACCCAACACTCATTCAAAAGCAACATATAGCCTAATTTTTACGAGTGTGAATAAGGAAAGATCACTCGAAAATATCCATTTGATTACGAGAAATGGGGCTTGCAACAATAAACTCGATGCTTTATTCTTTAGGGTTTAACGAGCATGACAAAGACATAAAGTACACTTGAAATCTTTTTCATGTTTAGGTCCAAAGCACGAAAAAGAGAAAACTAAGCTCATACAGGGGGTTCCTTTTTCGTAAGTTTAGTCCCTCAGGTCCGGAAAAGTGATAAACCTATGCCTGAGAATACTCTTCTCAATTCCAAAGAAAAAAGAGTGTTCATTTCTTGTATTATTCCACATGGTCCGAGAAAGCGATAACCTACCACCAATGTGGATGCCCATTCACATATTATTAACGAGCCTGAATGGACAAGTTTACTCAGTAGTCAAGTCTATTTTAAGGAGTCAGACCTGGGCCTAAAGAAACTCAAATATCTTTCCTATAAAGTTTTAACGAGTCCGAAAAAGTCAACTCGCAGCCTCCTTATTGTTTTTAACGAGCTTGAAGGAGAGCAAAAAGAATGCTCTATATGCAAGGAGACGAGTGTCAGGGGCAAGAAAAACTAGTTCCAAGTGCAAGGAACAAACCTATGCATAATGCAAGGAACATGAGTAGGATAAAGACACTCGGGGAACGTCTCCTCAAGGTAAAGGGTGTCAAGTTGCAAAGGCAAAATGATACAAGGCTTAGTGACGATGAGAACAAATATGAGGGCTTATACAATGAGCTAAAAGCGTGGAAGCCGACATCAGACTCAAAAGCACGAGCAATATACATGCAATTGCAATTACAACTTGAAAAATAAGACAAGGCCAATAAACAATTGTGAATCCAACTAAGAATCCTATCTCCAAGAAACAACAACATCAAGATCATATTCAAAAGAAAAGTTCTAATGCAGGTTAGTTTGGCAGAAACACATGCGACTTTGCTATCTTCTACAAAAGGTAAATTCAAGGTAGAATCATCTGAAGAAGATTCTATGACACTAAGGCTCGAGGGTTTATAATCAATAAGATCAACCTCAGAAGGAGAGAAAAAATCAACAAGGGAGATAGAGTCTGTAGGAACAAACTCAGTATCACAGTAGTTGAAAAATTCTTAAGAAAAATCAAACTCATCAGGATCACTGACTTGCTGTTCAAAGGAAGAGTCAAAAGACTCAACAAGACCAACATAAGAAGAAAGGCCAGGCTTACTAGGAAAATTAGGGTTAGATTTAGTCACAACTAAACCAACATCCAAAAGAGGGTCAGACTGTATCAAAGAATCTAGGAAGACTTCATCTGAAGGAAGAAGATCATCCGATATAGGACACATGTCTAAACTTTCAAATGGATCGACAGAGTGGAGAGCATGCTCCATAGTCTGTATAGGATGACTCACCTGGTCAATTGCTGGGACCAAGTCCCGAGAAGGTAAGCATGAAAAAAAAAGGCTGCTTCTCAGTACAAATTGAACACAAAGGACATGAGGCCACATAGCTCACCTATGGTAGGGGAGTGTCTATAGAAACACTGGAAATCAATAAAGGAAAGACGCGGTCTCTAGTTGGGTTAGGAGATGGATCAAGAAAATCCAACTGATCGATAGTGACAATTTGTTCTCCATGATTAAAGTACATCACATGAAAGAACGTTGACACCACAGCTTGCATGGCATAGACATAATCACATCCAAGGAGCATATTGAAGTCCAAGGGGTCTTCTATCACCATGAAGTCAACTAAGACGGTCTTCCCACCCAAAATAACAGGTGTTTGAGAAAGAATTCTCAAGGCTATACAAGTTCTTCTATCAAATGCCAGTAACTGACTAGTAGTCGACACAAGGCTGGGAGATCCCATGCCTCACCAAGCATGAGCAAACAAGATACTAACTGAGGCTCCTTCATCAATAATACAATGAGCAGTCATGTAGTGTTCAAATTTGACCTTTATCTAGAAAGGTGTATCAGAAGGAAGGCATGGCTCAACTAGGCTATCCCAATCAAAGGAAGCAATATGAGAGCTTGGTGGGGGTTGATCCGAAGCAAGTTCAGTGCCCCCTTGTTCAGTAAGTTCTGAACTAGCAGTGAAGAAAATGTGACTAGCAGGCACTTCACTCTCTGAAAGAAGAGTGGGATTGATCGACAATGGAATCGATTCAACTGCATTGTGAAAGTCTCTCTCTGAAGGGAGAGTGGGATTAACCAAATGTGACATTGGTTCAACCACATCAGGATCACTCTTCGAAAGAAGAGTGGGATCGACCAAAGCTGAGATTGGTTCGACCTATTTATCAACCAAAGGTTGAGTGGGTTTTTGAGAAACTATAGGTTGTTCAGGAGAAGGAAATTCTTGAGTCTCAGACCACACTCTTCCTACCTATGCAATATTAGGGAACTGGTGAGTACGATGATCTCCCTCGCATAACTTACAAGGGAACTTAAGTTTGCACCTCGAACAACTAGTTTTATCAACGGTGTCAACATGACTAGTAGTGGCTGATTGTTTTCTCTTAGCATGACCTACAGAGGCTGAGAGTTTTCCCCTAGCATGAACTACAGAGGCTGGGTGACTGGGTCCAACCTGACTAAGAGAGGCTGGTTGTTGAGAGAATTCATGATGTTCAAAATGGGATGACTTTGGAACCAAACTCTTCGCACCTTCGCAATAGAAGGGCATTTATAAGTAAGGTGGTCTCCCTCACAAAGCTTACAAGGAAACTTGGGCTTGTGTTTTGAACGGGTAGTCTTTTCAATAGTGTCAACATGACTCGCAGTGGCTGACAGATTGTCTCCAGCATGAACCACAGAGGCTGAAAGACTCCCCCCAGCATGACTTGCAGAGGCTGAGAGACTGGGTCCAACATGACTTACAGAGGTTGGAAGAGCACCACCAGCATGAAAAACATAGGATTAATGGCTAGGATCAACATGCTTTGCATCAGTTGAGTGTGTGCCCCCAGCATGAACTCCAGAGGTTGGGTGGATGGATCCAACATGACTTGCAGAGGTTGGATGGGGAGGTTCAACTTGAACATCAGAGGTTGAACGAGTGCCCTCAGCATGAACTATAGAGGCTAGGTGAATGGATCCGACATGAACTGGAAAGGTTGGAAGGATCCCACCAGCATGATTAACAGAGGCTAGATGGTGAATATCAACTTGACTTGTAGAGGTTTAGTGCTTAGATCCAACATGACCTACAGAGTTTGGATAGGTGCCCCCAGCATGAACTGCATAGGTTGGGTGGTGAGGTTCAACTTGACCTACAGAGGTTGAAAGGGTGCCCCCTTTCTTATGTGCCTTCTTCCTATTCCTCCTTCTTTTACTCCTTTTAGAGTGTTGGTTACTAGTATCAGTAGTTTCACCACATGAGGTAGAAGGGGGAGGAGAATCAACTACACGTGAAGGAGAAATAGTGCTTTGATGCCCCTGATATAAGGAGCTTACTTGAGAAGCATCGAGAGCATTCAAGACACTTGGAGTGGAAAAAAACCACACCGGTATCCCTAGGGTGAATCTAGGTAGATTCAGGGTGGCCATCAAGGGAACATCAACATTCCCTGTGAGAGGAATAGTATAAGGAGTTCCCAGCATGGGGATCTCTTGGTTGGTGTTCAAAGGGGTGTTAGCCATAGTTTCAAACTAGGAGACAAAGTCTGAGGTTGACAGGAAACCAAAAGTACAAAGCACACACCTAAAGGCAAACTAAGTACAGGCAAACCACACAACACTCACTAAAAAGTTCCTAAAGCCAAATAGACAAACATGTATAATATATGCTTTCCAAAAGAAAGATGATAGAGAGTTACTTGGCGTCCTTGTAGATGTTCTTAGGCACAAGCAGAGGAATCACCCATCGCCATCCCACACCTTCTACCGGGGTTACCTTCCAAGCCCATCCAAGGTCAACTAAAAATAGCCTTCTGGTGTACCTGTTATAGCTAATTTTTGTTTTCTATTTTTAGACCGTATGCTTGTTTTCAAAACATGGTTTTCTTATTGCTTTAAGATTCTGAGTTTGGTTTTTGAAGTATTTTGATAGCATGCTTATTTTTATTTTTGATTTTATAAGTTTTCATTTTAAATTTACTTTACTTATTTGTTTTCATACTTTTAATGGGCTTATTAGGTGTATGTATTTTTGAAAGGTTGGATAGAGATATCATAAGGGTTAATCAAAGTTTGATTTCACAATATAACCCTTTGTGTTTTAAGCCTTTTGTAAAAAAATTGAAGAAATAAGTCATTATTGAAGTGGAAGAACAAACTAATCAAGTGGAGTCTTTGACACAGAAACTTGAAGAGCTTGTAGGTGGATAGAAAAAGAAGATTGATGAAGATGATCAGTTGGAATCTCAAGTGTAGAATTTAGAAGATGTAACAGAAATCATTGAACATGACACAACAAATACCTTTGATGAAGATACGAACCAGAAAGAAGGTAAATGTGTTTTAGAACAAGAGAAGATTCTTATAGATGTACATGAATAAATAAAGGAGATCCTAGTGCTTCATAAATTGAATCCTGTGACTGTCAAATAAAACTTCCACATTACAGAAAGGAGTGTGCGATGTTTATTGAGAATTATGCTCTGTTTTTTTCCTGTTTTGGTCATTGCAATTGAGCGCGGATTACGAGCTGATGGAGATGAATTTTAGAAAAAAAAAGAAATTTTTGTTGACAAGAAAACCATTCACAAAAAATTCTCTCAGTTTTTCAATAGCTGTCAAGGTTTGAAAGATTCAATTTAATCTTTACATCCTATTTTTCAGGGTTTAAAAATATTTAATATTTTCCTGTTTTAGTCTTCATCGTGCGGGGAATATTATGATTTATTGGAGACACATTTTTAAAAACCAAGAGACATTTTTTTCCATCACAAGCCCATTCAAAAAAACCTCTCTTAGTTTTTGCACAGGTGTCACGAATTGAGAGATATGGAATCTTCTTTGAGATCTATTTTTCAGAAATTCGCCAAATTTACCAGGAATCTGATTTTGCTATTTTTAGTCAATTAGTTGAAAGTTGGTTAATGCAACTGCTAAGTAGTTTCAAATTCGACCTAATGAAGGGAATATAGAACTACTTATTTGTAATTATATAAAGGGGTGGGGGAAGCAGAGAAGAGGTTTGAATTTTTTGTACAAGGGGAGGCTTTCAACTACTATACAGAGCTAACTTTTAGAAAACTCTTATGCATGTTGGATTACTGATTATGTTATATATGCAATCTATAATCCCATTTTATCTTCTATGCTGGTTTCATTTCTGATTAGTGTGATCACTCATTTTATGAATTCATTTCTTGTTTAAGGTTGTTTCTCATGGAATGCTTATGAACTGTGGATGAAACTCAGTTATGTGCTTATGTTTTTCTGCTTTATGTTACATATATTATACATCTCAGTCTTATATTGTGCATGGTTTAGTTTTTGTTTTAGCCTTATAAGATTTACCATTTTGTTTACAAACTGCAAAACCAAAACCCTAAAAAACCTGTTTTACTTAATTTTGTTTTATGAGATTGTGTTGGCTTGTTCTTTAGTAGTTTGAGAACAATTTCTGGCACTAACGTCTTTGGCGCCATTGCCAGGGACAAAGATGAAGCATAATTTCCCTGGGTTATTCATCATTCAACTGGTTTTGAGAGGTGAACAAAATCAACAAGTCATTAGGACTACATTTCACCAAACAGTTCATAGTGGCTACTAAGGGAGTTGGGACAAGAGGTAGACCTAGTTCACCATTACACCTGGGTGTCTCAGACCGAGAGAAAATTCTGAAAGAAGTTAGGAAATTAGGAGATCACAGTCATCCCCAGCTTTATGCAGCCCTAATTAATTTGACCTACTGTCACCCTTTCCACTTTCCGAGGAGGAAAAACAAAATCTATCTTGAAAAATCAATTGGTGAATCCACTAGTACAAGATGCAGATGCTAAAGACCATGGAAGCCATTCTGGCTCGAAGGTTTGCACCTTTCAATTTTTCCAATGTTTCAGGTTTTCCAAATCCAATGGTTCAGTTAAATATACAGCATGAATATGTGCTCATGAAGATGTTCATGTATTCACTCGAGCAAGATGCACGAGAATGGTATTTTTCTCTTCCCATCGCTAGAATTTACTCACTGAAAGAATTCCACACATGTTTTCAGAAACATTGTATAGTATATGTTCTCAGCTGAATTTTTTTTTAAAGATTGTTGTGAGTAGGCTGATTTTTATAATACAATTTCTGATTCAAAAAATCATGAAGTATAATCAAGGATTCAAAACATATCATGAAGAAGTTGTAGTTTCAGAATTTGTTGAAGATGAAGAGGTAACATTTTTAGATACTGCTGTCAAGGAAGAATTCCATGATCATTACGATAATCAAGTTGTTGTTTTAAGTCAGGTTGAAGATTATTCTAGTGATGAGATCAGCAGAGATAGTTTGGAATATTCTCATAATGATTTCACAGTCTTAATAATCATTTGAATGCTAATCCCATTGAAGATCAATCTCTTGTTCAACTAACTATTGGAAATCATTGTTGTGTTAAAAATCAGCCTTGTAATGAAGAAAAACATGAACCTTCAGCATCATCATTTGAAATTTCTCAGAATGCTCCTCGTTATGATGAAGATATTGGGGTTTCAAGACAAGAATTCTATGATGAATTATATTCTAGTCCTTTTTGTTTTGATATTAAAATTGATGAAAGTCAGGCTACTGACATTTTTAACGTTATATCAGAAGTTTCTTATATTCAAGGTTATGATAAATCTGTTGTTCAAAACCATTATGAAGATGCTCTAATTTTTGATAAATATGATGATGAAATTGAAAAGAAAGACCCAGAAATGTGTGAGGTGTGTGATATGGCACAATCTGATCAGCAGATTCAGGAATGCATTTAGTCCATTATCCTTGAATAGCCAGAGCCAATGTATGATAGTTATCCATTTGAAGACAGTGTGGAAGAGGAGGTTAAGCTTGTTGACATTATTGATGATACTGTCCAAAAAATTCTGGAGCAAATTCAGGCTGATCCTGATGTCTTTTATTGCCAATGCATGCTTGATATTCATGGAATAAAATATTCTTACGGACAACCTATATTTTTCATAGAACAGGAAGAGGTAACTTTTGGAAATTTGTATGATCCAGTGGTAGATTATTTAGAGTCAAGACTAAATTATAAATCTGTTATCTTAGAGACATCATTCAATGAAAGTGGGTACAAGTTGCTAGATCTTTGCTCCTCATGTTTTCCAATATTCCTTATTATACATATATTCAGAGTTGGAAGCAAGTTTTGGTGGATTGATGAAATTCTTTCCTGGTTACATTGGAAATGGGATTACAATTTGATTCAGTAAATGAAAGGTTTCTCAAATACTTTTACAGTCTTTGAAGGAAAGAGATTTCATTTTCATTGTATATACCGGTGTGTGAAGGATTGAATAAAGACTCCATACCCCAATGGATGTTTTGCAGAGTAGCAGATAGGTTCAGTTAAATGACAGAAGGAACTGGTCTACAAGTTCTTGAAACCTCACAAGGAGGAATTCATCCCGAAGCAAGAGCCAGATGTTATAGCTAGTTTTTGTTTTCTATTTTTAGACCGTATGCTTGTTTTCAAAACATGGTTTTCTTATTGCTTTAAGATTCTGAGTTTGGTTTTTGAAGTATTTTGATAGCGTGCTTATTTTTATTTTTGATTTTATAAGTTTTCATTTAAATTTACTTTACTTAGTTGTTTTCATACTTTTAATGGGCTTATTAGGTGTATGTATTTCTGAAAGGTTGGATAGAGATATCATAAGGGTTAATCAAAGTTTGATTTCACAATATAACCTTTTGTAAAAAAATTGAAGAAATAAGTCATTATTGAAGTGGAAGAACAAACTACTCAAGTGGAGTCTTAGACACAGAAACTTGAAGAGCTTGTAGGTGGAAAGCAAAAGAATATTGATGAAGATGATCAGTTGGAATCTCAAGTGTAGAATTTAGAAGATGTAGCAGAAATCATTGAAGATGACACAACAAATACCTTTGATGAAGATACGGACCAAAAATAAGGTAAATGTGTTTTAGAACAAGAGAAGATTATTATAGAAGTACATGAAGAAAGAAAGGAGATCCCAGTGCTTGATAAATTGAATCCTGTGACTGTCAAATAAAACTTCCACATTACAGAAAGGAGAGTGCAAAGTTTATTGAGAATTATGCTCTGTTTTTTCCTGTTTTGGTCATTGCAATTGAGCGCATATTACAAGCTCATGGAAATGAATTTTAGAAAAAAAAAAGAGGTTTTTTTTCATAAGAGAACCAATAAAAAAAACCTCTCTCAGTTTTGCAACATATATCAATGTTTGAAATATTCAATTTATTCTTTACATCCTATTGTTCAGGGTTTAAAAATATTTAATATTTTGCTGTTTTAGTCTTCATCTTACAGGGCATATTATGATTGATTGGAGACAAATTGTTAAAACCAAAGAGAGGTTTTTTTCCATCACAAACCCATTCACAAAAACCTCTCTCAGTTTTCACACAAGTGTCATGGATAAAGATATATGGAAGCTTCTTTGAGACCTATTTTTCAGAAATTCGTCAAGTTTACCAGGAATCCGATTTTGATATTTTTAGTCAATTAGTTGAAAGTTGGTTAATGTAACTAATGAGTAGTTTCAAATTCGACCTAATGAAGGGAAGACATAAATATGTATTTTTAATTATATAAAGGGGTGGGGGAAACAGAGAAGAGGTTTGAATTTTTGTACAAGGGGAGGTTTTCAGCTACTATACAGAGCTAAGTTTCAAAAAACTATTATGCATGTAGGATTACTGATTATGTTATATATGCAATATATAAGCCCATTTTATCTTCTATGCTGGTTTCATTTCTGATTAGTGTGATCACTCAGTTTATGAATTCATTTCTTGTTTAAGGTTGTTTCTCATGGAATGCTTAAGAACTGTGGATGAAACTCAGTTATGTGCGTATGCTTTTCTGGTTTATGTTACATATATTATACATCTCAGTCTTATATTGTGCATAATTTAGTTTTTGTTTTATCCTTATGATTTTTTCCCTCTTGTTTACAAACTGCAAAACTAAAACCCTAAAAAACCTGTTTTACTTAATTTTGTTTTATGAGATTGTGTTGGCTTGTTCTTTAGTAGTCTAAGAACAATTTCTGGCACTAACAGTACCTGCGTATGAAGCCTAGATGTCAAAGAGACTAAAGGCTACCTTAACTATATTGACAGTCTAGGGGGACAGTCGCAAGCCTAGTTCGTACGCATGGGCAGGGTAGCAAATCCTGAAACCCTGTCTAAGACAGAATCCCCAGATGCAAAAAAACCTTGGTCTACGCTTTGACAAGGAATCAGAGGGTAATCTCCTCAGTCTGAGCCTCCACGCAGCCTCGTGCTTAAATCCTGTTTGAGAGGAGATTCCCAGATACAATCAACATAGAAAAGGGTTTACCTATGATTGGCCAACTACGTCTGAATTTTAACACTTGTGGGGAGTTTAAACTCCCCACCCCACAAGTCTAGCCTGAGCTAGTTGGTGTATGAGCGTATAAAATAAAACTTACTAATAATTTTAAAATTATATCGTTTATTTTAAGGGCTGTTTTTAGTATGAGATTAAATGGCGTGAAATTTATGTGGTGTTTTGACTCAAAGTTGAAAGAAAATGACTAAGAAAAGAGAAATGAAATGCAAAAAGCAAAAACTATTCTCTTTCTTTTCAAATAGAAACTTGAAAGCCACAAAAGAACAATTTCTTTTTATTTTTTTTCAAAAATAATGATATGCAGTGCATTAAAGACAAAACCCTAATCTACATGCATATTAAACAACTATATGTTCTTTTTATTTTTCTTTTATAAATGAAAAATAAAAACTACTTACAAACTAAATGTATGCAGATACCAAGAACAAAGCAAAAGGAACTTTGCTATACAACCACCAAGCAGACTCTAGAATGACCTAAAGTCAGTATAAACCCTGCTTGGAAGAAAGGCTTGCCTAAAAGACAAGTCAACTATTTTGGCATGGTAAATTTAACCAACAAAAAAGGAAGGAAACAAAGACCAATATGCTTCTAAGTTCAGACAAAGATCACTAATAGAGGCTGACCATAAACATAAGCCAAAAAACAAGCCAAGCAAAGGGAGTGGGGGGAAAGAGAAAAGAGCAAACCCTAATGCTATAAAAAGGCTTACCACATAGATAAAGCACAACCAAAAGGGATGGCACTAAATCCCTGGATTCATGCACCTATAGAGGACACCAAAAGACCTACCAAACAACCCACAATAGTAGAAAAAACCACAAAAAATGATGAAAAAATACTGTTTTAGGGGCACACGCGGGTTGTACTACTGACAGGTCATGTGTCATACGTGGGTTGATAGTACAACAAGTCGTGTGTACAAGCACATGTGGTTTGTACAACTGAAAAGTCGCATATCATACGCGGGTTGACCATATAGAAAGTTGCATGCACCAAACTAGACACACGACTGTTTAGTCTGTAACTCGTGTATTGGTGGAAAAAATCCCCCCAAAAAGGTCAAAAACTGCCTTAGGAAGGCAGGGGAAGTGTACTATCAGACTTAGAAGGTGTTCCTTAATGGCAAGAAGGACCTGCAAACTTGCAAAAGATAGAAAGAAAGACAGAGAAACCCCAAACATATAAGGCTCTCCCCAGCGGAGTCGCCAGTTTTGTTGTAAATGAAAGTTTCCTATGGCTAGGGTTTAAGAGGCCATCAATGTAATGGGGTTGAAAGGTGGATGCAAATGGTTCTGCAAGCAAATATAAAAAATATTCAGAGATTAGAATGGTTCATACCTTAACCAAACTAAGGTTGATCCAAGCAACCCTTCAATCCTCTTCTTGCTCCTCTTTCTCCAAGAGACCTGCAAAACAAATTATACCTTCCTCAAACCAATATGACCACATATAAAGCAATGATGATCAAATAAACATGAAATAATTATCTGACTAACATCATCATATGATCATAAACAGAGATTCAATCAAACATTGAACAATGATTTGGGAAGAAGAAGGACATCACATCTTTATTAATTTTGAAAGCAAGTACAAATATACCTTCTCTTCAAGTTCGACACCTCACGAAACCTTGATCTGGCTCTGCTGCTTCTCTTCTCCAAGGAACTCAGCCTCCAGGATTTGCAACATAAGGGGATGATCACTAGGGAAAAGGTGTGGGAAAAGAGAGTTCCAAATCCTCCAGCATAACAATGCAAAGATTCAAGCCCCCTCTCATGGAACTCCCTACCTCTATTTATATGCTTTATGAAGAGTTAGGGTCGAAGACAAAGTAGTTACAACTGAAGGAGTCAGTTGCATAACTACCCAAACCACCCGAATTTCAAAATACGTATTTTTTTGACATTTTCAAGAGGCATACGTGGGTTGTAGAGACAATAGTCATGTACATGAGGAGGTATACGTGGGTTGCAATGTAGATAGTCATGCATTTAAGGCATACACGAGTATTATATATAGCAAGTCATGTACATATGTGGTTTTCCTTAAGGAAACTCGCATATACATAAAAAAAAGATCATTTTAAGGGTACTTTTTGTGCATTTTCAAACTTTGGTGTCTTCTAGAAATTTTTAGCTAATTGAAACATATTTCCAATGGTGTAGAGATGAGGTCGAATGGAATTACAAAACTCAAGATATGGGTCCTCCAAGTTAGGTTTTTTTTCAATGACTTTCAGTGACTTTCATGAAGTGTCATCATGGAAGTGTCGACATGTGACGGAATCATGGGAAAGTGGTCACAGGAAGAGATGTGTCAATTTCATCTATAATAGTAACCGATAAATCCACCTAGGTAATGCAGTAGATACTGACTAGAAATAATACTATGTAATTTGGATAAGACAATCTTTTTCAGTTAGCGATGATGTTTAAGGGAATAGTTAAGGATAGATTAAATGAAAATTTGGATCTATATAGCCATATTTCTCTCCGATCTAGCTACAATATTTTCATGGTTCACTAATTCATATAACAAGTGTTGTAGGAATTAGAAAGGCATCCTTTCCATCATTAACACCTACAATACTAGGTATAATATACCTATAATTTGTTTGGTAATTATAAAGAGATGGAGGGTTGACATTGTAGGTTAAAAATTATACTTATAAGGAGATGGGGGTCACATCATATTCATATGGTCCATCAATCAAGTTATTAGATTATCATTAGGAGAATTGTTTGAATGGTATACTACTGGTGCAAAATACATTGGTTAATGTTCAAATTCCTTTTATCTTTATAAGAATTGGCGCATAGGGTTAATGGAAGAGGTTATATAAAAATTCTTAATATTTAACAAGATTATATAGGTTCTTGTAGATTTTCTCCAGGTAGGACCTTAACCAATGTATTAAGGAATTTTCAAACTTATGGAGAGCATATAGATTAAATGCAACATCGTATATCTCTTCTACTAATTATTCTAATATCCAATGTTACCTAATTTATATGTCAATTAAGAAATTAGATTCATAAGGCATACCACCATAGAAAGTTTAGCTCATATGATCTCCATAAGAAGAGAGATCATAAATCCAACCAAGAAAAAAACAAGACAAAATTGTTTGATGCATATGATAGACTTATTTGTAAGGCAAGAAAAAATAATGAGTCATATCATGAGGCTAGTAGTTACAAATAGCAGATTAAAGAGAAAATATATATCTTGTGTAGAATCATAAAAGAGTCTGTGGAAATAGACTAATTTAGTACAATTATTTTATCCTTATGGTATCCTTACTTATTGAAATGGGACCTCGAATGATATATAAGTAATTTGATTAAGTAACCGGTAAATCCACCTACGTATAAATGTATGCAGTAGATACCGACTAGAAATAATACTATGTTTGGATATTGTAACCTCAACATCTAACCTCATATGAAATTAATGTCATCCCTTATGCGGTAAAATAAAATTGATTACTAGTGCACTTGAATACATTGAAACAAACTCACTGCCTCCATCCTTCTACAAATAAACATCACAATCAATGCATTATAAGCCATGGTTATTACATTATTTAACTTCATGTCATCGACCACAATAGGCTAATATACATGGTCGATTTCATGGTATACCCTCTCAACCTCCTTATTTGTATCAAGTCATTTTCCTTGTGAAATCCATCAGTGCAAGATTAATTCATCAAAGGATTATTAATGTAAGTATGAATATTTGGTTGATCACAACCATTTTCCTTCATATGCTCCACTAGTGCAAGATAAATGACAAATTTTCCTCCTTTGCAATGTCCATTATTCAAGGTAGTATATGTTACTTCATTTGGTGTCAATCATTTTCAGTTAGGGATGATGGTTAAGGGATTACTTAAGGATAGTTTAGATGAAATTTTGGATTTATATAGCCATTTTTTTTCTTCTGATCTAGATACAATATTGTCATGGTTCACTAATTCATATAACAAGTGTTGTAGGAATTAGAAAGGTGTCCTTTCCATCATTATTAACACCTACATTACTAGGTATAATATACCTATAATTTGTTTGATAATTATAAAGAGATGGAGGGTTGACATTGTGGGTTAAAAATTATACTTATAAGGAGATGGGGGTCACATCATATTCATATGGTCCATCAAACAAGTTATCAAATTATCATTAGGAGAACAGTTTGAATGGCATGATATAGGTCTGAAATACATAGGTTATTGATGCCGGTTCAAATTCCTTTTATTTTTATAATAATTGCATATGGTTGGAAGAGGTTATAATGATAAAAATTCTGAATATTTAAAAGGATTATATAGGTTATTGTGTAGGTTTTCTCCAGGTAGGACCTTAACAAATGTATTGATGAATTGCCAAACTTATGGAGATCATATAGATTAAATGGAACACCGTATATTTCTTCTCATAATTATTCTAATATCCCTCGTTACCTAATTGATATGTAAATTAAGAAAGTAGATTTGTAAGGCATACCGCCATAAATTTTTTAGCTCATATGATCTCCATAAGAAGAGAGATCATAAATCCAACCAAGAAAAAAACAAGAAAAAATTGTTTGAATATTGCATATGATAGATCTCTTTGTAAGGCAAGAAAAAATAATGAGTCATATCATGATGCCAGTAGTTACAAATAGCAGATCAAAGAGAAAATATATATCTTGTGTAGAATCATAAGAGAGTCTATGGAAATAGACTAATTTAGTACAATTAATTGATCCTTATGGTATCCTTACTTATTGACATGGGACCTTGAATGATATATAAGTAATTTGATCAAGTAACCGGTAAATTCACCTATGTATAAATGAATGCAATAGATACCGGCTAGAAATAATTCTATGTTTGGATATTCTAACCTCAACATCTAACCTCAGATGAAATAATTAATGACATCCCTTATGTGGTAAGCTAAAATTGATTACTAGTGCACTTGAATACATTGAAACAAACTCACTGCCCCCATCCTTCTACAAATAAAAATTGCAATCAATGCATTATAAGACATGGTTATTACATTATTTAACTTCATGTCATCCACCATAATAGGATAATATACGTGGTCGATTTCATGCTATAGCCTCTCAACCTCCATATTTGTATCAAGTCATTTTCCTTGTGAAATCCATTCATCAAAGTATTATTAATGAAAGTATGAATTTTTGGTTGATCACAACCATTTTCCTTCATATGCTCCACTAGTGCAAGATAAACGACAACTTTGCCTCCTTTGCAATGTCCATTATTCAAAGTAGTATATGTTACTTCATTTGGTGTCAATCATTTTTAGTTAGGGATGATGGTTAAGGGAATACTTAAGGATATATTAGATAAAATTTTGGATCTATACAGCCATATTTTTATCTGATCTAGCTACAAGATTGTCATGGTTCACTAATTCATTTAACAAGTGTTGTAGGAATTAGAAAGGTGCCCTTTCCCTCATTAACACCTAAATTACTAGGTATACTATACCTATAATTTGTTTGATAATTATAAAGAGATGGAGGGTTGACACCATATGTTAAAATTATACTTATAAGGTGATGGGGGTCACATCAAATTCATATGGTCCATCAAACAAGTTATCAGATTATCATTAGGAGAATAGTTTCAATGGTATAATATTACAGGTCTGAAATACATAGGTTATTAATGCCGCTTCAAATTCCTTTTATCTTTATTAGAATTGCATATGGTTGGAAGAGGTTATAATGATAAAAATTCTGAATATTTAAAAGGATTATATAGGTTATCTTGTAGGTTTTCTCCAGGTAGGACCTTTACCAATGTATTAATGAATTGCCAAACTTATGGAGAGCATATAGATTATATGTAACACCGTATATTTCTACTCATAATTATTCTAACATCCCTCGTTACCTAATTGATATGTCAATTTAGTAAATTTATTTGATCCTTATGGTATCCTTACTTATTGACATGGGACCTTGAATGATATATAAGTAATTTGATCAAGTAACAGGTAAATCCACCTACATATAAATGCATGCAATAGATACCGACTAGAAATAATACTACGTTTGGATATTGCAATCTCAACATCTAACCTCAGATGAAATAATTAATGACATCCTTTATGTGGTAAGCTAAAATTGATTACTAGTGCACTTGAATACATTGAAGCAAACTCACTTCCCTCAACCTTCTACAAATAAACATCACAATCAATGCATTATAATCCATGGTTATTACATTATTTAACTTCATGTAATCCACCACAATAGGCTAATATACATGGTTTATTTCATGGTATATTACCCTCTCAACCTCCTTATTTGTATCAAGTCAGTTTCCTTGTGAAATCCATTCATCAAAGGATTATTAATGTAAGTATGAATATTTGGTTGATCACAACCATTTTCCTTCATATGCTCCACTAGTGCAATATAAATGACAATTTTTCCTTGTTTGCAATGTCCATTATTCAAGTAGTATATGTTACTTCATTTGATGTCAATCATTTTTAGTTAGGGATGATGGTTAAGGGAATACTTAAGGATAGAATAGATGAAAATTTGGATCTATTGAGACACCTTTTTATATGATCTAGCTAAAAGATTGTCATGGTTCACTAATTCATATAACAAGTATTGACACCTACAATACTAGGTATATACATATAATTTGTTTGATAGTTATAAAGGGTTGACATTATATGTTAAAAATTATACTTATAAGGAGATGGGGGTCACATCATATTCATATGGTCCAGCAAGCAAGTTATCAGATTTTCATTAGGAGAATAGTTTCAATGGTATAATACTGTTCTAAAAAACATAGGTTAATGGTTCAAATTCCTTTTATCTTTATGAGAATTGCATATGGTTGGAAGAGGTAATGATAAAAATTCTTAATATTTAAAAGGATTATATAGGTTCTTGTAGGTTTTCTGCAGGTAGGACCTTAACCAATGTATTAATGAATTTCCAAACTTATGGAGAGCATATAGATTAAATGTAACACCGTATGTCTCTTCTCATAATTATTCTAATATCCCTAGGTATAAAAGTAGTAGATACCTACTAGAAATAATAATATGTTTGGATGTAAACCTCAACATCTAACCTAATATGAGGATGAAATCCCTTATGTGGTAAGCTAAAATTGATTACTCATGCACTTAAATCTATTGAAACAAACTCATTGTCCCCATCCTTCTAAAAATAAACGTCACATTCAATGCCTTAGAAGCCATGATTATTACATTATTTAACTCCATGTCATCCACCACAATAGGCTAATATTGCATTTCCTTTTGATGCATTTCTTTGGTTCCCTCCTTCCTTCCTTTGGTGCACCTACATGACTTCGAGTATGAGGGTCCTTCCCCTTTTCATTGAAAACCTTAGGAGAAAACTCTGGTTTTTTTTCTATCTATACCAAAAAAAAGGAAATTAAATTTACCAAAAAAAAAAAACCGAAATTAAAACAAAAAAATGGGACCCCTAACATAAATTTTCACATTTGATCTCCAATGAATATTTTTGCCAGGAAAGGGCAGAGTTTTCTTTTTGCACAGGCCAGCATTTACTTGCTTTGGTTCTGGTATTCAACACCCCTGAAGATAAAGCTAAGCTGTTGGGATATATTGAGGTGAACTGCATGAGGTGTAACTTAAGTTTCATTGCATTCTTGTTCTGTGTTCTGCATTATTGTAGGTAATTTATTAATTCTTTCATGAAAACAACATAAAACTTGAAAACAACAAACACTGAAAACATTATGTGGTTTCTTTATTGATAGAAATCAAAATAGTGGTTCCTCTCCTACAAAATTTTAAGTGTAATATGCATTCTGTGCTGCATTTTGTAGACAATTTTATCATATGCTTAATAAGTGTAATATGCATTTTGTGGTTTCTTTATTGACAAAAATAAAAATAGTGGTTCCTATGCTACACAATTTTAAAATTTTTGTAAAACTTTTGGTTTCCTCTAGGGTTGACCATGGATTATGGTGGCTCTTCCTAGCTGAGTCGTGGACTGTTTGACATTCATTTAGATGGGTTGTGATTGTTTTGTGAGCACTAAAGTTGGACTGTACTTTCCCACTACTGCAAGACTGTTACTGTGTTCATATTTGGGGCTGCCTATGTAAACCTTTTCCTGCTTGCAGCCTCTAAGGCTGAGGGGTCTTCACTCTTGGATACTGAGATATCTTGTTGGATATTGTACGTGTGTAACCTAAACCTACAAAAATATAACCCTCTCTCTCTCAAGTTATGACATCTGTTCATTTTAGCAGATAGTCTTCCCTTTTACTTTTGAAACTTGTTAGATAGATTAATTGTTTAAACAAATTTCAGTTAAGAATTGAGTTATAATAGACTTTATTTTTTTGGTTAATTATGCAGGTTTTGTACAAGTTGAGAGATGGAGGTAAGTGATTGTTTGTGATTGAAGTATATCATTATTTTTATTTAATTTAAATTGTTTTGTTTTAACAGAAACAAGTAGGTTTTATATTAATAAAATTGTGGCTGAGCCACCCAAGAGGTTACATCTGTGAGTTCTTTGCAAAAAACCAAATTCCCCATCGCAACAAATGGGAATACTACTTTTATTTAATTTAAATTGTTAGAACATATTACTTTGTACTTTAATAACAATCTAATAGGCTATGGCTAATCAATACTGTAATCAATTTTAAAAAAACAGGCAAAGTAGGTTATGACTTGAAATAAAAAAAATCTGATTATGAAAATTTCAAAAAGACAGTTAAAATGATCAAATGGGAAAGAAAGGGACATGCATCTCAGAAGGTAAATATTTAGAAATAGAACAATGCATTTCCTTATGTAGTTATATAATGCTTATTTTTATTGTATGATGATGTTAGGCATATGTTTAATAACATTCTTGGCTACAGTTGCAAAGAAGAGGAAAATACAAACAATAGCAAAGAATATTAGTACACCTTCTATTCCTTTGAATGACTCTACTAGTCCTAACAAAGAAGCAAATGACAAAGATACATTTTCCTCTTTTTAGGAGGAGGAAAAACATGAACAAGGTAAGCTCGTTAATTCATATTTCTAGTTCCTTATAACTATAAATCTTATGATAAAGAAATCCATAACACCTTTATGTTCCCTTATTTTATATAAGATGTTTACAAACAACCATGCCATATGGATAACAGTGTAGAAGGGAAGATCCCTCGACACAAAAAGAGGCGGAGCAACATGAAGAGCAAGGCAAGGTCATTAATGTATAATTTTGTAGTTCTTCATAACTAAAATTTTATGACTTAGAAATCCATAACACCTTTACATGCCCTTATTTTATAGAATATGTTCACAAAGAACAATCCCAACAAGATATTAGTATACAAGGTGAAGATCCCTCTACACAAGCATCGAAAGAGAAAGTCAAGGAGAAAGGTAAAGGAGCAACTAAATGTGCAGAAATCAATAACTTGGAGGAAAAGATCGAAATTCATATCAATGAATGGAACCAACCAATTGGTCCAAACTCCGTGAAGCTATCTTCATTACTAGGTGTGCTCGCAAGGGAAATGGTTCCAATCAATTATTCTGATTGGAGGAAGGTTTTAGATCAATTAAAGGAGGACTTGTGGAACATTATTAATGTGAGTATTAGAAATTACGTGTATTTGTTTTTAACATTTCTATTTTTGGATGGTTTCGAAGTTTATTTTCAAACCATGTATGGCATCTAAAAATGCAATTCTTGTATGTTGCAAGAAAAATTCACAATCCCTTCGGTCCTTAAAGATATTGTATGAAATCCATTGTCCATAAGGAAAATAGTCATAGATATATGTTGACCAAAAAATACTGTGACCCTTATGAGTCAACAGAGGAAAGATTAAAAAATGTTCCTCCAATTAGGATAAGTGAGACAATGTGGAGAGAATTCGTCCTATCACGAGCCACCACTGAATTCCTAGTAAGCAAAAAGTTCACATATTATATAATCAAGTTTTTTAGAATTTCTATTGGCTTGTAATGTTGACTTAAATATGCTATTTTCAATTGATTTCTAGGATATAAGGAAAAAAAAAACAAGGAAAATGGAGAAAAGGAGAGGGACTTGCACACCTCTGGATGTCAAGGTTATCAATGGGTCGAAGATGATATGGTATACAATTGTGATGATATTTTATTTGATATGAGAAATATTAGCATATTTTAGTTCCATTGTAATGTCACAACTTAACCATACTATTTTACTTGTTTCAACTAGAAAAAATCTATAGCCTCTGATGATACAACTACAAGCATTACTAGGGCAGACTTATGAAAGAAGTGCCATCAAAAGAAGTATGGCACTCCAATCACACCAGCTATAGGAGAAATAATAATATGTTCTCAACCTTTTAATTTAGATATTGATTAAAATTTCATTTTACAAGTTGGAAATTTTTTCTTCTATGATATGATTTAATTGTATGTCAATGTTAGCAAAAAATTGAACAAGCACAAGTAGAAGCTGCATCTCAAGACTTTGCAGCTAGGGATGATGCCCTTGACAAGGTACTAGGGGTTTATGCAAGAGGACGATGTCGTGGAATTGGATTAGGAGTTATGCCAACTAACTTGTTTGGAAAAATTCCATACAAGGAGGGGCAAGTTGCAAGCCAAGCTACAGTGAAAGAAAAATAGAGGAAATCTCATCTTTGAAAACAACAATAACTGAACTACTGAAAAGAGTAGAAGATATGGAGAGAGAATAAGTGTTCAAAAAATAATGTGTTAGTGTCCAATTATTTACTCTTGGCTAAGTATACATATTTTCACAGAAATGATATGAAGGCTAATTCTGATTGCTCATATAAACAGTGTCCTATGGTACAAAATGCCCATGCTGAAATCACACTTGTGGTGGAGGTTAGTTGTTTAATTATTATTTTAAATAATATTTTTTCATCTTTTGAATATATATATTACATTTTGTTTCCTTGACAGAGTAATACAGGTGAGAAAAAAACCCTATGAACAGACTAATACAAAAGAAATTAACTTCAATGCATACTCCATCATCCCTAGTAAGTATTGGAAAATTTTGTAATTTAGTTCAATTCTATTTTATTTTATCAATATATTAGAAATCATTGTCTGTTGGGTGCAGAGTCGTGCATCAAAATATGATGAACATTTGGTATAGAAAACACCAATGGTTCCATCGAAACTGTAAATTGACAAAATGAAAACACCAATTTAGGTAAGATTGTAATTATTTAATCTAGGATCATCAATGTTTAAATTCTTATTTCCATGCATCTTACTTTGTCTCATTTATTTGTAGGGTGAAGATAATTCTAATGAGTTGAAACCAACTTCCCAATTGGGGCTGGAAGGAAAGAAATGCTTTCTCATTGCATTAAACTCAAGGGTTAATGTTGAAAGGGTGACAATACATAAGACTGACCAAAATCATAATGGTACACTATGTCCCTATTGGAAAAGGCTATTATATGGTGAATCCGACAGAAATTTTAGATCCTCTATTTGAAAATATAGTTCTACCATGTACCAATAGCGAATTATGTAATTTAGAAGATGCTTTGTTGAGCTTCATTCCTTGGCATAAGGATGACATTGAACTATGTAACTAGTGCTTATACTGTGCTACTAGTGATTTCAACGATGTTGTATCAACTGAGCATAGTTTATTTATTGAATATTTATACTTAGATCAGGACATAGTTTATAAATTTTTTCTAGTTTGAGATTAATCTTTACATTTAATTAAAATTTTGGGCACAATTTTTGATTTTGTAATACATCAGTATTATATAATCTTCGTTGCATGTGAAATGAGATGTTGCGTTGTGAATATGTGGAATGAGCAGTCTGTATGTCATATTTTCATTAATTTTTTTTTTTGTAAATTAGTTTATCCTTTTATTGCCTTCTTTTCCCAAAAACAGACATTTACAGAAAAAACCACATCAATATAATTTATTTTCCACATTGTAGCAAGAATAAGAAAATGACCAAAATTAAATATTTAAAGGAATAAGCTTGCATCCAGAAAAAATTTCATATGTAATGATTACAAATAATAGTAAGCTGATTTCTTAACTCAATTGAGGCCAAGACCTTTTATGTTGTACAAAACAACCAATCTATAAATCATTTTGAATTTGAAAATCAAAACTAAGTTTAAATACAGACTACTCAATTTTCACATTGAAGTCACCATGTTTTTTTTTGTAAGTTAAGGAACTATTCTATTGAAAAAAAGTGGTAGTGTTACAAAAAAATTTACAGTTCAGAGACACATTGCTGCTCAAAGAGACAAGTAGGTAGAGAAGTTCTAAAGACATTGTCAGACCCTCCCTCCATTGTTGGAATATATTAAACCCACTCATAACTTAGGATAAAATAATTAATAATTATTTGATTAATTATTCACCCATTAGCTTAATTAGTTGGCATCCACTTGGGCCTTAAAGTCAATACATGCCATCTATATCCTAGGAATGATTTATTTCTAATTTTGGGTTGATCTTGACCACCTTTTGACCATCCAGAATTAGTATACAACAATTTACATCAGATTTTGCTTTATTATGCTTTTTCTGTGGATAAGGTAAAGCTAGTCAAACTAGGAAACTGGGTGATTTTGTTGCCAACCCATCCTTCATGACTTTTCCTCAATTTTCTAGGATTAGCATGTTTTTTTCCATCTCCTTGACAACTCACTCATGCTTTTTCCATTTCATGAGGACCTTGACAGATTTAGGAAGTGCTTTAGCCACCTATGGGGGTTTGATATATTTTGGTAAGTCAGCCTTTTTGAGCTTTATGAGTTGTCTCCATACAACTCGATTTTCCTTTGAGGGATGTACTATTTATGTACACTATTATTCATCATTATTAAATGGAAGGATACACACCAATATTCATCTCTTCATTCTTGTGATTCAATCTCTTTTCTTCTCTCTATTTTTCTTGGGTATGCTTGTGAGAATTCTTAGTAGCAAGATCTATTTCATGTGATTCTTCTTAGCATCATTGCTCATAGCATTGATATATTATTTCTACATGGTATCAAAGCTATAGGGAGCACAACCTTTCCATCTTCTACATGGTATCATAGAAATAAGGTTGATTAAGTTCTACAGAGTTGAGGAGCGCATCCAGTCTCATATCCCTCTTTGAAGAAGAGCTTGTCTAGCTTACACAATTTTCTCCTAGTTTTTTTTGCAGGTTGCAGAGAGTATATGTCAGAGCATATAAAAAACTTCTATATGGATTCAAAAGTTCCTCTACTATCTCCTTTCAATAATGCTAATTCTAAGCCAAAGATGAGATCATACTTGAAGAGGCAATGTCTCTTTGATGTCTCCATTGGTGCATTGAGCAAACTTGAGTCTTATGAAGAGAATATTGATTGGATAAATAATTGTGATATATCTTATGGAATTATGTGTTTGGGAATGTCTCCAAATATATATCATCTCATAGATTTTGCCGAGTATCCATTTGAGCTTTGGAAGAATTTGGACAAAGCTTTTGGTTTGCAGGAAATAGAAGATGAAGCATGGATCGAACCCAACATCTCATACATTTCATGATGAAGCATGGAGTTGATAAAGATGAATAAGTTTCTCATACATTTCATGTTGCTTCTTCCCTCCTTGATTCGAATGCTTCCTCCTTCAATGAAGAAGCAAATATTGAAGAGCCATCTTTTTCTGAGTCTCTTGAAGGTGAATTTTCTTCTTGTGATACTATTGATGAAAAAGAAGTAACATATGGAGCTTCTATTGATATTGATGATGATCCTATCACCCATTCATGGTTCTCAAAATCTCCTATCCTAGATTTTGAGATCTATGTGCCAGATCCTTCACACTTTGTGCATACCTCTCTCATTGATGGTGCACAACCTAGTGATTTCCAGGATGTTTTCTTAGCCAAATAAAGCCTTATTTGTGTTAGACACTTACCTTACTTGATATGATGTGATTCAGCATCTCCTCCTTTGTTCTTTGCATCGATACTCAGAACCTCCTTGAATATTGTGAGCATCTCATTGTTTCCTCCTTTCATACAGAGGAATCATTACCAGTGTATTCCCATGAGTCTATTGATATGCTTATATGTGATCCTTTGGATTATGATTTAGAAGAATATTTGAAGGTTGATAGACATATCATACCACCATCCATACCATCTACCATAGCTCTGAATAATCCTAAGACTATACAAATCCCTAGTTCACTAGTTGATTCCTCATTGGTCTCTTATGTAGTGAGAGTTATCTTACATGGTTTGAAGTCTTCCCTATATTTCAGTGGCTGGTTATCCATGTCCTTAGTAATATTTGGACTGATATTAAACATGTTTGTATCTGTTCTAAACAATTATGGTTCATATCTTATGCCCATCCATCATTCATATTTTTACACCTATCAGTTTTCCCTAGTTTCTCATAATTTTCCTAGTCTAGCCCTATATCCTCATGGAGCCACTGAAGCCTTTGTCTTTGCTGCTCCATATGATAATATTTTTGATATATTAGAGTTTTATAAGCCTCATATCAGATCTGAAAAGGTGCTACATTAGATTGGAATATTGACATGTGATTCACATCACAATTTTGTAGCTATTCAGGGAATTGGGTGTGAAATAAATTGTCTTAATTTTTGTACTCTTAGGAAAGGAGTATGCACAGATCTCTTTTCCATTTCAGATTATGTTTGCAGATCAGATTTTGACAACAGAAATAATCATTCAGATAATTATCCTACTTCATCAGATGATGAGATACAAGGAGCCTCTCCTCTTCCTTCTTGCAAGTTCTACACTCTAGCGCGTGATCATGGAGTTCATGATTTTTTCAGCAAGTGCAGTTCATTCAGCTAATTAAATTGAATATGAAGATATGTTGAAGACATATTTCAAATTTTGTGCCTTGTCCTATCTTAAGGGAGGATTTTCCCCATGTGGTTTTGCCTCTTTCCTCACTTTTCTGGACATAATAATTGTTAAAGGGTGAGCATAGCCTTGTTGATGGGCCTTTTATGCATCTATATATTTTTTTCATACCATCATAAATTCAGACTTATAGGGGGGTGTTGGAATATATTAAACCTACTCATAACTTAGAGATAAAATAATTAATCATTATTTAATTAATTATTCACCCACTAGCTTAATTAGTTGGCATCCACTTGCACCTTAAAGTCAATACATGCCATATATATCCTTAGAATGATTTATTTCTAATTCTGGGTTGATGTTGACCACCTTTTGACCATCCAGAATTAGTATACAACACTTTACAACTGATTCTTCTTTATTCTGCTTTTCTATGGATAAGGTAAAGCTAGTCAAACTAGGAAACTAAGTGCTTTTGTTGCCAACCCATCCTTCATGACTTTTCCTCCATTTTCTAGGATTAGCATGTTTTTTCCATCTCCTTGACAAATCACTCATGATTTTTCCAATTCGTGAGGTTCTTGACATATTTGGGAAGTGCTTTAGCCACCTATGGGGGTTTGCTATATTTTGGTAAGTGAGCCTTTTTGAGCTTTATGAGTTGTCTCCATACAACTTGATTTTCCTATGAGGGATGTACTATTTATGTACACTATTCACCATTATTCAATGGAATATTTTTGTGCTAGAAATTGTTCCTAGACTACTACAAGAACAAGCTAACACAATCTAAAAAAGAAAATAAGATGAAATTGGTTTTTTAGGGTTTTGGTTTAAAGCTTCATCAGCAAGGAGGTAATAAACATTCACAAGATAATAAAGAAATGAATCATGTACAAGTTATATAAACTGGGGATCAAACACATCCCAATAAGCCATAAACATTACACATGAAATACTAATTCCACCCACAAGCTACAAGCATTTACATGAATAAAACCTTTAAACAAGAAATGAAATTGTAGACTGAGAAATCAACTAGATCAGAAATGAAATAGCATGACAGGTAAAAAGGATTATCAGTTTATATATAATCAATAACAGTCATCCACTTACATAAGAGTTATAAGTGCTAGCTTCAGATATCACAACTCAAAAGCCTCTCCTTGAGTCAAGATTCCAACCATCACACTGTATGCCTCTCCCCCTTATATAATTACAAATATATCATGTCAATTAGTTCCATATTCACTCCTTTAGGTCGAATTTGAAACTACTTAGCAGTTACATTAACTAACTTTCAACTAATTGACTAAAAATAGCAAAATCAGATTCCTTGGAAATTTGGCAAATTTTTGAAAAATGGGTCTCAAAGAAGCCTCCATATATATCGATCTGGGATACCTGTGAAAAATATGAGAGAGGTTTTTGTGAATGCATCTATTATGGACAAAAAAACTCTCTTGGGTTTTAATTTTTTTTCTCCAATCCATCGAAATATTCCCCACAAGATGAAGACTAAAACAGGAAAATATTAAATGTTTTTTAAACCCTGAACAATAGGCCATAAAGATTAAATAAAATATTTCAAACCTTGACAACTGTTGCAAAAATGAGAGAGGTTTTTGTGAATGGGTCTATTTTGAACAAAATCCTCTTTTTTTTTCTAAAATTCATCTCCATCAGCTCCTAATCCGCACTCAATTTCAATGACCAAAACAGGAAAAAACAGAGCATAACTATGCATTTTAATTTTTATTTCAAGGGCTTCTTTTGTTAGTGGCTTCCAATCTACAATTTACTTATTCTACCTGTACATGAATTTTATTTTGAAGCTTAACATTTGAAGTTTGCAAACTGCCATCTTTTAATTCAACAGTAACTGGTACTTTAGCTGTGCCTTCTTCTACACCTACAAAATTCTATTTTTTTTCCTCTTTTAAATCCAACTGTTCCTCCTGAATTGAAACATCTCTCTGCTGCTTTTCATAATTTTCCAAATCTTGTTCTTGATCATCATCAAGTGTTTCTCTTACATGTTCTTTTTCTCTTGCTATGCTTGTAGTTTATGATATCAACTCCTCTATCAATTCAAATTTTAGGGTATCAAATGAAACTATGTCTTTCTAAAAAACCTAAGCAAAACCATATGACACTTTTAGGTTAAAACCTTTAATTCTGTCAAAGAAATCAAACCATCCATCTCTTTGAAACATCACTATACAATCAGGAAAACTACTAGCCCAACTTGTATCCATGGGTTCGACTCTATTAGTTTTACCACCTTTTTTTATTTCTATAGTATAAGCCTAGCCTGTGTATTTCTTTAAACAAGTTCAAAAATATCTTAAATTCTTCTATGCAACAATGAAATTAGTATCCAAACAAAAATGCTAGCATGCGAGTTAACAACTTTTATAATCCTTACAGAAACAAACTAATACCAATGCAGACCATGATTCCCCTGTTCATGCACCTGTCATGATGATGGATGAGGTCATGAATATGCGCTGTTATATTTTGGAGAGATTTGTATTCTGCAACAGCCACAATATCTAACCTGCTCTTTCAATAACTCAAACCAAATGAAATCATGATAGATCAAACCATAATCCTTCTTAATAATCTCTGCATCCTCATACACTTTCCATGATCATCACTGGGTTCTAAACATGTATCATTTTGTCCTCTTAGGTGTCCAACAGCTTCCACTAATTTCGATTTCGAACAGGCACGCTTCTCTACCATGATTTTTAATAATTCGAGATTCTTGTAGCGCTTTTGTTCATTGACCTTCACTCTTGCGCTACATGAATCCCCCTTTTGCATATTTTTAACCATAACTTAAAAATGAAGGTTAGTCATAAAATTTAACTTTGGAATAAAGTTAATTATAATCTTTTCAGACCTTTAGAGATGTATATAATTACTAATAATCCCAAAATTTTTTAAAAACCAATAAAATGAAATAAATCAAAATCATTTAAAATATAAAATCAAACAAAAATGTATTTATTTCTAAAAATCCTCAAAATCAACTCAAAATGTAACATCATAGAAAATCAATGTTTAAGAAATAGGACAAATAAACTAAGAACAAGATCTAGTTATAACATCTGGCTCCTGCTGTGGGATGAAATCCTCCTTGTGAGGTTTCAAGAACCTGTAGATCAGTGCCTTCTTCCATTTAAGCTGAACTTATCTATTACTCTGCAAAATTTCCATTGGGCTATGGAGTCTTTTTTAACTCATTCCCAGCCTACCATTCACTGCTAACCAAGGGCTGCAACTTGTTTTTCAATCAAAATCTGAACCTATACTTCTGAAATGACAAAATATTGCTACAAACCAGCATACTGAAAAGAATCTACGTGCTCGTATGGTGAGCTTGTTATGTTATTTAATCCTACTTCTAATTAGAAGAAAAAACCCAATCAAGTGTAATCATACTTCCAGTGAAGCCAAGAAACCATTTGACTGAGAATCATAATTCCATGCATGCTATTGTTTGAGAAGACCCACAAAAGATGTGATAAATGCAATAAAAATTCTGTAGGCAGCTGATACTTACGATTGGAAATAGGAAGTATGCCAAAATATGGAGCTTTAGAAACCTTTGAAAAATACAAATCCATCCAAGAAGCCACAGGATCATGAAACTCATACAAAATTACTCCTTCATGTTTTTCAAAAAGAATGGACTGCAAATGGGTGTCCTCAATTCTCAATACTCCATGAGATAATGCAATAAAAGAAAAATATATAAAATATTCAACTCTATTGAACTCATCTTGTTTTATATCTTCCACTAACCCAAGCTGACTGATTTATGAAGAGTGCTTCTTAACTAAAGAGGACTGAAAAAATGTTTGTAGTATTTCTTTATATCCATAAAAAATTGGCATATTTTCATAATGGTTTTGAGTAGAAAATTTATCACGACTGTGTATATTAGACACATCTAATATTACATTCAAAGTATCTATAGTGTGGATGCTATCAATTTGAGAGTCAAAGCAATTCAGAACTTTTTCTTGTTCAGTAAAAAGATTGGAATATAATTCACCTACAATCGGTTTCTGCTGATCATGAAATTTCCAATTTAAAACTTCAATGTCTTCATTATATCCCTCATAAAGTGAAGCATTCTCTTCCTATCCATTGCTGTTCTTTTTAAGCTTTGGATAAAGAATGGAGACCAAGGGATCTTCAAACTGCTTCTCGACCTTTAAATAAAACCCTTGACCAAAACTTGAACAAATAAAATTCTAAAAGTGACCATAAGTCAAGAATGGCAGCTTATTTTTTATATCAATCGTAAGAGGTTGAAGAGCAGAAACTTCTTCTTCATAACATGATAATCTCATAGCAGGAGCTAGGACATTTCTACTATAATCTACTGAAAGTATATTATCATCTAAAAATTCAGCAAACTGATATGAAGAATCAACACAAGCGTCATTTACATCCTTGTTCATATGAAAATCTGAAAAATGATGAAGAAAACTGTCTTAAATCTGAATGATACCTATGTTCTTCTTCCTGTTCATAATCTTGTATATCTTCAACATGAGCCTGATCTCGAAGCATTTTGCAAGCTCGGATGTTCTCCTCCACTCCTTTTGCATCCTCAAACAATTGTCTTAAAGATGACGATTTCCTTTCTAACAGGAAAAAGACAAGATCTGAATGTTGAGCCATAACATAATATACCATAGCAAGTTTTTCCGAAGGTCTGATCTCAGTGGTCATACTGGTATAAAAAATTTGAAACCTCCAATTAAATTTAGTAATTGGCTCATCATTCTCCCTTATCAAACTATAAAATTCAAAAAGAAATTGATCATAATATTTATTCTTACCCCAATACTTAAAAAATACATCATGTAACTCTTCCCAAGATCCAATTGAATCAGCTTTTAAATTTCAGAACCAGAGCCCAGCATCTCCAACAAAGGATTTAGAAAATAACCTCATGATAACATCCCCATGCATGATTTCAAAATTATCAATGAAATTATGAAAAGATCATAAATGCTTCTCTGCTGTGATATGACATTTTCCAGTAAAATGGGGAAGATTTTCAACAAAGTAGGAAGGGTAAGGATGTAAGACAGGAAAGAACCGATGAATAAGAACAAAACCTCATGTAGGAAAGTTACAAGCTGATACCCAGTATTTCCATTTGGCTTCTTCATTTTTCTGTCAACAAAATTCTCCTTGCAGTGGAATCTTTAATCATGGAGTCATCAGGAAGATGATTGCAGTATATCTTTATGTCCTTCTCTTTTCTTCCATCAAGAGTCAGATCTATGTCATTGTGGTTCTTCCTGGGGAAGATAATCTTGATTTCTATCCCTGGCAACAGTACTAAAGATGTTTGTGCTAGAAATTGTTCCTAGACTACCACAAGAAAAAGCTAACACAATCTGAAAAAAACAAAACGAAATTGGTTTTTTAAGGTTTTGGTTTAAAACTTCATCAGCAAGGAGGTAATAAACATTCAAAAGCTAATACAGAACTGAATCATGTACAAGTTAGATAAATTGGGGATCAAACACATCCCAATAAGCCATAAACATTGCACAAGAAATACTAATTCCACCCACAAGCTACAAGCATTTACATGAATAAAACCTTTAAACAATAAATGAAATTGTAGACTGAGCAATCAAATAGATCAGAAATGAAACAACATGATAGGTAAAAAGGCTTATCATTTTATATATAATTAATAACAGTCATCCACTTACATAAGAGTTATAAGTGCTAGCTTGAGATATCACAGCTCAAAAGTCTCTCCTTGAGTCAAAATTCCAACCACCGCACTGTATGCCTCTCCCCCTTATATAATTACAAATTTCTCATATGAAGTAGTTCCATAGTCACTTATTTAGGTCGAATTCGAAACTACTTAGCAGTTACATTAACCAACTTTCAACTAATTGACTAAAAATAGCAAAATTAGATTCCTAGGAAATTTGGAGAATTTCTGAAAAATGGGTCTCAAAGATGCCTCCATATCTCTTGATCCGGGACACGTGTGAAAAACCTGAAAGACATTTTTGTGAATGAGACCGTGATGGAAAAAATCCTCTCTTGGTTTTTAAAAATATTTCTCCAATCCATTGGAATATGCCCCGCAAGATGAAGACTAAAACATGAAAATATTAAATGTTTTTTAAACCCTGAAAAATAGGCCGTAAATATTAAGTCAAATATTTCAAAACTTGACAGTTTTTGAAAAAATGAGAGAGTTTTTTGTGAATGGTTCTGTTTTGAACAAAACCCTCTTTTTGTTTTCTAAAATTGATCTCCATCATCTTGTAATCCGCGCTCAATTGCAAGGACCAAAACAGGAAAAAATAGAGCATAACTATGCATTTTTTTTATTTCAAGGGTTTCTTTTGCTACTGGCTTCTGGTCTCCAATTTACTTCTTCTAACTGTACATGATTTTTATTTTGAATATTAACATTTGAATTTTTCAAACTTCCATCTTTTAATTCAGCAGTAACTGGTACTTTAGCTATGCTTTCTTCTACACCTAGATAATTCTGTTTTTTTCCCTCTTTTAAATCCAACTGTTCCTCATAAATTGAAACATCTCTCTGCTACTTTTCATCAATTTCCAAAGATTTTTCTTGATCATCATCAAGTGTTTCTCTTACATGTTCATACACATGTTCCTTTTCTCTTGCTATGCCTGTAGTTTATGATATTAGCTCCTCTTTCAATTTAAATTTTACGGTATCAAATGTAACTGTGTCTTTATCAAAACCCCAATCAAAACCATATGACACTTCTGGGTTAAAACCTTTGATTCTCTCAAAGAAATCAAACCATACAGCTCTTTGAAACATCACTACATAATCAGGAAAGCTACTACCCCATTTTGTATCCATGGGTTTGACTCTACTAGTTTTACCACCTTTTTTTTAATTTCTGCAGTATAACCCTAGCATGTGTATTTCTTTAAACAAGTTCAGAAATATCTTAAATTCTTCTCTGCAACAATGAAATTAGTAACCAAAAAAAATGGTAATAGACAAGTTAACAACTTTTATAATCCCTACAGAAACAAACTCATACCAATGTAGACCATGATTCCCCTGTTCATGCACCTATCATGATGATGGATGAGGTCATGAATATGCGCTTTTATATTTTGGACAGATATTATCTTCTGTAGCAGCCACGATTTCTAACCACCTCTTTCAATAACTCAAACCAAATGAAATCATGATAGGTCAAACCATGATCATCCTTAATAATCTCTGCATCCTCTCATACACTTTCCATGATCATCACTGGGTTCTAAACACGTATCATTATGTCCTCTTAGGTGTCCAACAACTTCCACTAATTTCGATTTCGAACAACCACGCTTCTTTGCCATGATTTTTAATAATTTGAGATTCTTGTAGCGCTTTTGTTAACTGACCTTCACTCCTATGCTACATGAATCCCCTTTTTGCATATTTTTTAACCATAACTTAAAAATGAAGGTTAGTCATAAAATTTAACTTTGGAATAAAGTTAATTATAATCTTTTCAGACCTTTAGAGATATATATAATTACCAATAAGCCCAAAAAATTTAAAAACCCAATAAAATGAAATAAAGCAAAATCATTTAAAATATAAAATCAAACAAAAATGTATTTATTTCTAAAAATCCTCAAAATCAACTCAAAATGTAACATCATAGAAAATCAATGTTTGAGAAATAGGACAATTAAACTAAGAACAAGATCTAGCTATAACAGAAGGATACACACCAATATTCATCTCTTCATTCATGTGATTCGGTCTCTTTTCTTCTCTCTATTTTTCCTGTGTATGCTTGTGATAATTCTTAGTAGCAAGATATATTTCATGTGCTTCTTCTTAGCATTATTGCTCATAGAATTGATCTATTATTTCTACATCCATGAGGGAAAACAGGTCCATAGAAAGAAGGAGAGTATCCTTATACAAAAAGACATAATAATTCTTGAAATGAAAAAACTAACAGACAAAGATTCTGACTTTGATAAGACCACCATCTTTATAACAAAAAACAAAAGAAGCCATTGACAAAAACATTATTAGGGATTATGGAATGGATCCTCAATGATAGGGCATCCAAAGCCAGTGGAAACTGGCTCGCTTGGGTCATCCTTGGCATCAGAAGTGTCGTCACTGGAGGAGTCCGCATCTTTGCTGCTAGAGGAATCGTCGTCTTCGCTGTTACCTGCAAGGGGTTGTTTAATTGGGACAGGGGAAGTATTCATTGCCAATGCAGGACTGGGAGTTCATTTACTAGTAGAGAGGGATTTAATTTAGCCCGGGAGGGGGGAGGAGTAGGCTCGTAATCCATAGGTACTGCGGGGAAATGGTGGAGGTGGAGGGTGCAGAGGCTAAATAGGAGGGTTGTGGGGACAATAAGAGTAGGAGGTAGTGGTGTAGGTGGAAGAGCCTGAGGGTGGAAGTAGAGAATGAGCCGAATGAAGAGGTTTTTTTATAATCCAATAATTTCTTTGTCACTCTAGAGTGTGACCAACCACATTGAGGGAACCATATAATTCATCTTCCCAATCATTAACCATGAGGCACACAACTTTAGGGATATCGACATTGAAACCATCAGCACTAGCCTAAGTACTGAGCTGAATTGGATGATCAGACTGAGTGTCTCTCCCCATACGACCATAGTGAGGGATACCTTCTTTCCTATGAGACATGGATGGATAAAAAAGGGTGACGGTGATCTTAGAGCCATGGATTGAGTTGCAGAGGGGTGAGTCACCAGGAGAAAGTTGAGAATAGATCTGTGAGAATGTAGAGAGTGCAAAGAGAAATTGGCCAAAATGACAAGGGAGCATGGGAATTAAATTATTGGCATGTCTGCCCATACACCAAGGAGATTCATTACATTTTCCCCGCAACGAGGTGACAACCGTGTCCCTTCGAGCATCAAGGATATTTCAACGTTCGAGAGATGAGTTAATACACACAGCCTTTGAGTGGGTGATTGAGAGGTGATGTCATGCTGATGATGGGCTGGCCCCATCATCTGCCTCTGTATCCTTGAAGTCTGCATGTTATCACTATGTTAAGTGTTAGACAAAGAGTTTGAGAGACTAGTTGGAAATTCCCGCAAGAGGGTGTTTCTTTGATGATAAAATTCATTGGATGATATGGCCCTGTTCATTGTTGAAATGTCTATTTATCCATGCTCTTATTTTTTCTTATGGTGATTAGATAAGGAAAAGATCAACTTGCCAAAATAGAAGAAAAATATTATTTTGCATAGTAAATACAAAGTAGCATTAAGAGGATGCCCACCACAAATGGTTTGTTGAAGAAAATGCCCACAGCACATGGAGATATTGTAGGCTGTTGTTTTTTATACTAAACCATGGTCTTAGTTTGTCCAAAGAGACCTTGAAGAAGAATTTATGGACCTACCAGAACTGTGGTTTAGGGAATTTAGACCAATCCTAGGATAAGATAAACAATTGTCCAAGTATGGAATTATTTGTAAAGTCTTCCTAACTAGCATTAGGGAAATGCACGCCACAAGTCATAGGATGATGATAAAAATATTTTGAGAGTGAGGATCTCTAGAGTGTTGTATGGTGCATCCAATCAGATCATTATCCTGACTAAAAAGTCTTTTAGTAAGAATATATCAATCTTCTAAAAGGGCCTCTCAGGCATATTTGCACTACTTTAGAAAAATGGTCGCCAAGGAGAGAGGAAGAAGCTCCAGAAGATGAAAGTGCTCTTGCTGGATTCACCTTGTTGAACTCTACCATTGGGAATCTCACTTTCGAAATTTGAAGAAAAAATGAAATCACCTTGGTGACCTAGGGTTTGAAGAAAACTGGTTAGTTAGATAAAGAGTTTGAGAGACCACTTGGAAATTCCAGCAAGGGGGTGTTCCTTTGATGATAAAATTCATCAACTGATATGGTCACATTCATTGTTGAAATGGATATCTAGCCATGCTATTGGTTTTTATTATGGTGATCAGATAAGGAAAATATCAACCTGCCAAAATAGAAGAAAAATGTTATTTTGCATACTAAAGACAAATAAAATATGGCTAAGTGTTGTAAAGGGGCTAATTGATGCCTGCATTAAGGTTGATGCCCGCACTAAGGATGATGCCTCCATGGCATGACATGGCATAGATGATGATGTGGAATGAAGTTGAAACCATTGTTGTATTATGACATCATTCTAGAGAAATACGACAAATTAGTTAAAATCAGGAAATTGGCTAAGTTTGGGAATATTGGTCCAAGTAGCCTTAAGAGGATGCCTGCCACAAATTGTGTGTTTAAGAAAATGTCCGCACCACATGGGGATATTGTAGGATTTTGTTTTTTCTACTCAACCATTGTATTAGTTTGTACAAAGAGACCTTGAAGAAGAATTTATGAACCTGCCAAAAATGTGGTTTATGGAAATTAGACCAAGCCTAGGAGAAGATAAAAAATTGTCCCAAGTATGGAATTATTGGTAAAATATGCATAACTGGCCTTAGGGAAATGTCCACCACAGGTCATAGGATGATGATAAAAATATTGCGAGACTGTGGATCTCTAGAGTGTTGTATGGTGCATCCGACCACATCATTATCTTGACTAAAATGTCTTTCAAGAAGAAGATATCAATCTGCCAAAAGTGCCTCTCATCCATATTTGCACTGCTCCAGAAAAATGCCTGCCGAGGAGAGAGAATGGATATCTAGAAGATGAAATTGGTCTTGATGGATTCAACTTGTTGGAATCTACCCATTGGGAATCTCACTTGCCAAGTTTGAAGGAAAAATTCCCTCAGCACATGGGGATATTGTAGGATGTTGTTTTGTCTACTCAACCATGGTATCAAATTGTGCAAAGAGACCCTGAAGAAGAATTTATGGACTTTCCACAATTGTGGTTTAGGGAAATTAGACCAAGCCTAGGAGAAGATAAAAAATTGTCTAAGTATGGAATTATTGGTAAAATCTGCCTAGCTGGCCTTAGGGAAATGCCCTCCATAGCTCAAGGGATGATGATAAAAATATTCTGAGAGTGTGGTTCTCTAAAGTGTTGTATGGTGCATCCAACCATATCATTATCCTAACCAAAAGTCCTTCAGGAAGAAGATATCAATCTACCAAAAGTGTTTCTCAGCCATATTTACACCGCTCCAGAAAAATTCCCTCGAAGGAGGGAGAAAGAAGCTCTAGAAGATGAAAGTGGTATTGATGGGTTCACCTTGTTGGATTCTACCCATTGGGTATATCACTTTCCAAGTTTGAAGGAAAAAATGAAATCACCTTGGCGACCTAGGGTTTGAAGAGAACTGGTTAAGTGTTAGACAAAGAGGTTGAGACACCATTTGGAAATTCCCGCAAGGGGGTGTTCCTTTGATGATAAAATTCATTAGATGATATAGTCATGTTCATTGTTGAACTGGATATTTATCCATGCTCTTGGTTTTTCTTATGGTGATCAGATAAGGAAAATATCAACCTGCCAAAATAGAAGAAGAATCTTTTTTTGCATACTAAAGACAAAGAAAAAATGGCTGAGTGTTGTAAAGGGGATAAGTGATTCCTGGATTAATGCTTATTCCTGCACTAAGGATGATTCTGGCATGGCATGACATGACATAGATGATGATGTGGCCCTTGAAATTTGATCATTGGAGGTTATGAAAAATTAACACTTGGTCTACTTGACGCTAAAAAAATTTCTAAAGGAGAAAATATCAGGTAAAAAATTGGAAATATTAAAATGCTAAAAGGGGAGGAGTAATAATAAAAAATACTCGTATTTTATTCATTGAATTTGTCAAAGAAATCAGGAATGTGTGTGCATTTAACTGGAGAATGGCAATTTTGGATAACTTCACTCAAATGCACGCCCAGCATGCATTACAAATCCAAATTCACCGATTCAAACCACAAAGTGTTTGTTTAGGAATAAAAAACCTAAATAAGATTTCAATGTTTAAATTTTAGACATAAAAACATATGCTCTGCAATGAAAGTCCAAATTTACGTGATTTCCACATTGTAAAAAATAGGGTTGAGTCCCTCGAGAAAATGCACACATTGGCCTGCATTTCATGTTATATTGAATAAATTGAACTATAACATAGACATACCAACCTTTTATACAAGATCCTGTACTCATTTCTGTAAATTGTATGATCTATAGTAAAATCCAAGTCATCCAAAATGACAATTGATAGTATTTTCCAATTTTTCATGGCCATAACTAAAAATGCACACCAATTCCAATCGAAGTACACTCTAGGGATGAAATTTGGAAGTTTGCATACAAAAACCTAATTAGACTAGTATAGGTTTAATTTCAGACATAAAAACTTCTATTATGAAATAAGAATATATCCAACATTTGAAATGAGACATAACAACTGTAAATGTTGGTTTCTTGTTCACGGGCATCATAGTTTCTCTAGTAAATATTGTATTTATAGAACTTTGGCATGACAAGGATAACTTAGAAAATAGGTTGAATTGGATAGATGTTTGGAAGCCAATCTCATGGCTCTGCAAGTTTGTATCCTTTATATCTTTTTTATTATAATATAAATCATCATCCTTCCTTACATAAATAAATAAACGAGAACATAACAGATATAATACATTCCCAGGAAAAAAACAAAGATAATGAAAAAATATAACTAGATCGATACTCAAGAAAGTTCTAAATGGGCCCAAGAGAATTTTTATTATTATATTATGGGTTCATTACAGAGCAGAGGGATAGTTTATAGTTGAATCAGTAACATCATACAACTCCTTCAATAATAATTGTCCCTACTACCTATTATATTCTATTTATAGACCTCAAGGGTCGGATTGACCATGTTACAAGTGGATTTCATTAGAGTGAAACTGAAATGTTGATTCACCCTCGAGTTAACCCGTTCTCTGTTGTACTTTCCTAGATTCAAACAAAGATACCAACTACTGTGGAACAAGGCTAACACAACAATGCAACATAGGGGGGAAAACAGGGCTAAAGTGGACATGTTTCAAGAACAAGGGTAGAAAGGGAGTGGAAGAGGAAGTTTTATCCCAATTATATGGATGGGAGATGCGAGGATAGAAGAATTATAATAGTGATACACATTGTGTGAGAGGTCTCACAAAAAAATTGGAAATGCCAATGAAATAAGAAAATGATAAGGAAGAGAGAAATGCTAAGACAAAAATGGCTCACTAGAAAACAACATGCAATACCTATATGGTATGGAGAAATTAATACCTGAAATTGTAGAAATCAATTTGTTATGCCACCGAGAGGAATGCTTAGGTTGTTGAAGAGGGACAGGGTGTTGAGTCAGTGCAAGAAAGAATTCACTCAGTGATGGGAAAGGACTTCCAAACAAACATAAAAATGATAAGATGGAATGGAACTTCTATAAGTTAAAGCCATTGAACTTAGATGAGACTCTCTCCAATTCTTTCCAATTCTACCCATTTCACTCATACTATCAATGAAATCAATTTTGTGCACATCTGCGGCCATACTAGACACAAATTAACAAACATAGATAATGGAGTCAATACATAGCCTACTAATAATAGTGACCCCTATTTATCAATGTTCCATAAGAAGCAGCATGATTGGTAATAGACTACAGTTGCTAACAAGGAAGCCATGGGGTCATGCCAAATATGAATATGTGTATTGTGTTGGCCCTTTGAATAATTGAAAGGTGGGAACAATGTTGGAATTTGGTTTTCATTCTACCCGTTGCATCAAAATATGTTTGTAGAGTGTAGATGCTCATTGCATTAATAAAAAACTCAAAAAATAATGGAAAAATCATTGAGTTGTATAAGTTTCTATGCTTTTGTGAAAAATCAATGCAACTTGCAAATAGAAAGGCAATAAAATAATTATAATTTAATAGATGTTTCTAATTTTTAGTGAATGTGTGGTTTCTAAATTGAAATTTAGAAAGTATAGATTTATATAAGATAAATATATTAATACTGCTAGTAATATAAAAAAATGTTTGTAATATAATGACGGTTTAGAAATTTTATGACCCTTCAAAATTAAATTTTAGAAATTTTATTGCTCTTCATAAATGACAGTTAGAGAAATGGTTAAGTGTTAGCCAAAGAGTTTTAGAGACCATTTGGAAATGCCCGCAAGGGGGTTTTCCTTTAATGATAAAATTCATCAGATGATATGGTCCCATTCATTGTTGAAATGGCTATCTAGCCATGCTCTTGGTTTTTCTTATGGTGATCAGATAAGGAAAATATCAACCTACCAAAATAGAAGAAAAATGTTATTTTGCAAACTAAAGGCAAAGGAAAAATGGCTAAGTGTTGTAAAGGGGCTAAGTGATGCCCGCATTAAGGTTGATGCCCACACTAAGGATGATGCCAACATGACATGGCATGGCTTAAATTATGATGTGGCATGAAGTTGAAATCATTGTTTCATTATGACATCATTTTGGAGAAATACGACAAATCAGTGAAAATCAGGAAATTGGTCCAAGTAGCCTTAAGAGGATGCCTGCCACAAATTGTGTGTTGAAGAAAATTCCCACAACACATGGGGATATTTTAGGATGTTGTTTTTTCTACTCAACCATAGTCTCATTTTGTCCAAAGAGACCCTGAAGAAGTATTTATGGACCTTCCAATACTGTGATTTAGGGAAATTAGACCAAGCCTAGGAGAAGATAAAAAATTGTCAGGTCCATCAGGGAATTATTTGTAAAATATGCCTAACGAGCCTTAGGGAAATTGCCACCACAACGAATAAGATGATGATAAAAATATTCTGAGAATGTGGATCTCTAGAGTGTTGTATGGTCCATCCAACCATATCATTATCCTAACAAAAAAGTCTTTCAGTAAGATGATATCAGTCTACCAAAAGTGTCTCTCAGCCATATTTGCACTACTCCAGAAAAATGCCCGCCAAGGAGAGAGAAAGAATCTCTAGAAGATGAAAGTCATCTTGCTGGAATCACCTTGTTGGCCTCTACCCATTGGGTATCTCACTTGCCAAATTTGAAGGAAAAATGAAATCACCTTGGTGACCTAGGGTTTGAAGAGAACTGGTTAAGTGTTAGACAAAGAGTTTGTTTTGGGAAAAATATTGTCTTGAATAATTTACCTAATATTTAATTATCAACCGGGGTTAGTAGGCTTATAGTTGCTACAAAATATATGCGAAGGTAGAGAGTGTCGAGGTAATAACCTAAAGATATTAAGTTAAACTTATAAGGACCTAATTAAGTTAATGAAAACAAAAGTGACATAAACTATTTATAAATGTCTAGATATAAACATTGTTATGACAACAAACTATTGTATCTAGAGAGATTGGTTTTTAATGACCAAATAGAAACTATACATGCACTAACTAAATCATCTTAATTCCACTCTCCTTGATTATTCTGAGGGTAGGCATTTATTGTAATAGGAACTGGGATAGGAGGGGTATCAAAATGGCTCTCAAAAGAAGTATAAAAGCTAAAGGGAATTAAGTCTAGTTTGATTTCTACAAAAATGTGCAAACTGAGAAATGTCCAGTTACAGGAAATAGTAAACATGATTGTTTATACACAAGTGACTCCTATTTACAAAGTACTTATATAAGGACAGACGTAGTTTATGGACAAACATAAAACTCACAAGGATGATTTGAGTTCTATCTTATAGATCCTTTTCACAATTGTATAACTTAAAAGAACAAATTATAAACACCTAATCTATTAATGCATGTAATTTAAAACTAAAGTAACAACTTGAATTAAAGGCTCAATTACAGATTAATAAGATGAGTTAATTTACATAATATCATTCCTATGCATAAGGTAAAAGAAAGAGGAAGGAGAAATGAATTTTAACAAGAAGTCTTAAACAATCTTATCTAAAGGTCTTTAAAACAAAATATAAACATTATCTAACCATGACTATTCAGATAGAATCATAAAACTAGAAAAAACTTTGAAACGAATTAAAAACACACAGGACTGAATGAGCGACTGTATAACAGGTGGAAATGGAGGTTTGGATAAAAGGTGGAACAGACTGTATGTATGATAGTCTGTTTAAAGAAAACGTTAAAACTTTAAAGAAGCAGTAAATTTAAATGCTTTATTGAAGAGAAGCTACCCCATGCATGTACTACTGTAATGTAAAACAGGAAGTAAACCTACTTTAATGACTAAATTCCATAGTAATACAACCTAAAATAATTTCATAATTCAAAACAAACTAACATATTCTTAAGAAGATTCATGACAAAAATGGAATAATTAGAACTAGATTATAATTAATCAAACAAATTTAATCTATGAATCGAAAGACTTTGCAGAAAACTTGAAAGCTATCTTAAACATAATCGGTTGCTATTGAATAAAAAGAACCTACATGCTCAACATAATTTCAAATTGAAATCTATACTACAGGAAACATGAACGCTTATAGAAACAAAACTAAGCAACTCATAAACAAAATTATACTAATTGCAGAGGAAAGAAATAACAAGACCTACACAAAGATTTAAAGAATCTGTTTGTCAGGGGGCCCTCCCAACGAACATAGTTATGCTTCTTCTAATCGAACAAAATCATATACAGCACAAGAAGACTTTCATTATGTTAAAATGTGATGTTACAGAGTTTTTCAAATTGAACTGATGAAAGGAAGAAACTCAGACTCTAGACTCTCAAAAACTAAGAAGCGCGTCCCTAAGTCATCTATATATACATTGTTCAATGGGGGCGAGCAAGTCGAACCTTTAGTGGTCGACTGCTCTTCATGATAAGATAGTCATAATGTCAAATAAGTGCATAAAAACCAACAACTAATAGTCCCTCTTTTCTTGCAGATTGAGTTCCTTCAGGCATGCAATGTGGTTCATAACTTCAATCCAAATCAAAGCCTGCATCGAGGTGTCACGCAGAAGTACTATATGGGCACTTCTTCCATAAGAATACTAACGCTAAGATGTTGGCGTGTGGTGAGGACAGTTTCTGGCTATTTTCATGCTCTTAATACACATAAACATGCTACCAAAAAATGCGCGGTCTATTTGATGATATGGAAAGCAAGCCGAGCGTGCTCTCCATATACTCAGTTGAACGCGTGTCTATTTGTCAGCTTGTCAAAAAGACCATATAACCTGTAGAGAATAATACACATGAATTAATATAGCAAATGCACTCTGCATTATGCCAATTTTAACCATTGAAACCATAAAATGATGATAATAAATAGAATTAACATAAATCCTAATTTAGTCATACCTGAAGCTTGCAGGGGGAGCTGCATGGTGCAAAAGAAACTAAAAAGTAGAAAAACATATGTTAATATGCAAAGTATTGAACCCAAAAATAGTGACAAAATGGGGACGAACATTCCCCCAAACCTGAAGAATACCAGGTCCCACTGGTGCAAAGTAAAATATATCATGAGGAAGGAGGCAGAGCTGCATTAGCAGCTACCTTTGACTTGGATGGAACATACTGCTTGTACTTCAACTTCCTCTCCTGTGCTTTCAAAAGAGCATGCCTCGCTTGCTGATCTCTCTGATATATACTCACGCTTTAATGTAGATCCTCCATATTATTTATTTGTAACCTGTTGAGGCTTGGAAATTCGCAGGAAACAACAGAAAGGGATTCTCCCCAGTCAACGTTCCCAACTAGCCCGTGACTGTTTGGTGTAGGGAAGCCGTCCGGTTTGCGGTCCAGCTACCGTAGGTCAAGTAACAAAAACAAAAGGTTTTACCGGTTGCGGCCCAGTCCACCATGTATATTTTTGTATTTTTTGACTTAAGTATGATATGCAAGTGCCTATTTAACATGTAGACTGACGTAGAATACGAGGAGCGGTCACAATGTGATGCGTAGGTTCTTACGTCTCGCCTTAAACTCTCTCGCATCTAAATCACACATAGCAAGAAATTACAACTAACTACCTAACCTATCCCTAGGGAGCAAAGTTATCATTCATTAATGAGTAATGTAATTTGTACATGCATTATGAAAAATGATAGATAGCTGATACTTCTTCCAAAACGCATGAACATTAAAAGATATTTGAACAACCAGATGGCCAATTGTTTATGAACAACATTCATTACTCATAGTGAAAATCTTCATAAAATAAACCGGAGAACATTCATACAAGAAAATAGGTTCAAAGAGTTAGATCGGTCTCACAGTTAATGGACACAAAGCTGAAAACGAAATAGTTCCTCTTCAACAAATCCATAGCACAACATTTGAATATTCCACCAAGCTTTCTCCAATAGGAAAACTGTAATTATCTATTGCAAAAGGAAATAGTTCTTCTTACAATATGTCTTCACAAATCTAAATGGGAAAAAGTCCCTAGTAACTTCTAACTTTCAAATATTTAAACAAAATCAGTAGACCGCTTGGGTTCCCCCCCCCAAACGTGTGACTCTTCGGTTCTTCGAGTGTTTCATATTCCTCCTTTTCATCTTTTCTGCGCAAGCTCATTATCAGTTGAGTAACTGATGGGCTTTTCAGATCTGTGTATTTTTTTGCTTTCGATTTTGTCTTTTCCTTCGCTTGTCTCCCTTGCAACCCTGCTGGTTTCGATCTGATTTTTTACAAAACTATCAAGCTACGCCTTCGCACCGTGGTCGCCCCAACAGTCCCTTGAGTTCTACCTGTAATCAATTACTGTGCATCATTAGTTGGAATGGAATTTTAAAACATTAACTTAAACCACTTGAAATGGCTAATCCACAAGAAAACAGCCAGGCGCATCCCTTAATCTAAGAAGTTTAACAAACGGAAGAGTTTTGACTAAGCCTCGAGCGGGAAAGTTCTAAATCGAAAGTCAGAAGGCTTTTACATCAGAAGTTGAATGACTTTCCCAGCCGCAACGGCGGAAGAGACACGAGCTAAAGACACGCGACGTGGGCGGGAAAAAAATTTAGTTGGAAGTCAAAAGGATATCGACATCAGACGCGAAAAGGATTTCCTAGCTGCAACGGCGGAAAAGGAAAGGTTAAGGATACGCAACCCGCGGGTGGGAAAACTCTCAATCAGAAGTCGGAAGGCTTTTACATCAGAAGCTGAACGACTTTCCTAGCTGCAACGGTGGAAGAAGAAAAGATACAGGCAAGCGATCAAAAGACCAATACGCATCGGCAGTCGGAGCGCTTTATGCTTCGGGTGCTAAGTCGCTTTGGGAGCCGCAATGGTGGAAAAGAAAATAACAAATCCTTCTGATGTAAACCAAAAGATCGGCCAATTTGAGAAACTGTGTCAGAGAAAACTTAGAATCCAAGTCTGATTATTTTTCCGCAACGACGAGATTCAAAACGACTAGACATCCGGAAAAGGAAAAGCATTTTGCCGCCGCAACGGCGGAAGCCCGAGACTAAGGGGGCCAGCAAAAACAACGAAGCGGGAGCAAAACCAAATAGTGATCGGGAGAAATTGCGATTTACCATCCACAACGGCGGAAGGAGAAGTGATATAAATTTCGATGCCAAAACACAAAAGCAGCCGATGTGGAAACAAACAAATCGGAAAGGAAGTCGAAGTCAATACCAATTATCCATCCGTAATGGCAGGAGGGAAAACAAATACCTTCTGATTCAGCCATAGATTCAGTCGATTAAAACCAACGTATCAGAAAGAAAATTCGAAGTCAAGACTCACTATTTTGCCGCAACGGCGGAAGCTTTAACCAAACAAATTTTCGATTCGAACAAGCTGAAAATGCATCCAAAGGCAGCGATAAAGTTTGATCAAACATTAGATTGCTTCAAGCATTAGAGGAGTAATCAAAACAATTGGTAGATCAATCCCAGCATTTAAAAATTCTTTCTGGAAAATCATTGAATTAACTCAATGAAAAATAACTAATCCAAACAAAAGGAGTGTCCCAAATTTTTTGGAATTTGGGAAAAATGTTGCAGCTGCAACAATTGGCGACTACCTGGTGAACTCCATATTTCTGAATTAAATCTTTCCCAGTTCAAGACCGTCTAGATGAAAGCTGAAATATTCTAGATGTTTGTATCCCTAAGCAGGCCAAGTCATGCATTTAGATCATTAAGAAGAAGTTCATTCTTTGGGGAATGGTAACATCAGAAATATTGCAAGTCTGAATAACTCTTTTGAGGCCTGATAAGTGATATTTATTTTTCCCGTCCTTAGGTAGTTTCTAGCTTTGACACCACAAGATTGTAACAGATAGTAAACAACACTATCCTTTTGTTCCTCATTCCCATGCCAACTGCACTTTTGTGCTAATTGAACTTTTAGTTCTTTTGAGTCCTCCATCTGCCTTTCTTTCTGAATTTTATTCAGGCTCCTCTATCCATAGTGTCCTTTTGTGTGAGAGAAGAATTGGTTTTTCATCTCACAGACGGAGAGAAACTTTGGCAATTTTGATATTCATGCTTTTTAAGATTTGCTTTGATATGTATTGTTTCTTTTTAAGGAGTTTTGACTCTTGATAGCTTTTAACTTTTCTGAAATCATGGCTTGGGATCATTTATATATGATATACCATTTACCTTGCTTCCTTTCTGTGGGTATTTTGCTGTCACCCCCTTGGACATTTAAGATGTGAAATGGATGGAGCCTCGAAATAGTATTCCAGAACCTTTTTACTTCTGAGTTATTTACAGGGGTTAAGTACGAATTTAATGAATGCATGGCCATTTAGGAACACTGCTACTAGAAGACATTCTATACTTTAAAAGCACAGTCTTTTGCTCAAGATTTCAGTTAGTTAAGAACCCTGATGTTTCCATTGCAACCAAAAGTTTGCCTCTTTATTCAAAACCAAAAGGACTACTAACAAAGCAGTAAAAATAAAGAAAACAACATCAAAGCAATACACAAAGAAAAGGCATCAATCATTGAAGAAAACAACATCGATTTATTTATGTACAAAGCAAAAGAAAAGAAAAATTTTGCCCACTCCTAAAAATCTTTAATCCTGGGAAGTTAAGGGGTGGGCTGGATTATAGACATGAGCTATCTAACCATGGTCTAGCTGTGCTTTTTTTGAAATTGAGCACATGTCTACTATCCTACAGTCATCCTTTTCATCCTGAGGAAGTTGAAGGAGCTCAGGCTGAGTGTCAATCATAGAACGGGTCTTTCTTGAGGTCTGATGTCTTAGCTTAAGCTCAGTTAGATAATTTCCCAGGACAAAATCAACAGATTCATTACCCTCTTCCAGCCAGTGACATTGTGCTTCATGTAGGGCTCTCTTAAAATCTTAATCAGGTTTGGGCCACCCTTCTGAGGCAACCACAAGTGTGACCAGTCTGAAGCAAAGTACCCATCTAGTTGAGCTGACCAATATCGATTCAAAATCAATCCATAGCCATCAGCTATGTCTGCTACTACAATGTTAAGGTACTGACATATCTTTTTATTTGCAGACAATCGAACCAAAACATTCTTCATCTCCCCCACTACTTTGACACTAGTCTTGTCTAGTTGAGTGACGTCCCAATCAGTAGGTTTTGGCTGCCCATTATTTTTTTTGCAGATTGCAAGAGGCATAACATTCATCGATGATCCAGAGTCCACCAGACAATTATGCACCTTATGGTTCAAAATTTCCAGAGTTAAAAGGAAAGGTGGGGTGCTAGTTTTCCTTTCCCTAGTTGATTCGACTTTTTCTTCCATAGGTTGGTTTTTGGTGGGTATCTCCTCTTTAACTTCCTTAACTTTTTTAGTGCTTCCTTCCTCAACATCTTCCACAGGTTTTACAGTCTCATTGCTCGGCTCTGCCTCTTGGTTGAGGGTAGTGGCTTCAGGTGTTTTGTCTTCAACATTCACTTCTACCTGTCTCTTGACATTCTCCTGCAATTTTTTAATCTTCGAAATTATTGCATTTTCCTTAATTGTTAGGTTCTTATCTTTTGTTGCTGTAGGTGTGTATTGAGATTTGAGAGTGCTCTCTTCAGTGTCAAAAAGTGAGACACCATCCCATGAAAACATGGTATCCTCACCTTGTTTCTCTATGGTCTGTTTTTTTCCTCCTTCTTCATCACTGTCTTCAGTCAATTTAGAGTTTAGAAACTTATTCATCACCAATGACAATGAATTCAACCATTGAGGGCACTTCTTTTCAGAGTGAGGTTGCTAGTGAAAAGTACAGAAATTATCCCCCCCTATTTTTATTATGTTCATTGATGCTAAATTTGATGGAGGGACTTGCCATTGGTTTTTATCCTCCCTTTTTTGGTAGTGGGGTTTATAAGTTTTATGAACTTCCTTTTCTCTCTCCAGATCTATTATTCGGTTAGATAGCTTCTGAAGCATTGTCATCATTCCCTGATAATCATGTGATTTTTCATCTTTAGGTTTAGACAGCAATAAATCTCTTCTATTTGTAGTTTTCTCTCCAGGTAAATCAGGATAATCTTCTACACTTTCCCTTTCATCCTCTACCCTTTCTGCCTCTTCATAAGTCTCTACCAATGTAGGTTTGGCTTTCATCTTGGCAAACATGGCCAGCTCAAGTCCTAGGGCTGAGGTATAATATTCAATTAAGACATTGTCTGAGGGTCTGTCAGCTTCATAAAAGTTCTTTAGGTATATTGAAAATCTTTGAGTGAAACTATGTACCTTCTCGTTCTTCTCTTTTCTTAACAAACCAAGACCTTTCATCAATGAGGCATGTGTTTTTTGGGCTGTGTATTTAATTCTGAAAACCCTTTCGAAGGTGTCCCAATCAGGAATAGAGTTTGCAGGCAAGCCGAAATACCAGGATGCTACTGCTCCTTTCAGGGTGTGTGGGAACAGTCTACAGACCACATCTTCATACTCCCCAACCCTTAGCCCTTCTAATGCTAAATAAAATCTTTGCAGGTGGTCATCTACAGCAGTCCTTTCCTCGGGGTCAAACATAGGCAACAGCTTGTCAAAGGCTTGAGGTAGGTCATGCAAAGGAGGCATGAGGTTCAAAGGTGATCTAGCTCTCCATGCCAGCAGAGGGTTGGGATGATTTACATTTATGCCAGCCATAGGCACAGGTATAAGAACAATAGTCTGAGCAAAAAGCAATGTAGGATGAAACTAGGTTTACCTGCTTCAATGGTAGAGCAAATTGGTAAGTCCACTTTGATAAGGTTGAAAGCTCCCAAATATCTGCTGGTAGGGTAATCTCGGGAAATTAAGTTTCCACGGCCAGGCATGCACTGGCGGCCCTCCTTCTAGCGCTAGAACTATTGAGGAGTGGAAATTCGTAGGCAACAACAAAAAGGGATTCTCCCCAGTCAACGTTCCCAACTAGCCTGTGACTGTTTGGTGTAGGGAATCTGTCTGGTTTGCGGTCCGTGTACCGTAGGTCAAGTAACAAAAACAAAAGGTTTTACCGGTTGCAGCCTGGTCCACCGTGTATATTTTTGTATTTTTTGACTTAAGTATGATATGCAAGTGCCTATTTAACATGCAGATTGATGTAGAATATGAGGAGCGGTCACAATGTGATGCACAGGTTCTTACCTCTTGTCTTAAACTCTCTCGCATCTAAATCACACATAGCAAGAAATTACAACTAACTACCTAACCTATCCCTAGGGAGAAAATTTATCATTCATTAATGAGTAATGTAATTTGTACATGCATTATGAAAAATCACAGATAGCTGATACTTCTTCCAAAACGCATGAACATTAAAAGATATTTGAACAACCAGATAGCCAATTGTTTATGAACAACATTCATTACTAATAGTGGAAATCTTCATAAAATAAACCGGAGAACATTCATACAAGAACATAAGTTCAAAGAGTTAGAATGGTCTCACAGTTAATGGACACAAAGCTGAAAACAAAATAGTTCCTCTTCAACAAATCCATAGCACAACATTTGAATATTCCACCAAGCTTTCTCCAACAGGAAAACTGTAATTATCTATTGCAAAAGGAAATAGTTCTTCTTACAATATGTCTTCACAAATCTAACTGGGAAAAAGTCCCTAGTAACTTCTAACTTTCAAATATTTAAACAAAATCAGTAGACCGCTTGGGTTCCCCCCCCCCAAAATGTGTGACTCTTCGGTTCTTCAAGCGTTTCATATTCCTCCTTTTCATCTTTTCTGCGTAAGCTCATTATCAGCTGAGTAACTGATGGACTTTTCAGATCTGTGTATTTTGTTGCTTTCAATTTTGTCTTTTCCTTCACTTGTCTCCCTTGCGACCCTGCCGGTTTCGATTTGATTTTTTACAAAACTGTCAAGCTACGCCTTCACACCATGGTCACCCCAACAGTCCCTTGAGTTCTACCTACAATCAATTACTGTGTGTCATTAGTTGGAATGACATTTTAAAACATTAACTTAAACCACTTGAAATGTCTAATCCATAAGAAAACGGCCAGGCGCATCCCTTAATCCGAGAAGTTTAACAAACGGAAGAGTTTTGACTAAGCCTTGAGCGGGAAAGTTCTAAATCGGAAGTCGGAAGGCTTTTACATCAGAAGTTGAATGACTTTCCCAGCCGCAACGGCGGAAGACACATGGGCTAAAGACACGCGACGCGGGCGGGAAAAAACTTTAGTCAGAAGTTGGAAGGCTATTGACATCAGATGCGAAAAGGATTTCCTAGCCGCAACGACGGAAAAGGAAAGGTTAAGGATACGCGACCCGCGGGCGGGAAAACTCTCAATCGGAAGTCGAAAGGCTTTTACATTGGAGGCTGAACGGCTTTCCTAGCCATAGCGGCAGAAGAAGAAAAGATACAGGCAAGCGATCAAAATACCAATACGCATTGGCAGTCGGAGTGCTTTATGCTTCGGGTGCTAAGCCGCTTTGGGAGCCGCAACGGCGGAAAAGGAAATAACAAATCCTTCCGATGTAAACCAAAAGATCGGCTGATTTGAGAAAATGTGTCAGAGAAAACTTAGAATCCAAGTCTGATTATTTTGCCTCAACGGTAGGATTCAAAACGACTAGACGTTCGGAAAAGGAAAAGCATTTTGCCGTCGCAACGGCGGAAGCCCGAGACTTACGGGGCCGGCAAAAAAAACGAAGTGGGAGAAAAACCAAACAGTGATCGGGAGAAATTGTGATTTTCCAGTTCGCAACGGCGGAAGGAGAAGTGATATAAGTTTTGATGCCAAAACAAAAATGCAGCTGATGTGAAAACAAAGAAATCGAAAAGGAAGTCGAAGTCAATACCGATTATCCATCTGTAACAGCGGGAGGGAAAGCAAATACCTTCCGATTCAGCCATAGATTCAGCCGATTAAAACCAACATATCGGAAAGAAAATTCGTCGCTATTTTGCCGCAACGGTGGAAGCTTTAACCAAACAAATTTCTGATCGAACAAGCTGAAAATGCATCCAAAGGCAACAATAAAGTCTGATCAAACATTAGATTGCTTCAAGCATCAGAGGAGGAATCAAAACAATTGGTAGATCAATCCCAACACTTAGAAATTCTTTCTGGAAAATCATTGAATTAACTCAAGGAAAAATAACTAATCCAAACAAAGGGAGGGTCCCAAATTTTTTGGAATTTGGGAAAAATGTTGCAGCTACAACATAACCGTAGTTCTCTGTTTTCTACATGAAGCTCTGAAATTAACTTGACACGTGCTTCATTTTTCCTTCGACGATTGAGTTAAATCAGAAGTTAACTATTCTAAGGTGTATTGCAGTGGCGTCAATGGTTCTGGGGACTAGTTAAAATCCCGTCGAGGACTTATTTCTGTTGAAGGCGGGTCCAAATCTATAGTAGGAAGGAGATCTTCAGATGCAGGGATATTCCTCTGACTGGTGTCCTTGAGAAATTCAATGGAGAGGCTAGCTAGTGCTAAGAGGGATGAATTGGGATTGATTTCCTCTACCTTGGCCTCATCATTCAAATGGTCAGTCTACTCATCAAGTTGAACCACAGTCTGAGTATTGGGCCGAAGCCTGCATTGGACACTTTTAGCCTTCTGTCTTCTAGTACGAGGTCGTGAAAAAGGCACAAACTTAGCAGACACATGACTAGCAGGGGTTTCTTGCATAGGTGAATTAGGTTTTGAGACACCCTCATCAAGGTGGAAAACATCAGGGTTTTCTTCTACTGTGGGCGAGGTTGGTCTAGATTTGGGATGAAAATGTTGAGACTTTTTACGAATATTGAGGTGGGGATTGAGTACTTTGAAAAAAAGGTTTCCCAAGACTGGATTCGGTCTTTAAGCTGATACAAGATTAACAGTTTAATTATACTATGATGGTACAAACTACTCTTTGGATGCAGGGTATTCCTTCTGACCAAATTTGGATTTTTTCTAAGCTATGGCGGAAAAAGAAAGGGAAATTCAAGCATCTATTATCAACAAAGTGGGCTAATAACTGAAGCTGACAAGACTTAAAAACACTAAATTTACCTTTTCAAGTAACTAAGTGAATGATGATTGTCAATGACTTGATATACTCCGGCTTTATCCAGCTATGATGGTAGCCTTTCACACCTATTACATGCCAAAACTCAGGCTTTAGTGCAAAATTGTGTGATGCTCGTGGAATGAACCAATGTTTATGTCATCGTTCACCCTCCTAGGGAAGATTAGAGGCACGTCAATCGATTCTTCAATGACTTGAAAAGAAAGGTGACCTACTCTGGCCATCCTTTCATCAAACCCCATTGCGAACAACAATGAAATCTCTTCATCGTAACCTTGTAGCGAATGTAGGAATGGGTTCAAGCCGGCTCAAAAAAACACTTCCCTACACTCCCTAAAATCTGTCATTTGAAACAGATTTTGATAAATCTCAGGCTCGAATCGGTTTGGCATGATGCAAACAAAGGAAATAATGCAGGGTTTTCAGGAAAGGTGGCTAAAATGCTCTAGAATAATAATAGTTAGTTATGGCGATGGAATTGAGAAAGGTTCACACAATGTTAGTTTTAAAGCATGCCGCAATTAACCTACTTTTGCAGCTGCAACAATTTCCCAAAATTCCAAAAAAATTTAGGACCCTCCTTTTGCCTGAATTAGTTTGATTTTATTCTTGGATCTGGTCTGAGAACTTTTCAGAAAGACTTTGCTTATGCTTGGATTGATCTACAGCTGGTTTTCAATTTTTCTAAATGATTAAAAATTTCAATGATTAATCAAACCTTCATCATTTTCCTGTAATTGCGTTTTCATCATGGCTGAATCAGAAGTGTATTTTTTTCCCCCCGCCGTTGCGGATGTATATTCGGTTTTGACTTCAACTTTTCTCCCGATTCGATCGGTTTTAATTGGCTGTTTTTTTATATTTTGCATCGGAAATGTTATGACTTCTTCTTCCACCGTTGCGGATGGCAAACCGCATTCTCTCCCGATTATGGCTTGTTGTTTTAGTCGAGCCCGTAAATCTTGGGCTGCCGCTGTTGCGACTGTGGGAAGTTTTCTCCTTCCGACCATTTGAGTCATTTTACCTTTGACGTTGCGGAAGGTCACACCTTTTGTAACTCCGTCGCTGCGGCTGCCAAATGCTTTTCCTGGCCGATCTCTTAGTGTTGTTGCTTCCGACTTAAGTCCCGACGTTGCGGACGGTAGTACGCTTTATGGTTCCGCCGTTGCGGATGAAGAAACACTAGCCCTTCCAATGCGTAGTCGTTTTGCTTCCGACTTAGACTTTGCCCATATCGGATCGATTTACCCTTTGCGGCTCCGCCATTGTGGCTCCCGTTTCACTATTGGCCCAATGATTTTCCGAGGTTTCGCCATATATATCTCCGCGGATGGCCTAGCGCTTTGGTCTTCCGCCATTGTGGAAGGAAGTTTACTTTCGTCTTCCGATCCAAATGTCTCTGACGTCTGATTTTAACTTTTTTCCCACTGCGAGAGTTTGACCATATGTATATATATGAGGCCGGGGGGCACGCTGGATTATTCTATGGTTATTTGTCAACTGCCATGCTCTGTCGCTATCGTGTTGTTGATCATTTGAGCTTGTTTGGACCCTATTGCCGGTACCCGCGTCTAGGTGGCAACTGTGGAAGCCTGACCGCCTGTGTTTCGCCATACCTGCCGGTTACACATCAGTGCCAGGTAGGATTCTATTTCCTTTTCCCATTCCATTGAGCGTTTGGTGGTTTTGCTTGCTACAGTTAGGTTTGGTCGGGGCTGTTTATCTTCACCCCATTAAGTTGCATGCCTATATAGGTGGAGATTTTTTAGCTTATTTGGCTGTGGGAGGGTCGTTTAACCTTCAGATTAGTTTTTCCCCCACCACTGTTTGTTTTGCAACCTTGTGCATGGAGAATGAGGGGGTTTGGCGCAGACTGCCGTTATGCTGTCTGTGCCAAACCGCCCTAAGTAATGATGGTGGGTAGGAGTAGGTTTTCACCACTTTCGCTATGGGGTTTGCGCTATTTGTCCCTTTGGGTGCTACCCATATCTTTAAACCACAGCCATTTGCCTACGCGGTCCCGCGCCACCAATTTCGTGCTCAGTTTCAAACCCGGGCCGAGGAAGAGGGTGTATCACGATGCATAGTTATTGACCATAGTTTTGCACAGGCCATTTTTCTTTGATCAAGCGCACCATAGAAACTCGCATAGTGTTTCTGTTTTCCCGCACAGTGATTTGATAATGGCACCCGCAGAGAGCGGAAGTTTTAGTCATGTTAATGTAGATGTTTTCCGCTCGATTATATTGTTTTTCATCATGCTAGATATAGACAAAGTCATTGAATAATGCGCATTGTGTTTCAATAGATCTGTTAGTTAGGCCATTTCAGCCTAGGTACACACATATTTGCTTCACCGACTGATTGCTATCATGTTAAACACATAAGAAATGACACACTGCACATTGATGTATACAAGTTTGTCACTCAGCCAAAAGGGCTTAATTTTACAATTTTATGGCAGGAAGAATCCACAATGTCAAAGAGGCAAAAGAAGAAGGCCCCTGTGGTCGAGGAAGAGCCCGAAGTAGAAGTTGTCACTAAAACTGAATACATATATGAAGACACTAAGTGCATTTCTGGTATCGAACCTGAGTACCAGTGGGGGAAGTATATAGATTGATCACCTGCAGAGAGGTTCCTGACATGGGCTTAGAAGAAGAGTCCATATATGCCAACATAGAAAGATATTCACTGATGAAGATCACCACCAGACCAGAGTTGTTCCCATGCTCTGAAGTAATCGGATGGATTCTGCCTCAGGTAGATGTCACAACAATGATTCTGGAAAATGTTGAAAGACAGGGCTATGCTGCATATAGCCCTAGATATGTAGCGTTGGCTTACCACTTGACAGAAGCCCAATTATTTTTATCTGATGATTGGCTGAACAATATTAGAATGGACCTGGTAGAGACTCGTAAAAGGATGCTGTTGCAGGGAAAACATTACAGATACAGACCGATGAGTGATTACGATACGGAAAGCTTAAGGCCCCCCTATAGGTTCATAGCTTTAATGCTGAACAGGATTTTTGGGAGAGCCCATGGAAGGCTCTTCAAGTTAGAGTGGATACCCATCATTTTTCATGTTGCAACCCAGGGGACAATTTTCAACTGGGATAGCCTTGTATCAAATAGTATTTCGGCTTGCTTGGCCTCAGCTTTGGGAGGAGTGGCCCAAAAGAGGTCTGAGTTCTATATGAGTTCCATACTCATCGATTGCATATTGTGTAATCAACCTTTCCATGGACTTAGGTGCATCTGGGATAGGGAAAGAATGCCTGTCTATGCTGCCTATAAACCACTGTGGGCACACAAATATCACAACCATTATCGAGAAGTATGTGAACACTTTATCATGCCCTTATACACACTCATTTTCCTGAAGGAGTGTGATTGTATGTCAGAGGAGGCACTGCAAGTAATAGAGGAGTATGCAGACTACCATTTAATTGAAAATGGCCTGTACTTCAGGATGTTTGGAGGTTCGAGAGCACCTTCCTTGCTGCCCAAATACGCAACTGATTACATTATTCACAAGGAGGTAGTCAGACAAGTATTCCTGGATGGAATAGGGATCTTTCTGTTTGAACACAAGAAGACCGCCTATCCTCCTTTTCCCTTCATGTTAGGAAGCTACAAGTTTACCAGAGTGAAAAAGGCTGATGAATTTGTAGAAGAACTGGAAAAGTTCCATTTTGGAGAGATACTTTTTGAAGATTCTTCAAAAAGATCAATGAATGTTCAGCTACTTTACCGTGACTAAGTGGAATTCGCTATCAACACTGCAGAGGATTTCAAGAAGACCGTTAAAAATACAAAAGGAGCATGCACCGAGTTTTTCAGAAGGCTTCTCATTACCTACAACTGGTGCCAGATAGAGGCCGAGCAGAGGCTTGAGGCTTTCCCAGATCACAATGCCTTTGTAGAGCTGTTGCAAAAGAGGTACCGAGAAGAGGAGGCTAAAGTACAGCAGATTAAAGCCCTGAATGATCAGATCCTGAGGAGAGAAGTAGATCATTCAGCTATTAGCGTGCAGCTTCTAGAAGATCAGCTTCGATTGAGTGCAGCCAGGATTGAGGCTATAAAGAACCAGGCTGCTAAGTTTGAGATTAATATTCAGTTTCTAGAGCCTTGTGCGTTTGAGGGCATTGCCTCTGAAGCTGCGAAATGGAAGAAATTTCTAGATGCCCAAGTGGGACCCTCCTTGTAAAGGATTGGTCATTTTTTGTAATTTGTAATAATTTTGTAAATCTTTGAGAAAAGTCAAGTATTGGGAATTGAAGAGTTGGGAAGCCCAAAGGTTACTTTGGGCAGCCCAACCATCTCACCTTTTTGTATAAATGTAATAGACTAAGAGGGAGAGAGGGATTTTTCCCAGTTAGACATGAAAAGCTATATTGTAAGAAGAACTATTTCTCTTTGCAATAAAGAAGTATTGTTTGCTTGTTGGAGGAAGATTGGTGGCATTTTCAAATGTTATGCTGTGGATGGCTTAAAGATGAACTATTTTGTTTTTCTAGCTTTTTGTCCATTAACCGTGAGATCGTTCTAACTCTCAGAACCTATGTTCTTGTTTAAATGATTTCTGGTTTATTTTGTGGAACTACCACCATGAGTAATGTACGCTGTTCATAAAACAATTAGCTAACTGATTGTTGAAATATATTTAGTCATTCATGTGTTGTAGGAAGAAATATCAACTATCTTTAATTTCTCTTTATGATACATGCACAATTCACATTACTCACAAATAAGTTAAAGTTTGCTCCCCAGGGATAGATAGATAGATAGATAGATAGTTAGTTTTATTTTTGCACATGTGATTTAGATGCTTGTGAGCCTAAGACGAGAGGTAAGAACCTACGCATCATGTTGTGACTGCTCCTTGCATCTTATCGCCCTGCATAGTTAATTAGGCATATGCATATCATACTTAATTCAAAAAATAAAAAATATATACACGGTGGACCGGGCCGCAATCGGTAAAACCTTTTTGTTACTTTGACCTACGGTAGCCGGACCGCAAACCGGACGGATTTCCCATACCAAATAGTCACGGGCTAGTTGGGAACGTTGACTGGGGAGAATCCCTTTCTGTTGTTGCCTACGAATTTCTAGGCCTCAACACCTACCAAACAATCATGCAACCAGATCAGCATGCCTAAACGATCGTGCCATTATGGTGAATTTTCGGAGCATGTGTCAGCTAAAGTGCGTGATTGAACGAGTTTCTAATTTTTAGTTGGTTCAACCATGTCCAAAGCAAGCTTTGGATAGGTTGAACATGTAAATTAATGCAAGTGTATAAACAAACTTATAACCATAACCTTAGTTCAATAAGGAGGGCGACTTATTTGATAGCTTATGTGTGCGAACATAAAAGGAGAATGATGAAGATGGCAGGGTCATGATAACCAAAAGGTACTCGACGGTTATTCGAAGGTCGTATCACATCCATATAGGAATGAAATAATATCATATTAGATTTAATTCATACAATCATTAATCGACATTAGTCATAATATCATATAGATGTGACCCTAACAGTATGACTTGGATTTTTACCCAAAGAATTTAGCCAACAATTAATCAAAAGTATGAAAATATCATAAAATTTTTCTCTAGCTCATCATTCGGCCTTTTATTCACACCGACATTTGACCCTTCATATGATCCTTCATACAATTTTTTGTATGAAATAATGCTTTTAACATTCTCGCCTATTCATCCACAACTTTAAGGCCAACTTTGATATTTACATTATCCTGGAAACACTTTATCATTTGGCAATGAGTCTTTTATAAGTAAAAATCAAGACAGACAATCAACTAATCCTCCCCTAAACCAAAGATATGGCATGTCCTCAAGCCAAACAAAAAACTATGTAATTTTCAAAAGAATTAAGAAAGTTCAGTCATCCTGCTGTAAGTTTATAAATGAAAAAAAGACTAACTAATAAAGGGAAAGGATTCAGATAGATATATTAAAAACAGTGCTCAAATGTATAGAGATATAAATGGATCATTTAAATAGTACCATAGGGAAAAATAGTCACCCTTGCCTTGTTGTAAATATATCTTGTCATCTCAAAAATTCTTTGAGCTCACGTTCAAATTTGTAGGAGTTTACAGCTATGGGTCCCATTGCTAGGATAAACATATCCTAGATATTGATTGAAATTAGATTATCAGATCCAAGGGTATCTTAGATTTATTCTTTGATGAAATTATAAACAATAGGCCAAAACATATTTTACTGTTAATCTATGTGCCTAGTGGTGCATGAACCAAATCTCTTTTTACCTAATATTGCCCTGCTGCCAGCAGGCCTGTTCAGTACCCCGACGGGGTTATCTTGGTACCATGCAAGCATAGCCCTGCTACCAGCGATCCGGTTCAGTACCTCGATAGGTTTACTTGAATTTGTCAAAATTCCTTGTAAATTATTACTTACCATTGACCCACTACTAGTAGGCCTGTTCAGCACCCCGGTGGGTTTGCCTTGTATAAATATTCTGAGTATAGGAAGTCGATTGGTACTAGAGCATGCTATACCCAGCTAAACACATGAGTTAAATTTTTTTCATGAAAATGGCCTTAACTATAGATTATGTCAAAAGAGAATAACTTAAAGGTGTCCTTGGGCCTTTCAGTCTATTTTCTTTATAAAAGGTAATTTTCCCCACAAGAAGCAATTCCACTTACCCTTTAGTGTCCTCAGAGATAGTTAAGAGTCAAGTTTTTATAACAAGTGTAGATGGACTAGTAACCTTTAGGTATGAAAATGTTGAAGAACATGATAATTAAAGTAAATATTTTGAGCGACTATTCAAATAATTATAATATGAATCAAAGCACTTAGCATAACAAAATCATAAAATAATTGGTTTGAAAGTGATATACAAGAAAAGCTTCAAGGTCTTATTAGAGCACTTTCTTATATTTTTTTTTGGATAGTACCTCATAAGCTATTCAAAGAAATAAATGCTTCTTAAAAACCATTTGTTAGATGATTTATTTTATTCCTGAAAGCATAGAAAAGATTCCTCTGGAAGGAAGTGATTAAACATAACTCTTTATTTATTCAAAGAGATATACACATATTTACATATATACAAGTAATGATAACCCACAATATTTTTAAGATTAGGAGGAAGATATTTTTGGAGTGAGCAGTCCAATAATTACCTCTATCTTGATAGGATCCATCTTGATCTTTTGGGGCAAAACATGATGCCCCATGCAAATATAGCATGGAGGAATTTTTATTAATGGATATTCCTATCGGGGATGTTTAGTTTTACATTCTGGGCAGAAATTGATTTTTGCTGCTCATTCTTCTTCCTGGTTCTTCATATAAGTCTAGTTTCTAAAGTTAGTATACCTAAAAGGTTTCTTTTAAGGTAAGAATGGAGCGTCCCAACGTCCTTTTTCAGAAGAGATATTCCTTTGATCAGCCATTCTCTTTATTAGGTCCTATAGGAAGAGTAGATGCTACTGTGGATGTTTCAATTTGTGGGGTTACTATGTCAAAGAGAGCTTTCACCTACACAAAATCAGTGAAGTCCAACTTCTCCAAAAAGTTGTTTTCATCTAAAATTTTTGTGACTTAGTGGAAGGTTTAATAGTTAATTCTTGTGAACTTTGTCAAGAATGAGGCCCTCCTGCTGGGATCTCTTCTATGATCCCCCCCCATAGAATCTCTTTAAGTTTCTAGAAAAACTACTTCCTATAAGTATTTTTTATATTATTTTTTCAGTGCCTATTCAGTAAGTTGGGGTTTTTATGTTTCCAATAAATATTTTATAAAAACTCAACAAATTTTTTCTATCCTATGCTACTATTATTACTGGATTTGGGGGTGCATGTTATAAAAGATGCATAGATTCTTACCTCTCGTCTTACTTCTCCCTCGTTACCAACCTATTCTACCTTACGAAACAACTCCCTGACAACGACACCAAAAATGTTGTGCAACATATTATCTTGAATAATTTACCTAATATTTAATTATCAATCGGGGTTAGTAGGCTTAGAGCTGCTACAAAATATATGTGAAGGTAGAGAGTGTCGTGGTAATAAGCTAAATATCTTTATTTGAACTTCTAAGGACATAATTAAGTTAATGAAAACAAAAGTGACATCAAACTATTTATAAATTTCTTGATATAAACAGTGTTATGACAACAAACTATTCTATCTAGAGAGATTGATTTTGAATGACCAAATAGAAACTATACATGCACTAACTAAATCATCTTAATTCCACTCTCCTTGATTATTCTAAGGGTAGGCATTTACTGTAATAGGAACTGGGGCAGGAGGGGTATCAAAATGGCTCTCAAAAGAAGTATAAAAGAAAAAGGGAATTAAGTCTAGTTTGATTTCTACAAAAATTTGCAAACTGAGAAATGTCCAGTCATAGGAAATAGTAAACATGATTGTTTATACACAAGTGACTCCTATTTACAAAGTACTTATATAAGGATAGACATAGTTAATGGACAAATAGAAAACTCACAAGGATGATTTGAGTTCTATCTCATAGATCCTTTTAACAATTGTATAATTTAAAAGAACAAATTATAAACACCTAATCTATTAATGCATGTAATTTAAAACTAAAGGAACAACTTGAATTAAAGGCTCATTAACAGATTAATAATATGAGTTAATTTACATAATATCATTCCTATGCATAAGGTAAAATAAAGAGGAAGGAGAAATGAGTTTTAGAAGTCTTAAACAATCTTATCTAAAGGTATTAAAATAAAATATAAACATTATCTGACCATGACTATTTAGATAGAATAAGAAAACTAGAAAAAACTTTGAAACGAATTAAAAACACATAGGATTGAATGAGCGATTGTATAACAGGTGGAAATGGAGGTCTGGATAAAAGGTGGAAAATACTGTCTGTATGACAGTCTGTTTAAAGAAAATGTTAAAACGTTAAAGAAACAGTAAATTTAAATGCTTTATTGAAGAGCAGCTACCCCATGCATGTACTACTGTAATGTAAAACAGGAAGTAAACCAACTTTAATGACTGAATTCCATAGGAATACAACCTAAACCAATTTCATAATTCAAAACAAACTAACATATTCTTAAGCGGATTCATGATAAAAATGGATAATCAGAACTAGATTATAATTAATCAAAGAAATTTAATCTATGAATCGAAAGAGTTTGCAGAAAACTCGAAAGCTATCTTAAACACAACCACTTTCTATTTAATAAAAAGAACCTACATGCTCAACATGATTTGAAATTGAAATATATACTACAGGAAACATGAACGATTATAGAAACAAAACTAAACAACTCATAAACAGAATTATACTAATTGCAAAGGAAAGAAATAACAAAACCTACACAAAGATTTAAAGACTCTATTTGTCAGGGGTCCCTCCCAGTGAACAGAGTTATGCTTCTTCTAATCGAACAAAATCATATACAACACAAGAATACTTTCATTAGAATAAAAGGTGAGGCTACATAGTTTTTCAAATTGAACTGATAAAAGGAAGAAACTCAGACTCTAGACTCTGAAAAACTAAGAAGCTTGTCCCTAAGTTGCATAACAACGTCTATATATACATTTTTTGATGGGGGCGAGCAAGTCGACCCTTTAGTGGTCAATTGCTCTTCATGATAAGGTAGTCATAATGTCAAATAAGTGCATAGCAACCAACAACTAACAGTCCCTCTTTTCTCGCATATCGGGTTCCTTCAGGCACGCAATGTGGTTCATAACTTCAGTCTGAATCAAATCCTGTGTCAAGGTGTCACACAGAAGTACTAGATGGGCACTTCTTCTAGAAAAAGACTAATGGTGAGATGTTGGTGTGTGGTGATGACAGTTTCTGGTCGTTTTCATGCTCTTAATACATAGAAACATGCTACCAAAAAATGTCGGTCTGTTTGATGATCTGGATAGCAAGATGTGCATGCTCTCCATATACTCAGCTGAATGCATGTCTGTTTGTCATCTTGTCAAAAAGACCATATAACCTACAGATAATAAGACACATGAATTAATATAGCAAATGTACTCCGTATTATGCCAATTTTAACCATTGAAACCATAAAATGATGATAATAAATAGATTAACATAAATCCTAATTTATTCATACCTGAAGCTTGTAGAGGGAGCTGCATGGTGCAAAAGCCACTAAAAAGTAGCAAAACATATGTTAATATGTGGAGTATTGAACCCAAAAATAGTGACAAAATGGGGACCAACAGTTTGAGAGACCATTTGGAAATGCCTGTAAGGGGGTTTTCCTTTAATGATAAAATTCATCAGATGATATGGTCCTGTTCATTGTTGAAATGGCTATCTAGCCATGCTCTTGGTTTTTATTATGGTGATAAGATAAGGAAAATATCAACCTTCCAAAATAGAAGAAAAAACTTATTTTGCATACTAAAGACAAAGAAAAAATGGATGTGTTGTAAAGGGGCTAAGTTATGCCTGCATTACGGTTGATGCCTGCACTAAGGATGATGCCCGCATGGCATAAATGATGATGTAGTATGAAGTTGAAATCATTGTTGCATTATGACATCAATCTGGAGAAATACGACAAATTAGTGAAAATCAAGAAACTGACTAAGTATGGGAATATTGGTCCAAGTATCCTTAAGAGGATGCCCACCACAAATTGTGTGCTGAAGAAAATGCCCACACCACATGGGATATTGTAGGCTGCTATTTTTTCTACTCAACCATGTTCTCATTTTGTCCAAAGAGACTCTAAAAAAGAATTTATGGACCTTCCAAAAATGTGGTTTAGGGAAATTAGACCAAGCCTAGGAGAAGATAAAAAATTGTCCAAGGATGGAATTATTGGTAAAATCTGCATAACTGGCCTTAGGGAAATGCCCACCATAGCTCATATGCTGATGATCAAAAAATTTTGAGAGTGTGGATCTTAGAATTTTTGAGGGGGGCGGGGGGTCGTTTAAGGATTGCCGTGAAATACTGAAAAAACCATTTTTTTTTTT
>LPNX010655117.1:271269-315733 GCA_001517045.1 Pseudotsuga menziesii
GGACTGCCCCCAAATATCTTCAATTTTTTTTGGGTGGGGGGTTAGCAAAATCGCTACAAGACACCTTTAGGGGGTATTTCTAAAACCACCCCGAAAAGTCCTTAGAATTATAATTTTTTTTGGGGGCGAGGTTTAAAAACTACCTCCAAAAGTATTGAGAATTGGACTTTGGGGGGGTGGGGGGGTGATTTAAAAAACCACCCCCAAAACTCCAAAGAATTGCACTTTTTTTTGGGGGGGGTTGTTTAAAAACCGCCCCCAAAAGTCAAATTTTTGGGATTTTTGAGGGGGGGTTTTAGGAACCACCCCCAAAGACCTAAATTTTTTTTTGGGGGGGAGGGGTTTAGCAAAACCGCCCCCAAATGGGTATTTTTTTGTAGTGGAGGAGTGACTGTAAGTAAGAATCCTATAGAGGGAACAGTGTGAGTGCTTGAAGGATTTTGAGTGAGAGAACCAGTGGAAGGGTTTGCTTATAGTTTAGCATTGACATGGAGGAGCTTGTTGCAGAGGTGATGAGAGAGGTGATTGTTGAAAATCATATTAAAGGTTACAAGAGAGGCCACAAGAAATCAAGGAAGGATGTCAGAGTAGATGGCATAAATAGGAAGAGTCAAATAGAGTTTGACAAGAAACTTGCTGAAATAAAAGAAAGGATTAACGTATTGACAAATATTCTACAAGAAGGGGAAGATACAAAAGACCAGTATTGTGGGTGGAAGTTGAGGAAAAAGGTTAAATATCCTATAGTAAAACTATATGCTAGAAAAATCAAGAACAAGCCAAGTGCTTGGTGGAAGAAAGAGGTAAATCTTAGAGAAGTTGAGCATTAAGAGACAATTCACATCTATGAACCAGAGAAAGGTGTATATCTTGATGAAAGGGAGGAAGAAAATGATGATGAAGAGTTTGTTGAAGAGCTCAAAGCAACTGAGCAAAAGGAATAAGTTCACATTGTTTGTGAACCTGAACAAGGTGTCTACTTTGATAAAGAAGGTGATAAGGATGATGAACAAAGGTATGCTAAAGATCTCAATGGATGTTATGTAGAAGAAAATTAGCATGAAGAATGGGAGATAAAAGCATCAACATAGGTTGAAGAACCTTATGGTTTTTATGCTAATGAAAATTTTGTGACTGCAGATTTCCCAAGCAAGGAAAAAGGACAGTTGTTGAACATTGTTAAGCAAATTGGAAAGGATAAAGATGGATATAAAATATCATTTATATGGTGGTATGTTTACATTATGAGTATTTATTTGATTGTATTATTCTAGACAATTTTTGAAGGGATATTGGAGAGAGTGAATGAAGAAACCGAATTGTTGCATGAAAATGAAATTTCATTACATTTGGTCATGGAGAATGTAGAAGAAGCAATTGGTTTGAGGAACAATATGGCAATCTAAACCAGAAAATAGAATTTTGAGGAAAACAACAGTCAACCTGTTGTAATACAGCAGTGGAAGAGGCTTTTGGAAGCATTGAATACTTCAAGGAAAAATGATGATAACAATTTTGATGATCCCATATGTGAAGAAAACATTTCATAGAAAATGTATCACATTCTGAAACAAAGGGACATATTGGATGAAGAGATTGATGCGTTATGGGAACTTATGAAGAAAGATTGTAAAGAGAAATATTATGAGGAAAATATGGCAATCAAAATTAAGGAAGATTTGGATGTACAAGTATGCAACAATAAGTCAATAAAGGATGATCAATTATAACATAAGATGTGGGATCTTGGAGGATTGAGAACTAAAGGTAGATGATTAGGAGGTCATGATTTTCTCTTACCTTGGGGGTTTGATGCAGGGGAATTGACCTCCCTCTAAATAAAATAGGAATAGGATGATTCTAGCTAATAAGACATGACCCTCTTGTAAATAAATCAAGCATCTAGAATATAGATTAGTTAAAAGATAGAATTAAAAAGTTAATTTAACAGGCAGTTATAATTATTTTAATAGGCAGTTACAGTTTGTTAAGGTTTCTTGTAATATGGAAGCATCAACCTCCTTGATATATTGTACGCCTACAGGCATTTAGAGAGTAGAGAGTAAGGATTAGGGAAGAGAAGATGACTAAGAAAATGCAAAATCAGGCCATAAGAGATTGTAACCAGAACATGAGGTTCTGAGTAAGCATGTACAATTTTCTTTATTAATGAAAATGCATAATTGCCATGAAATTAATGTGTAAATGTGCTTGATATTCATGTGTTATTGGATATTTAATAATCAATAGTTAGTTTATAAATATGTGTATAATGGCATTAAGTGTATGTAAATTTTATGTGTGGGTGAATCCTGTAGAGAAGGTACATAAAGGACTTGATTCGCGAAAACATAATTTTAATGAATAGATTGAAGGAGACAAAGGGTGCATTTGTTGAAGGCGTTAAATATTGGGATGTGGAAATGATGTGTTTGGGTGCTGGTAATGAAAGTTAACCCATTAAGAAATGGTGACTAAAGCATTACAAAGTAATGGAATATGGAAATTCCATTGTTGAGAGAAACAATCTTAGAGAACAAGGATTAAGATCTAGAACAAGAACTTCCAGATGTTAGTAGTTACATGAATATGATATTTTTATGAATAAATTTCAAGGGTTGAGAAAAATTGAGTTGTGATTCACTTTTATAGAAATCTTGGGTAAGGACAACACTGGTGTGAAGGTTTGTTGGGTATTCAAATGTAGAGGAGTCTTCTTGTGTGTAAATGCAGATGGTAAGATATATTTATTTTGCAGTCTTGAATTTTTATGGAATATAATTTATGTGCAAACATATCAAGAATAGGTGAAGTTTTCTTGCTGAAACTGTGTGGATGGATATTGTTGTACTTCTAAAATTCAATTTGGCATTTGAGGAAAAAATAATGTGTTAGTGTGAATTTAGTTATACAACTTTGTGGGTTTAATTTCCCTTACGACCGAGCATTGGGAAAAATGGTAGAATATTTTGTTGGTGGGATGCATGAGTTTGGTCTCATATGAATGCATGTTATTTGAGTTTGAATAAAGAGTAAAATATTGATATGTTGGTCACACAAGTCTAGTTCAACGTTTCCATGGGAAGACTGGATGCATTATAGAAGGTTGAAGCTAAATAACTAGAAACAAAGTAAATATGTACTTTGTAATCTTAGATTATTCTTGTAGGTCTGTATTTTTTCTTTTATTCTTGATTTGGCTATATTTAACCATTATGGGATGAAATTGTGAGTTCCATTCCAAGCATTGACAAAGAGGTGGAACGTTGGTTTGCAGGCTAAAGGTTTGGCGAGTGTTTTGATACTGGGGTTTGTTTATGAATCCTTCATCATCGAACCACCATTTTACCCTCATTTCACTCTGGAGAAGGGTTCCCCACTTGCCTCCTTTGTTCACCCTACTGCCTCCAACCTATTCCATGTGGAACCATTTTATTTTTGTGGTCCAGATTATGGGACTGAGACTACAACTACGGGAAGAATGTGACACAGATGTGTAACAAAGAATCTGACTGTCAGCCTTACCCTAGGTGAGGATATCCATATGCATGATTTTTGTTCCACGAAGGAGCACACCATTAATGGTAAGTTTAGAGGGAACAACATGGATCTTAATACATTCTACTGTTGGGATGCATCTAGCTGGAATTCCCTGGTTATACACTAGGATGATTTGTACTAGCAAAATATTGGTTGAGAGATATACTTAGGACCTCTAAGGATGCCCTACGTATCCTTGAAGGTGTCTAGAATTGGGATAGAATTATATTCAAATGAAAAATATGGATTCCCACCTTTGATGTTTGTCGTGAAAATATTTACAACCACCCTACATGGGTTAAGTTTCCTGGCCTCCCGCCGGAGCTATGGAACCCTGAGATATTCTTCATTATTGGAGTATCACTTGATGAATTCCTTTTATATGATGAGATATATGAAGCTACTGGTAATATTGTTGTGGACATGATACTTTTTGACCTAGATATAATAGAAGGCTTACAGAAAAAGATCATTATCTCGAAGGGTAACCATACCCATCACCAATATCTAGACTATACTGTCCTACCCTTCAGATGTAACCATTGTCATATCTATGGGAATTTAGTCTAGGATTTCACGCTTCCATTCACCAAGAGGAAATGGATAAGAAACGAGGAGGCGAGGAACATGGATGAACCAATTATCAATGAATTGATGGACTCAACCTATCAATCTTTGTAGGAATAATCTATGCCACTCTCAATGAATATCCAAATTAATGTGCCCAGTGTTTAAGATACCTAGTGTTTGGGTTTGATTATTGAAGAAGTTTAAGTGACTTATATTCCATCACATTATGGAGCACATGTTCCTAAAACCATGCTTCATGGCTAGGCTATTGGCAAACCATATCATGCCATGATTTCTAAAGGAATTCCTACAACTCTTTGAGCGTTGCTCCCATCCATTTAGTATCATCGACTAAGCATGAATGAAATATAGATATTTATGAACATATTTCACTAAACCTCCCGTTCATTTATAAATATATTACTAAGGGATTGACCTCTATAGTTGACCAATCCCCTATACAATCCCCACTCTCTGGCATTTCTTTAACCATGAATCATCCCCTTAGCCTCTATTATAACCCTATTTACAACCCACCATTATCACTAGGCACAACATCTAGTCTCGGTTGACCTCCTAGCATCCCAATATAAATATTATACTCCCCCGATGTATCAACTCTCTCCATTTGGGTTCCAGTTATTGAATCATTGGAAACATCACTCTATACCACATGTTTGTGCACACCACTTACCAATCTCTCATTCACCATAGGGAATCCTTCCCTACATCCCCACTCTAATAAGTCACATGGGAACATGCCTTTGCTCATTTGTTACTCCCTTGAAATCTGTCCTACATCACACTCTATGTCCCCCTCAACTCTTCTAGGTAGGATTGAACCCAAAGGCATTTCTCTTAGATACCATTTCTGACGTAGATCTACTACAAAAGGAGGCATTGATGGAGGAATTAAGAAGGTTTATCCTTTGTGTGGACCTATTGGAATGGGAATACTAATAGGAAGGTCTTATATTATGACATATGCTAGAGCTCAAGCATTATTGGATATTTGTGGAGGGAAACAATAAACCATCTCAGGGTCCTTAACATGCACCCCTTCTTCCAGGGTTATCTAATGTTGTGGATCACCCTCAACATCATAGGGATAGGGAACCCCTATAAAAAATTGGCCCTTAAGAAGATGATTAAAATCCATCATCCTAATATATTTCTACTGTAAGAAACCATTGCTTCAGGGGATTCTATTGTCAAATATCTTGAATCTATGCTTATGGGATGGTCATTTATTTGCTTGGATGCCATTTGGAATTTTGGGGTACTTCTTATTGGCTGGTTGAAAAATACCATTGATTGTAATTCATGTCGGGGCATACCATGAGGATTAGGAGTAGTCTTATCCTCTCGCGACATGGGATTTCAGTATACTTTTATCAATATATATGGACCTCATGAAAACAAGAAAGAGTTTTGGAATAAACTATTTGAATTTGAGTATCATTTGTCTGATAATTTTATTCTAGTTGGGGATCTAAACTTTTAAAATGGGGGAGATGAATCATGGGGTTTCGATGCAAAAAAAGATCCTTTATCTAATTTATTTGCATGCAATATTGTTGAAGCAACCCTCCTTGAAAATTTCCCCTGTCAAAATTATGCCAACCTGGAGATATAAGTGGGTTGGGGCATCGATGATTGGAAAAAGGCTTGACAAATTCCTCATATTTGAAGGGATATTGAACTTAGATCAGAGCATTAATCAATGGGTGGGAGGGGAATAAATATATGATCATTCTCCTATCATCTTGGAATATTATACAAAATCACCCCACCCCTTTCAAGTTTAATGGAACATGGATACATGATCTGAATTTTCAAGACTTGTCAGACACACATGGACCCCCTATTGCTCCCATTCCTACTTATCTGTTGCAACCCAATTCCTCAACAATATTAAATTATTGAAGGAGGAAATGATTCTTTGGGAGAAAGAATCTTGTATTACCAGGAATGTAGAGCTATTGAGTTTAGAGGAACTACTGGATGATTTATTCCTAGGTACCCCCGAGGGATTTGGATATATTGAAAATAAATATTCATTCTAGGAATTGATTACTAAAAGCAATAAGATCCTTGAGCATGGGAAAGATACTCTTAGATTGAAAATCTGAGCTACTTGGATTCTCCAAGTTGATCAAAATTCTAAGTATTTTTCATAACTATATTAATCACATAATCCATACCAATTCACTATGGGAAATTGAGGATGCTAAATAGGTACAAGTATCTAGTTTTCAATATATTGCAGCTACTGGGGTTAACCATTTTTCATCACTATTTAAGGAGGACCACAGTGCTCTCATTGGTATTATGCTAGAGGTCATAGCACATATGCCCTACATTGTATCCGGGGAACACAACCTCCTACTTAAGGAACCTATCACCAATGAAGAACTCTATTCAACCCTTACATAGTAACAAAAGTCCTAGACCAGATGGCTGGCTAGTTGATTTCTACACTGGTAGGATTGACCTAATAGGTGAAGATTTACTCACTGTAGTTGAATAATCACAGCTTAAGGGTAGAGTGTTGGATGATTTCAACTCAACCTTCATTACACTGATTCCAAAATTTGATCATGTCAAAATGAGGGATTAGCTTTGTCCTATTTCCTTATGTAATTGCATTTAGAAGATCATTGCAAGAATAATTTCCAGCAGGATCAGGGGCATTCTCTCTGAGTCAATATCGCTTGAACAATTCAGTTTCCTCGAAGGGTGTCAAATTCATAATGCCATTGGCATAGTACATGATGTTTTTCACTATGCTAAGTGCAAACAGACTCCCACAATAGTGATCAAAGCTGATCTATCTAAAGCTTACGATAGGTTCAATTGGATTTATCTCAGGTTAGTGCTCACTCATATGGGTTTTGATATCTCTATGATTAACTGGATTCTATCTCATGTTTAATCTATTAGTTTTATCTACTTATAAATGGTTTAGCATCCAAGTTCTTCATACTTGGTACATGACTTCGACAAGGTTTCCCGCTTGCACCTTTATTATTTATTCTCATCATGGAAGGTTTAAGTAGGTTAATAATCTAGTCTAGAAAATAGGAACACTTAGGGGATATCATTTTGGAGGAGCTGTATACATCACCCATCTTTTATTTTTTGTTGACATTCTCCTTTTCTACGACAGGTCCAAAAGGGAGAAAAATAAGATGAAACCCATCATCGATTTATTTCAACCAACCATTGCTATGGAATGCAACCTAAGGAAATTGTCTTTATCCACCATGAATCATGAGCATGTGGTCACCGAATGGATTCATAGCATATTTAATTTTGATATTTGTGATAATTCCCAGGGGTTTCAATATTTGGGTTTTCTTATTAAACCCAATGACTATCTCAAAAAAGATTGGAGTTGGTTGATATGTAAAGTAGAGAAAAGACTAAATCATTGGTGCAACCAATGGCTTTCCTGTGTTGGCAGATTCACCCTTCTGAAATCTATTCTTGAAGGTATTCTTGTTTGCTGGATCACCATGACACACATCCCTCGTGGTGTCATAGATAATATTATCAAGCTAAGATTTGGGTTCCTATGGAGGAAAGAAAAGTATTCGAAACCCTTTCCATGGATTTCATGGGATAAAATTAGGTTACCTAAGGAACTAGGTGGATGGGGACTCAAACGTCACCACTGTTTTTCAAAATCCCTTACTGCAAAAGGAATATGCAGGTTAATTACTCATTCTAGGATATGGATGAAAGTGATACACCATAAATACATTTTCATTGTGTCCATAAAAGATTGGATCAACATTCCTTAAATTCATGCTCTGAATGTATCCAGCATGTGGAAGGAAATGATAACGGATTAAGTCCATCATCGGTAACTGGATCTCGTAGAAAATTGGGAATGACAAATTTTTTTTCATTGGTCATGATGCATGGGAAGGAAACGATACTTCTCACAGATTTCCCATATTTATGATTAATCACTTGCAAGAAATGGGACTCATCTTATTACATCATATCAAGGACATTGCAGAAACATAATCTTTTCACATAGATTGGCTATCTACTAAACACAGTGGATTCTCTGGTGAGGCGACACTTATTTGGAACATTTATGCAAGATCCTTGATAGACTACAAGATCTACCTAGACATCCATGAAGACACCATATTATGGATCAAAAATCATTCGGAAGGTCAATATAAACCCACATTGGGATACCTGGTCATTAGGGATGAAGAAGATCTTGCAACACCTAAATGGTGGTAGACTACTATTTGGAACATCAATTTCCCACTTAAGAATATTATGTTCTTAGGGATTACTCTTGCTTGCAAAATTCCTATTTGGGATCATCTTACTAAATTCATGGGTATTGGACCCAAATGATGTGCACTATGTCATAGCGAGGGATTATATAAATCATATATTCATTAACTTCCCATACATTATTAAAATGTGGAAGTATAGCTCAAAAATCACAAGAAGAACATTTGTCTGGGAAGGTTAGAACTTTGAAGATATCATTAAGTATTGAATCTCCAATACAGCTCATCAAGAGTATTTTGCTTTACCATTGCTTATTATATGGGGTACATGCCTAAGCCATAATAATAAAATATTCATGGAATTATTATTCCACCACACATATTTGCAGCAAATAGCCTTGATATCCTATAGTATTTCCCACAGATTCACAAAGCTAGACCATGATGATTCCAAAGGATTATCAGATTGATCAATCATTTCCTTGGTGTTATTTCAATGTGGATGTTCAAGATAAGTTGTGCATTGGTGCCACTGGTGGCCTATTATATCTATCTAAAAGTCACTTCTTCAAATTTTTAGCATGCATAGGACCTGCATCCACCAATAAGGAAAAGTTTATTGTAGCTCTTATGGTTCTAAAGGTTACTTCTTATTATGTTTTTCATAATATGCAAGTATTTGGTGATTCACTCAATGTGATTTGTTGGTTAGCTCACAAAATACCACCAAAGAATATTTATCTTCTTCCTATCTATGAAGAATCAAGCAGACTTATTAATCTTTTCCATGTGGTTTCTTTCAAGTATATCTTCCGTGAAGAACCATCATGTTGATCTACTCTCCAAATACTATTTATTGTTACAAGAAGGATCATTTACTATTCGGGAAATCAACAAAGACATCATAAAAGAGCTTGATCTTGGATCTCCACTACTTAAGTAGCTTCCCATTGAATATGGGATTTTTTGGGAGACTCTTTCATTACAGAGATGTTTATAGGATGATAATATATGCACTGTTTCCTATAGATATATGCATTTTGTACTTCATAGTAAAGTATAAAATTGTATACACAAGAACCTTGACATCAATCTATCTTGGTAATGCTGCCATAACCAATGAACAATATGCCCTTAAATTAATATAATTCAGATCGTAATTTTTTTTCCAAAAAAGATTAAAAAAAAAGATGAAACATATATAAATCACCATTTATGAAGTACTTTAAATATAAGAAGCATATATATTTTCTTTAAATCATGGCACTTAGAGATGAAAACAAACATTAAAAGTTGTCTTTTAGAATGATAATTTGGATCTTACTCACCAAATTATTATTGTGATATATTTGGTTATAAAGGGATATAGAGCGATAAATTCTCCCTCACAAATCGATGGTAACTCTGTGCTAAGATAAACCATAGTAAAGGAGACAAAGAATATATAAAAAAATACAATAAAAGTGAAATTAAAGTTATCATATCTTGAAAACGATGGGATAAGTTGAAGAAATTTTACCCCTTATGGGATCTAATGCAATAGTTAAGGAACACAATACTTATATTAGGATGTGTGGGGAAGGATTATTGGTCGGTATTGTATGAGTTCTCAATTAGAACTGGCTCCCGCTTATCCTAGAAGGGGACTCGCTCCTTATTATCAACTTGGCCAAAAGGCTACAAGCTGGTTCCTCTCAAAGAAAGATATCCAACAATTGGAGGTTGTAAATCAAGCTTAGAATTCTAAGAAAATTTCTAATTAGGAACCCAACGATAATTTTCCATCATGTCCAAAGAGAAACCAACAATTTGGCGGAATCCATTGCCAATAAGGGAGATCTTATGAACTTTACCATTCAATACTTCAACAGGAATGACTACTTCGACCCTGAAGACAAAGGAAAATGGAAACAAATAGCCACTCAGGACCATGGCCTCCTGGATGTGGGTGCACGATAAGATGCCATGACAGATGGTAGCCCCTCCCCCACGTCTCCTCATTCTTAAGATCATGCTCATCGACCCCTGCGTAGGATGGGAAGGACATTGGAAGCATGCCAGATTGATCTTGCACTGTATTTTGGATATGGATGACAATATTGATTTAGAAGACTATGCATAGTGATGGTATCAGTTGGTCCATGGAGACTCCCCTACCATGTCGGTGTGTACCTGGATTAGTCACCAGGGTATGCTACGATGTCAAGAGAGAAACTATATCAAGAAGCCACAGAGGGATAGGATGGTCATCAAGATTATTAATTTGGTTTGGGAAAGGCACTATTTCATAGGTTTGTGAAAGAAACTATCCTGGAATACTTCGTCGTTCCATTTAGTGGAAGACTTCATCGTGCTAGTGGGAAGAAAAAATCACCACGTAGGACATCATCACACTTTTATTCTCCTGGATTGAATGCACTTTTATTGATATAACTATTATTTTAATCAATGCATATTAATCAACCTTTTTTCACACACAAAAAAACAACTTTATATTTATATAAGTTGTATCATAGTTACACATATAGGGAGAGTTTCTCAAACTTCTCAAAATAAACACTTAGGTTCCACCAACCAATTGAGAACCTAAACTACTCAAAAGGATTTTTCATCTGTCATCTCTTAGATAGTAACAATTTAGTTCTATACTAAGTCATCAACATTTACATAATTACTCTAGTAACAAGTATCATAGCTATTTTCTTCAATCTAGATACAAAAATTAAAGACATTAAACACAATTTTAATATATACTCAAAGATCTTAAGTCTATCAAAACCCCATCACTATGTTCCTCCCAAAAAATCTTGCCTCCCAGAATTCTAATGGCATGCTTGGAAATACTGTGTGCTACACCATTGAATTCTTGGTAGATATGTTGAAAATAAATCCGTTGAAAAAAAACCAAACAAATCCTTGACCTGTCTCAACCAATGATACAACTCCATAGAATGTATTTGATGCAAGTCTTTTTCCCAATCCACACTAGATTTTGAATCCCCCCAAAACTATAAAGTATGGATATTCTTCTTCTGTGTGAACCATAACAATCCCGAAGATCTACTAATTCATATTTAGTATTAGTACCTTTCCCCACAACCATTTTTAATAAATGCATATGATTCATCTGTAACTTAATGATCATACCAGCTCTGCAAGATCCTTTTCTTTCGGCTCCATCAAAGAAACCCATTACCTGATAACATTCTATAGAAGGTTGATTGATAATTCTATACTGAGACTTCAAAAAGACAAATCCATAATCTTTGACTCTAGAGAGAACCTTGGTACTGACATGAATAGAAACTACTTGTCCTTGCTAAAAAGAAACATAGTTCCTTTCTCTCCACACCTCCACAAATGTACATGAGGGAATTCCAATTGAATGTGATTTCAACTAGGTTTATCCCAGTTGAAATCACACTCAAACTCTTACAAACTTCTTTCCATACATCCTAAAAGAAAAATCATTTGCCAAGGATATGATCAACTGATTCCAAGGTTGAAGTACAAAGACAACATCTTCCAGTTCCTGAGTAACCTCTTTTTTTGAGACCATCCCAAGTTAAGATTCTCTGTTTAAAGCATAAAAAAACAAATCATTTAATTTTGAATGGTAACTTCCCCTTCCACATAGAGTTTTCCCACCAAAGATAATTCCATTCAATATGATGCTCGGCTAGTGAACCATAGGATAAATTGGTCGTGACATTACCCCTCTGTTTGTTGTAGCACCAAACTAGCTCATCACAGTTATCTATCAAATATATACCAACAAAATTGAGTCTAAGAACATAATCATCTCATTCATTAGAAAAATCGCTCTAAAGGTTTATGTATGTTGACGAGTACCAACTAGGATCGAAGGCCTCATTTACCTTATAAACCTGCTTAAGGACAACAATATTTCTCTGATGAAGATGAATGATAAGGTTTTGAGATAAAACATAGTTATCTGAAAGGACAATAATGGGATCAATACCCATAAAGACTTGAGTTTCCGTCCCAATTTTCCATCCAATTTCATTTATAATGGAGAGTAAAGTTTTTATCAGGCTTCTTTAGGTCACCAAAGCATTAGTAGACTTCTTGTTATAATTTATCAACAAAGTTACGAAAGGTACTCACTTCATATATTTAATCCTAATCAACTTCCCCCACAAACCAACATCAAAAAAACATCACCACATGATTTTAGAACATAAAGCCTTATTGAAAAGGCTAAGTTGTTTAATTCCCCATCCCCCTAAGGATTTCGGTTTAGGAAGAACTTCCTAATCTACTAGATGGAACTTTTCCTCCTTCTGTTTACTGACCCACAAAAAATGAAAAAGATTCTTCTCACCACAACAATCACTCCCTCTGGAATATGAAATAAGGAGAGCCAATATACATTTATACATTGTAGCACATAGGTAAACAAAAGTAACTGACCCCTAATGAAAACCATCTAGAAGTACACAATCCCCTCTTCCTCTGTATCTTTATAATAATCCAAATATAAAAAGTTCTTTTATATGTATTAGGTTTAAGATAAAAACCTAAATAGTTTACACCTTCATCAATATGGTTCATCTTGAGAGGGAAAAATAGGGATATTTTTCCCTTTAGAACCAAATCATGACAACTATAAGGGAAACTAGATTTATGAGAGCTGATATTCATACCTGATTCACCACAAAATGTCTTGAACATGTCCAGAATACGTTTCCATTAAGAAGGAGATCCATCCCCAAAAATCAAAACATCATTGACAAATAAGATATGGGTCAAGCAAAGAGAGATAACCACTTTAATCCCCTTTATCAACCAATGCTGCTTAGATTTTAAGAAAAGTATACCCAACCCTTCAATAACCAAAATAAATAGGTAATTAGATAGTGGACATCCTTGTCTGATCCCTCTAGATCACTTGAAATAGGATGAAGGAGAACCATTAACTAAAATGGAGAATCTTGCAAAAGTGGTGCAAGACATGATCCAATTCGTGATCTCTAGTTATAGATTGACCTATAAGAGGATGAGATGAAGAAAATACCAATCAATTCTATCATAGGAATTCTCCAAATCTAATTTTAGGATAAAGGTACTTAATTTATTCAATTTCACAGAGTGAAGCCCTTCCTGCACAATCCTCACAGCATCCATAATTTGTTGGTTAGGTAAAAAACCGAACTGTTCAGCTGATATATGTTTACCTAGGAGGGGTTTCAACCTATCAGCAATGATTTTTTTTATGACCATGTAAATTAAATTACAAAGTGATATAGGCCAGCAATCATTAAAAGATGTCAGCCTATCCTTTTTCGGGATAAGTTTTATATAGGTAGAGTTTACATTTTCCAGAATCTTACCTGATTTTCTGGTGTCCTCAGCAACCTCAAATAAGTATTGTTGGTTATATAGCATGATCTTCTAGATCCAAGATGTTATTGATCATCTGTATTGTACACCCGTCCCAGCTGGGGGGTGCGGGGGGACATCGCCCCCCGCGGGGGTTTAGGGGCCAATGGGGGTTCGGGGGCAAAGACCCCAAAGGAAATTTTTGGGATGTGTGTTGGAAAACAATTTTGCAGACCCATGGTATTGGGTGACTTGTATTACTTTCCCATGGTATTTCCCCTATAAACGAATATTATTGTAATATGAATGAGTATTGTATTATAGCATTGTAAACAATCTCTGTGATTGTGTGAGAGAGACTGTGAGAGCATGAAGAGGAAGTGTAGCAGGGTTGCTACTAGAGGTTGTATCCCTTCATATTGCTAGATGCTATAATATAAAGGATTGGAAATTTCTGTGTGGACATAGCCCATTTTTGAGGTGAACCATGTTATATTTGTGTCTCTCTTGTAATGTGTTTAATATGTATTGCATCTTGTTTAGATTTAATTGTATAACTGTTATTTCTCTACGGTCCTGTTTTCTAACAAGTCTTTCCCCACTTAATAAAATAAATGCAAATAGAATTCCACAGTCCACCCGTCCAGGCTCAGACTCTTATCCTTTGAGAAGCATTTCAATACCTCCAATACCTCTTGCATTGAAGTATCTTTTTGAATTGCCAGAAAATTAGATTTGTCAAAGAAACAAGGAAAGTTTATGATGGTTTTCAACTGGTTAAAAATATTAGTGGAGTGGTTATCAGAATATAGATCCTGAAAAAAAGTCTTAGCAACCGATTTAATAGACTTATTGTCATGTACCACCATGTCCCTTGCCCCTTTGGCTTCCTAGATGGAATTATTGAATATTATTTTATTAATGAAGCTCTAGAAAAATTTAGAATCGTAATCACCATCTTGAATCCAGATGGCCCGACATTTTTGTCTAAGGGTCTCTTCTTTATGAGTCAGTAACTGTTATTTCAGATTCACAACATAAACACGATACCTCTTCCTTTCCTTCGATAAAAAGACCCCTCCAACTTTCCCATCCAAGGACTGAATAACAGCCTCAATCTCAATTACGAACCTATCAATTTCCTTCTCCTTTTGTTTTTCCCAACGAATCACTTCCAATTTTAAGTTTTCTAGTTTGTAAACCAAACTTTGCATCATATTTAGATGGGATGAAACATCCAATGTGAGACAGGTCCATTTTTCCTTCACCAAAGCATTGAAATATTCATCTATAACCCAAGTAATATTGAACTTAAATGGGTAATGTAAATTTTTTTATATAAATTCAACTGCAAAGCCACTAATTTATTGTCAGATACACACATAGAATGAGGCCATGAATGATATCTTCCCAACCTATCACACAGATTTTCAGCCATGAAAAATATGTCCAACCTCTTGGCTATGCCTCCTCCCCCACATATCCTATTCATCCAGGTTGGGACCAGGACCAAAGGAGTGACATCAATCAAATTATCCTCTTCAAATAATGTCCTAAAGAGATAAAAAAAGTGGATCATAAAATCATCCAACCCCTTGCACCTCATAAGGAGATAAAGTGAAATTAAAATTGCCAACAACTATAAGAGCATGATCAAACAATAAACCTGAAAGCTTTATCTAGTTCCAATACTGATTTCTGTGGTTATAGGGACCATACATATTTATGATACGAAAAGGAGAGGCCAAACCTTTAAGCCTTCCAATAAGTAGAATACTTGCACAAGTAGAAAGGCTTTCAAGTCAACCACCAATGGATTTCAGGCTACCAGAGTCCCCCACGAGATCCCAATCGCATCACAGGAACTAACCCTCCACCGAGGATTTACTTTAAAAAAATATTCACAAGAAACATGAGCTGAATTCATAGTCTCCCGAATCAACACAATTCCAGGATTGACAAGTTCTCATAACTGTTTCAGAGCATATCTTTTTGGGATGCTGCCAATCCCTCTGATGCTGAAAGAGACAGTATTCATTCTATCACATCTAGATGAGCCACATCTTCTCTAATATTCAAATTATATATTAAAGAACCACAACTAGGAGAATAAGTTAACCCCCTTTCGTATAGGGAGCAGATGCCCAGATTCACAAAAGGAACATCACAAATATGATCCTTATTAAGCTTACCAACCTATTTGCCTTTCTTTGGTTTACGAGACTTTATAATGGAAACATTAACACTCCTAATCGAAGAGATAAGAAATTTTTTTTGACTAGTAGATTATTTTGATGAAAAAATAGGCAAAGGCTTAATAATATTAGAGAGAACTAAAGGAGGGTCACCATTTAAAGCACCAGGAATGTTCGGACTTGGGGAGGATATTGGATTATCAACCAAGGTAGGAAGGAGAGAGGGAATAGGTGGATTAAATGCCAAGTCCTTAAACAAATGAGTGTTCGAAATTGAAGAAGATGTCAAATTAACATCCAAGATAAGAAAATGTGAGGGAAGGAGAGCAGGAAAATCCAAGCTCTTAAATAAAGGGGCATCATTACACACAACTTTAGAAGTAGTAATAACAGGTTCTGAGTCTTTTGGTTCTGCGCACAAAGACCCTCACAAGGGAGCTACAAAACTCTCTAATACAAAATTTGCTCAACAATCATACTCCTCTTTCCCCGAACCAAGAACATCCTCTACACCCTCAATATCCATTAAAACCAAAGAGTTAAGAATATCTACCGCATGAATTAACTTCAAAAATATGGGAACAAATTGCACAAACGTATCGATGAATGAGAGAGTAGGATCCTGATCCAAAGGAAGAGGAAAATTAATATCTTTGTCCATCCCTGCTATGGCGGCCCTCGGAGCATCAATCCCACCAGACTGATCCATGGAGCTCGAGGAGCCTAAAGGACAAAAATATTTCGAGTGACCAGTTTGCTGACACCGATGGAAGCGCAAGGGGACACACCAATAATCCAATCTTTGAATAAACAAACCTCCCTCCCAAACAACCTCAATATCTATCGGTAACCCCTCAACCACATCTTGCTCCACCAAAACCCTAGGTGATACCCGTTCAACCCCTAACAACTGGTTGTCCTCCATCAAAATGAATTTGCCGATGGAGTTTGCAACCCCATGAAACCCTTCAAACTCCAACAATGAATAGTAAAATCAGGTAGGATGACCCAAAGATGGTGCTTTGCCAATTTCTCACGAGGGGGATAAATACCCACATGCCAATGGCTCAAGAGTAAGGAACCATGACCAATTACCCACAAACTTTCCTCAATGACCTTCCTATATTCTCATATAAAAATTGAAAAATAATCCAGCCATTCACTAACAACAAAAGCCACATATTTTTTTTAATGAATGGTTTCCATTTTTCTCTAACCTAATTGAGGATTTCCAATGTACTCAGTTTAATGTACTCAAACTTATCGACCAAATCCCTCTGAGATAACTCCATAACCATATTTAATGTAACGTCCTTAGCTAAAACACACATGGACATACACTCTTCATCTTTTAAAAAGATATCTTCCTGTGCCTATAATATCCAGCCGCACTAGAAACCGTAGCATAAACCATAATATTCAGAACGAGATGTATTAGGGTTTTTCTTAAAACCCTTTGCAATGTTCGGAGAATTAGTTCCAATCACCTTTTCATTGGTCAAATCGTTGGTTTTCTCAATAGAAGTCCCAACCCTCGAACTAGTATCCACAAACATGTTATCAACGAAATCCCCACATGCCTTATACTCCACACCAGAAGAAACATCCTTAGCATGGTTAACCAAAAAAGATGGGTCTGGAACATGTTTAATGTAATACACCTTCTGATTCGGGTTAGAGCATACACAAGGGAATTTGAGCACATCACACGCCATTATGTATGCCCCCTAACAAAGCAAGAAATGTCAATCCTGGCAGAATACGACCGACCTTTTCAAAAGATATCTTCTTGTTCCTATAATATCCAGTCGCACCAGAAACCATAGCATAAAGCACAATCTTCAGAATGAGATGTATTAGGGTTTTTTTTAAAACCCTTTCCAATGTCTAGAGAATTACTTCCAATCACCTTTTCATTGGTCAAATCATCAGTTTTCTCAATAGAAGTCCCAACCCTCGAGCTAGTATCCACAAACATGCTGTCAACGGACTCCCCGCATGCCTTATACTCCGCACCAGAAGAAACATCCTTTGCAGGGTTAACCAGAAAATATGGGTTTGGAACATGTTTAATGTAACACACCTTCTCATTCAGGTTAGAGCGTACACAAGGGAATTTGAGCACATCACGTTCCCTTATGTTCGCCCCCTAACAAAGCAAGAAATTTCAATCCTGGCAGAATACAACCATGCCGGTCCAAAAAAACCTTATCCCCCACCCAAAAACATCTCTGAACCACCAAAAAAATCTCTAAATGATCATCACTTTAGCAAATGCGGCAACTCTGGATATCATTCTGTGTGCTGAAAGTGATCATTTTGTGCTCCTCGAAGGCTTAGGCATCAGCATTGTTCAGATACTCTCATATCGAGAGTGCTAAGCAAAGCATGCCCCTTACAATGAGAGCATTGGACCGATAGGACACCATCTTTAAGCTTTTAATGGTGGGAGAAAGCGTGCGTGCTTTCTCTATGAGGGCAGACTCATTCCATATAATAAAATAACCTGGTTATGGCTATCCTCCTCAAACTCCATATAATAAAATAAAAGGTTAGATGGGACATACCAGGAGGCTAGCAGATTTCTGGTGAAAACAATAAAGGTTTACCAGTGTTTTTATTTTTTTCAGGAAGTTTGATCCTACTATCCTTTTGTCAGTGTACGTGATTTTGGATTTGTTAATTACTATCATATTATATCGGTAGCTTTTATAACTGTCTCGTGCTTTTCTGTTGTCTAACCACATTTCCTGTTACTTACATGACTCATGACTCAGGTAAATGCAAGTAGCGGCCAATTCTGTGGTGTGGCTGAGATTGTTGATAGCAAAACAAAAATATGAAGTTAAGATAGAGAGGAGAAATGGTGGATATTCCCATCAAAACAGAGAAAGCAAAAATATAGAATTATAGGTGGAAAGGAGAATTGATGGATATTCTCATCATTTTGTAATTCTTTGTGAATTATTTTTTATTTTAAAAATACAAATTGAATTTACTTATGGTTTTTGCGTGTCGGTGATGAATGAAAAATATAGGGTTTATAAAAAAAATTGATATTATAGTTTAAAATTTGTAATATATTTTTGTTCAACGTTCACAATCAAACAACTTTTTAAAAAATAATAAACACTGAATCAATTACTGCAATTTCATACATATGTATATTTGATGGTTAGCACTAAAGACGTCATGATTATGACGGCCCAATAAACCAACGAGCGTGTTAAAGTGTCCATCATGGGAATGTTTCCAACTCTTTGAAAATAAGTAGGGAGTGTCATTTCCGGTTACTTACACGACTCAGGTAAATGCAAGTGGCCAATTCTGTGGTATGGCTGAGATGGTTGGTAGTGTGGGTTTTAACAAGAGCATGGATTTCTGAAAGCAAGATAGATGGAGTGGATTTTTCCCTGTAAAGGGGCACTTGATAAAATATATTCCAAATTTTTAGTTTCGCCAGATTATCTTGCAAAAAAATGACAACAAGTATGTGACTAATAGTAGAGACACACAAGAGGTAATCAATCATCCACAACTTTTCTAATTTTTCATGATCGAAGTCTTACCATTTTTACATGCTTTGTAAAATATGAATTCCCATTTTGAAATTTATTGTTTTATAATAGAAACCTTTTGCATAATAATTGGCTTTGAGATAACTTCTACCCCCTAAACTACCATATTAAACAAGTTTTGGACATGGAGGATGATTTTAGAAGATCATTTTCACATTTTAACATTGTCACTGTTAGAAAACTAAAGTGTCATGATTAGTTTATATCTTCGCATTATTGGCCTTCACTTTGTGAAATATTGTACATTTCAAGCCATTGTGTAGAATGCATTGAATTGGTTTTTTTATCTTGGTATGCTCATCTGATACAAAATTATCATTTTGTCCATTCAAATCAATTTTCAGCGGGGTATAGCGATGCTAAAAAATTTCAAGAACAATTCACTGAAAACGTCAATACTCGATGATTTCACATTCTAAGAAGGTCATCAGAAAGTCATGAAGGAAAATAAATTGAGGCAACAAGCTTAGCAGCAGCAACATGTATGGATAATTTGAAACTAATTTTTTAGTTTAAATTTTTTGTCAATTATTTTTTCCCCTACTTCTATTGTGAAGGCACACATGTTCAGAAGTTAGGTGAAGATGACAATGTGGTCAATAGTCCTGATGTGAAAGCATGAGGATTAAGGTTGCCAGTAACTAGTGAAAATGGTAGTCAACATTCAGACTCAAATCAGACAGAGAATGATGGTTCAGAACATTAGGATGAGAAGATGGAGGAAATAGTTCAACCCAACGGGGTTGACTCCAAGAAATACGATTCAGAAATAATCCATGTTCATAGCCAAGGGTTTTAATTGTTGGTTCTGTAGCCTTCTAGTAAAAATACTAGAAAGAATTTCGTTCTCTCTTTTGGAATTATGTGTAATCAAAGTTATATCATATCTAGTGCGATTAGAAAATTTTATTTTTAGTTAATTGAGGTGTTAGGGTCACCTGATCCAGTGAAATTAGTTACATTTGCAGTATGCTCGTTGTACCATAGTATCTGTTCTACTCTATGATCCGTCGGACCTCAACTTGAGTGCATTAAAAGTTTATATAAAGAATGCGTTTTCCAGTTTTCCTAATTCATAAACCAGCATTAACAGAAATTAAATGCTTAAACAGAAATGAAAAGCAAAACTGATAAACAGACGTGGGAAAAACAAACACAGAATCAGAGAGCCACAAAACAAAAGTTGATAACGGAGTTCACCCCCTCCACTGGGCTACGTCTCCGGGTCCCTCTCCAATGGGTACCGATCTAATTAATCTCTTTAAGATGGTACAAAAATGGTTCTGGAATCAACTTCAGCAACTGTAAACATAATGCTGTACAAAGTCTTTAAGACCTCTCTTCTGGAAATTACAATTAGCAAAGAAAGCTAAAATATAAAAGAGAATGTCGACTTCAAAAGCAACAGCATCTGCACCTTCACAGTAACTCCCCAAGCTTCTCATAGCAGAAAAGCGAAGCTCTCTGTGTTCTAAAACACTCTGAGTTTTCTTTTTTTTTTTTGAAATGTGGCCAGCGTCCTCTATTTAAGCGTTTAGCGAGAGGACAAGTAACGGGCCACAGTTGTTATCTTCTTTATTATTGTTACAACCATATGCTAACTGAACCATGCAATCCCTCCAAGTCACGGCCTAAGTGTTATGTTACCACAATGTTTCAGATCCCCGAAACGTTGCAACCAACTCCACGCTCATACGCTACCTTACAACACGTTGCAACGACCGCCACGGGGCTATGCCACATGTAACGTAACCGTTTGATGTCACCATAAACTTTGCAGCATATAAATGTCGCGGCATATAAGGACTTCGCCATATGCCTGATCCGCTGTCGCAGCATACAAATTTCGCGGCATATGCCTAACTTCCACGAACCATTCGATGCTCACTTGATGGTGCACAATCGCGTGGCCCCTACATAACTGTGCGGCATGCGATAAGCTGCACGACATGCGATAAGCTACGCGGCATGCGCATATAATGGCTAGCATATGAGTTAAAACCATAGATTAACTACTATTGTACCATATTGGATCAGTGTAACTTGAAGATGAATAATCCTCCGGATCACTCTAGGTAACAGGTACAAGGTGAAAGGATGTTACTCCCAGTGATTTGTAATTGTAGGGAAAACCACACCATTCAAGTTTGGTTGTGATTTTGGTTAATTTATTGAAAACAACTTACATGTGTTTGCAATTCTTAAAGATGCTTTTGTATCACTAGAAATTAAAATGTTAAGTTTCTTTGTTCAATGTAGTATTCTTGTAGAGTGTTTTTTTGGGAAGAAATCTTGGGGGTTAGAAGCCGAGATAATTGTACAGTCAATTCACTTTGTGTTAGTGCGGGATCTGGGTATTTTGTTATTCAGAGTGATTATTTCTTGCCTTGAAAATGTGGGTGCCAAATAAAACATATGATTATGTTTGATATTTTGATCTCTGAGCTTTAGTAGCATGTCGAAATTAACTTAAGAATCATTGCAAAGTTGTTGGATACTTTTTCGGAAACTAGCTTCAATTTCACAACTAAATTTGAAAATCAATATCACTACAAAGCTATGTGAAAACTAGCATCTGTTACACTTTTCTTATTTGGCATATACAATTGTTGGAAATCTTAGTTTCGATATGAAAATACATGCCCTATTCAAATAAATTAGCTTTATGTAATTACATGAATTTCAGGTAGATCGGTGAGACAAAAAAGATAGAATAAAGTTAAGGGTGGATACATACAAATTATATTCTTTAAGCAATGTTTGTTTTTGCAAATCTTATGGGAAAACTAACATATACCAGAGTACCAGAGTAGTATCTGTTGCCAGTTTTCTTAATTGGAATATACACTACAGATGCTAGAAACTTTTGTTTGGATATGAAATTGCATGACTGATTGAAATGGATCAGCTTTATGTAATTCCATGAGTCTCGGCGAGATCGACGAAACAAATAAGAAAAAATATTGCCAATAGTCTGCTTGAAGATGTTAAATTTTAGTAAACATAAAATATTTATTTCGTAAGAATTAGATATTTTTAAAGATTTTGGTGTTTATATTAGTAATTTTTTTAGGTGAAACGATAGATTTTAAAATTTATGCTCTCTAATATTTGTGTTAATATAATTCTAGTATGGGCTCCAAAAGAGTGGACTATTTGGGTTTCTTGAATAATTCAAGTTTTTCATATGTTGACATTAATTTTTTTAGAAAATTGCTTTGTTTGTTGAAAAAACCAAATGATCTTTGTTTTTGGTCTATTTTAAATTTATATCAAGTGTGGTGTGGGTTCAACTGCTTATCAGGTTTAATATTATTCATCACAATTGATAGTCCCTGCACCTACATCTTGTAGCCCTTTAATCCTGGCTTGTTTTGCAATAGATATTCTAGTCTGAGATAACTTTTAATTGTTTTACAAGTTGAATTGAGGAGCCAAATAAAATTTCTTGCTTGCATTTCTATGACATAAATTAATGAATTTTTGTCTCTCTATATGGATAAAAGTCCGATTTATTTTCTCTATATTTGTTCTATGTTGGAAAGATTTGTCAACTACTGAGAATTTTCTTAAATTACCATAAAAATTTATTTTGTCTCCTATTTAGTATACTTTTTAGGGTATTTTGTGTAAAAAAAACAGTCATATACAATTATCTATTGTTGAGTCTATATGAACAAAACAGTTTGATACAATTATAGATTATACAACCACCATGAATAATCTACTGTAATTTGATGTTAAGTTTGAGTGAAGCATTGAAGTTTTTAGCTTAAGAATTTGATCAATTTTTCAACACTTAATAGATTAGAGTTGACTAGTTTAAAATGAGAATCATTTTGACTTGGTAACATGCTTCACAACCTTCTCAGTCTCTGAACAAAACTGAACATGACAAAAATCCTTGTCTCCGAAATTTTGGCTCGATATGCTCAATGTATTCTTGTTCCTTCCCTGAGCTCACTTCATGCATACAGAATTGCAAGAACTTCTCCTTATCCTTTACTATGAACTATTTACATATCCTTTTCCATATTGAATCCCTCTGATAAGTTATATTGAAAGAGAATTATAGAAAGTATTTTGCATGTTCTGTGATGTTAGTTGAATGTCATGCACAAATATATATATTGTATAAATATTCATTCTATATACACAAGTGATTTACAAATTCATTCATTTTGTATACACATGCAATTTACAAATTCATTATGTATACACCTTTGACTTTCAATTTTCAAATTCAATGGCAGGGAATATGTAAATTTGCTGCTAAATCTTGTTATGAGTTGTAACATAAATACAATAAATGGTTATGAAGATCCATTAGTATTATATATGTATATATTTCAATTTAGGTTTTGACAGAAAAAAATGCTACGTTTGTATTCCCACTTAACTTTATTGGTTGTTTATCCATGTCACAAAAAACCTAAAATCAAAGAAGAGAGGTCCAAATGCAATATTGAGGAAGATAATGTTTAATTATTATTACAAAGATGAATTTCATTGTACTCTAATGTAAGTAGAAGAGGCCGAATTATTAATAATAAGTGGAATCAATTACTTAAATGCATAAAGTGGACACTTGCAATACTCTTATTGAGTAACTTTTTTAACCTTTTGACGGTCTATTACAGGACCACTACAGGTCTGGACAATTATTATTCTAGGGTTTTCATAGCGGCGAAGGTTACTGCAGGGTTTGTTTGGTGATTCTTCCCAAGTTTGTATGGATTTTTTGTGTGCTCTGCATAACCTACAAGGTTTGTATCGCCTCCTAATACTGCTAACACTCTCTCTGTAACACCCCGATTTTGACCCTGTTTGCATTAAATGCATATGATGTATATATTGTAATGAATCATGGTGTGGAGATAAAGGAAAAATCCCCACCATCAATTTAGCGTTTTATGTTTCGGCGATTAAAAATAGTTTTCGATGGTATTTTGTGTTAGCTGACACATTATAATTTTGGACATCATGTAAATATGCAATTTAATTAAAAACCCACAACCAGCTGTGTCAATGCAACAAATAATGAGATGGGAGCATGATTTTCCAAGGATGGGGGGGGGATATTCAAACCTTTGGGCCAATGAGGAAAATCCAAATGTCAAAGGGAGAACCCATAAAAAATGTCAACTACCTTTCTTGTATTATTCACCCAATCATTTATTACTACCAGAACTTGGTTGAGTTGGTCATTGCATGGGATGGGAAATTTATGGCATCCCAAATTCGAATTGGAGAAGCAATCAATTTTTGAAAAATGGGTTTTGACTCTTGGGGAAAGTAAAACCCCAAAAATGTATTCCCATTCTACCATGCATTCATGTCCTCCTCTTCATTCACGTTTTTTGAGCTCCTGTGCACCCTCATTTATGTTTTCACAGTTTCCTGTGTTTTTCCCCATGGCTGGGAAGTTGTTTTGCTAAAATTCAGTGGTTGGGATCCTTGCTAGGCATTTTTGTTGTTGTTTTACTCATTACCCGACCAAGAAGAAAATTTTTGGGTTGCACAACGAGTGGGAGAAGAGACCCACGATTTTTGGGTGTTGGATGAATCTGGTTTTGCCCACGGGAAGGCAATAAACGTTTCTGAAAATGAATTGCATAGCCTGAGTTGTTTTGCTCAATTTCCATTTCTGATTTTGGCCTCTGTGATGTTTTCCTTCAATCCAGAACTGTAATTGTTGTTGATGTATCTTTTGTTTGGTCTCTGAACTAGTTTGGGAGTGGAAAGGGGGTCTGAACTAGCTTGATAAACCTAGTGTAAGAAGGAATCTCATAGATAGATCCAGAGGGCTGGTTTTCTTCTTTGCACACACTGAATAACACTAGAAGGGAAGGAATAGCCTGAGGGACTGTGTAGAAGAGAAGCAGATGTTTCCTTGTGTTGGGTGTGTAGATGTTTTATAATCCATGATAGATCTAGGGTAGGTGTCCATAGATATGTGGTTGATCTCAGTAGCTTAGCAGTCAGCCTTTCCAACTTCTTTGCAGCCTGATAAACCTAACTGTGTTTGCTTGGCTGAGTTTTTGTTGTATCCTTGGCTATGTGTGAGTCTACTAGTGTTCCCTTATTCCTTGTGGCAATCATGCCCAGCTTTGGGGTGGCAGTGCTGCTAAGATATTGATGAGCACACTGGCCTATGGTTGGGTGGAACATTGCAGCGACGTAGCTAGTTGCGGGACAAGCTTCTTTAAAGATAAGTATTTCTTGTGCTAATATTTGAATTTGTATTTGCTTTATGAAATATGATTAGCATGTCTAATGTGTTGTATTCTTGAATGAAATGAATTGCTCCCGCTGTATATTTACAATTGTATGCATCTATGTATGTTTTTAAGTTCAATGCATTTTATATTACGTTCATGGGGCTTAGATTTCCTGGATTAGACAACATTATGGTCGCGCTCTCTCTCTGGTGGACTGGAGGGGACATGACAGTGTGGTATTACAGCTCATGTTCTAGCTTTGGGCCTCAATGGTCCATGAGGGATCAACCTCTGAGTTTAGGAGGAAAGAGCTAATAACAACAACAAAAATTGAGATTTTTCTAAGTGCTGAGCATTCCTTTTTGTGTGGCGGATGAGAAAGCTAAAGACGAGCAGATTTGGCAGCTTCATTAGAAAGAGGGAGCCAATAGAGAATGTAGACAAAGCGTTTCAGGGAAGTCAACAGAATTTGGACGACAATGTCGGCGAGAAGTGACAATGGAAGTCAATGCGCTGAAGAGGTGACATCGACAAGAAGAATCGAGAGAATCTGAGCCGATTCGTTGGCTATATTGTTTAGTTTTCATTGACACAGCTGACGAAGCCAACGAAAGAAAGAAATTTTCTAAAAATTTTTCTAAGTATGGAATCGAAAATTTTTGGTGAAATTGATTGCAACGTTGGCTAACCACATCGAAAGACTTTGGATATTTGAGCCGACGCATTAGAGGAATTTTGGGGTCTAAAATGGGCCTCCTAAGGAAAATAATAAAATAATAGTTATAATAATAAAATAATATTGATTAATTTTGGAGGAGGAAAGAAAAAAGCTACTTTTTGTGTTCGTATTTTCGACATATCTCCCTGTTTTTTTACTCAAATTTCGATTGAGAGAGCTCGTTGGATGCAGAATTTGATTCTACATCCAACAAGTACCCACACTGCATACTTTTGATGAACCCCGCTAGCCCAAAAACAAGGAATACCTGAAAAAACGTGATGATGATGTCATCATCACATTTTTTCAAGTATTTCTTGTTTTTGGGGTAGCGGGGTCTGTCAAAAGTATGCAGTGTGTGTACTCGTTGGATGCAGAATCAAATTCCGCATCCAACGAGCTCTCCCAATTGAAATTTGAGTAAAAACACAATGAGATATGTTGAAAATATGAACAAAAAAAGTAGTTTTTTTTAATGACAAATATGTCAATTCAACCATTATGGTTGACTCATTTTATTGAAATTCTATTGGTTCTTGAATTCCAACTCACAAAAACTTATTTTGGCACGTTTTCTTATAAGGCCCATTTTAGACCCCAAATTTCCTCTAATGGGGTGTCGGGTGGACATTGGGAATCAAGCCGACGCATGTCGGGTGGAAGTTGGGGTTTCACCTGATGCATGTCGGCTGGGTTGGACCGACGAGAAGGAAATTTTTTTTTTCGAAGTGTGGAAAATCGGCAAAAACCAGAGATTTTTTTCGATACGTTGGCTGAGTTTTGTCGACACACATCGGAAACCTTTGGAAGTTTTCACCGATACGTCGAGTGGAAGGGAAAGAGTTTTTCACAATGGAGGAAGGAATTCAAAAATATTTATGCAAAGGAGGAAGGCTTGGTCAGTTTGATAGTGGAAGAAACTTTGAAAATTTTCCGCAACGGTGACAGTTTTGGCAAGTTGCCAATTGGAAGAAAGTTGGACATTTTTTGCTTGGCGAAAGGCCCGTAGCGAGTGAAAGTCTAAATTTTTTTTGACGCAGCATATGAAAGTATTAAAATTTTTCGACACAACAGATGAAAGTTTAAAACATTTTCGATGTAGTGGATAGAAACTTTGGAAGTTTTCCAACGCATAGCGGAAGCATTCAATCAGAAGAAAAGTCGAAAGTTTGTTGACACGTCGGAGCAAAGTCAATTTTTTTTTCCGATTGAACGAAAAAGGTGAAGTTTGTCGATGCGTATCGGGAAGAATTGGGAAAGTTCACTAACATGTTGGAATGAAAAGGAAAATGGAGTCGACATGTTGGAAAACTTTTGGTGACTTCTTCGACACGTCGAAAGGAAAATGAAAATTTCACTGAAACAGGGATTTTTGGTAGGTTTTCAGTGGGATCTCCAAGGGCTAGAAAGATGGGAAAATGGTAGCATGTTTATGCACCACAAGGGGGAAAGCACCCTTGACCCCTGTCATCCCCCTGAGACAGTTGATCCTTATTAAAAAGAAAACTTCTATGATTTGACAAAGTTGTCAATATGATATTCTCCAAATATAGGTAAGTAATGTATAAATTATTGTGAATGTTATGCAACTAAAAGTTGTGTTTATTAACACATTTTGCACAATGATAGTCACCTTCAAAGGAAGTATTCCAAATAGTGCATTTTGGTAAAGTTGGTTTGGCTGAGCCATGCGAACTTATGACATGTATGATGATGCATAGAACACCAATGAGTACGAAGAAGATGCTATGGGGGAAAATGTCTGAGTTGGAAATGCCGAGTCATAGTCTAATGGGAGGAGGTTTCAATATACTCCCCTAGATTTTGCAGCCACCATGAGAAGCACACTACTACATTTCGACCAAAAATCCGACGGCCGTATTGTCGGATTTTCGACACTTCCCTGTCGCATGTATGACACTATGATTTTTTTTAAGCGTCGATGGATTGTCGTGGGTTATCCGACATCTCTCCAATCCGTCGGTTAAGTGACAACTTAGTTTACCGTTGGTTAAATGTAAATCGTCGATTATTCGACATCTATTTCATATTAAACTTTAAACACGCGTTGGTTAAACGACGATAATGAAAACATGGGCGTCGATTAAGCAACGGTTAAGTGACAGTTAAACGACGATAATGAAAACTTAAGCGTCGATTAAGAGACGGTTAAATGATGATAATGAAAACGTGGGCATTGGTTAAGCATCGGTTAAGAGACGATTAAACGACGCTAATGAAAACGTAAGCGTCGGTTAAGCGATAGTGAAACGACGATAATGAAAACGTAAGCGTCGGTTAAGCAACGGTTAAGCCAGTTAAGCATCGATTAAGAGACGATTAAATGACGCTAATGAAAATGTAAGCGTCGGTTAAGCGACACTGAAATGACGATAATGAAAACGTAAGCGTCGGTTAAGCAACGGTTAAGCCGGTTAAGCGTCGGTTAAGAGATGGTTAAACGACGCTAATGAAAACGTAAGCATCGATTAAGCGACAGTGAAACGATGATAATGAAAATGTAAGCGTCGGTTAAGCAACGGTTAAGCGACGGTGAAACAACGATAATGAAAACGTAAGCGTCGGTTAAGTGTCGGTACACCAAAGAAACCCATCTATTAACCGACGGATTATGAAAACTGAAACGTCGGTTAAGCGACGGTATTGAATGTTTAAAAAAAAAAAATCACCTACAGGCCGTCGCTTAACCGACGGCTATAAGTGTTTAAAAAAAAAAATACAAATGCCAGATTACTGGAGACACACCTTGATGTTTGTATAGATTGTGAAATTAGTACAATAAAGCGAACAATGCATCCAATCCATCAAGAATCTACGTAGAGCGTTCAAGAAAACTTGCTAAATGGGCCAAGAAAGGTATAAAACCATACAATAAAGGTAATCCATAAACCCCAGTTCCACAACTCTTAGGGGAAAAAGAAACTAGCCAATAGTCTTGTTGATCAACTAACCTAGAAAATTTTGTCATCAAGCAATTCTTTGAATCTGTTACTTCCTGAAAATCCCGCAAAAAATTATTCTTTAACACTTCTGGATCAGCATTGTAGTGAGCCCTTGTAGATGGGAGAAACCCTAGAATAAGTGGGATAATCCAAAGAGGAGAGGTTGATAGCCCTTCGGACAATACTACCCACCAAAAAACTTGAAATCAACTTAGAATAGAGGCCAAAAAGAGCACTAGTGCACAGAATACCAGCATGAACAGCCCTGAAATAACTCAAAATATCCACGAAAAAAAGGGCTAAAAAGAACCTTTGAAAAGGATGGTCTGGAAGGAGAACTTGTACAACAGCCCAAAGGTGCTTCCAAACAGCCAAAAAATCTTCCAGATTAGCAGAAAACCAGTCTAAAATAAATTGCCAAGAAAGCCCTAATGCTGGATGTTAAAAATGTTCAAAAAATCTCCAAATCAGTGCATAAAATGGGGGCCAAAACAACCCTAAATGGGGTGCACTTCACCAGCAAACAATATCACTAGAAAACAACACCAAAATTTTGTAGGTTAGGCACAATCTCCCATTGTAAATTCTGATCACTGAAAGAACAGCCAAGAGGAAACCCTAAAATCTACAATTAATGGAGAAAATAACAACATTAGGGTAGTGCACTCCTTATAGAGGGAAAATGCCCTAGTATAAGTGTGCTGGAGAGATAAATCAAGCCAAGAGTGAAGATAAAAAGGCTGCATAAGGAAGAGGAGGTTCACATCCAATTTGATTCCACGATGAGGTCACAAGAGATAAACAAGGATCGAATGGAACCAAACAACAAATCCTGAATCAACATAAACCATAAACACATAAAGAGAAGGGAAGATGAACCCATGAACAATAGGAACACAAGATGTAGGTGCCTACAGGCCAAGGAATCACATAAGAGATCGCTTAGCTCATGATCAAATAATATAATTGTATAATTGAGGGTGAGTGTATTTATACACTCTAAGGTGGGGTGCCCTCCCCAAGAGGGGTTATGGACCCACTAATCCATATCAGCCCTAACCAACAAGATATAATAGAATAAAGAGTTTGACTACATCGTATTTTATCCAAAACCCAAGACAAACTCAAAATACAGACTAGGTAAGCAAATGGCCTTATGTGAAGATTACACATCATTTCAAAAGTTTGCAACCTGCTCCAATGAATTTGCAACATGCTCTAGTGAATATGCAACATTTAGTTGGCACCATAAGGACTGTTGTGTTCTGTCCACAGCAAGTCTGTCATTTTTATAAGCATAGTTTGTTACTATAAATGGCCCATGGAAAAATGCAACAGAGGGAAGAAAATTATAGAATGGTTCAACCTCTATTTATAGAAAGAGAGCCCAAGACAAATTAAATTCCCTAGAAGATCAATTAGGGGCCTTCAAATTTAAAATTCGTTGAACTGACTAAAATTATGAACAAGTGCAATGTATAATCAATTAACAGCAAAAATTAATCTTAAAGAGACCACCCAGACCACTAAATTGGAATCATCCCTATCTGAGCTCAAATCTACAAATGCAATCAACAATAACCAGGATGAGATAGGTGTTCAAATCAAACAATCTCTGAACAGTCGATAGATCATTAAATGAATCACGCAGCTTCAAATATATATTCAGATCAATTAGCCAGCATGCATAGACTATTTGAGAATTATAAGCTTGAGGGAACTGACCTTTTGCGCCTGCATCCTTAACATCAGATTTGTTTTGAATGACATGTGATCCCATTTTCTTCGTCTCTTTTTCCCTATTAACTGTTCCAAAACAGTAAGTACAATAAAGAAACCAACCAACAACAATAAATGCTTCAATAAACCTTACATGCATTGAACAAGATTTCCTTTACCAGTTAAAACCTCAAAGAACAAACTTTTGTTTTCAAGTGCTAAAAAGTCAACAAGCATCATTCACCCAAGTATTTAACATATCATTCAGTTATTCTGTACCAGAATCTATATTCCAAGTTTCGCCATTTTCAATAATAGTAATGCATGGACAGCAATTAACCTTTTGCAAACCCTGGTTGCTTATAAACTCTTTCTGGAAAATATCCCTTCTTAATTACTTGCACATCTACATCACTCTTATTCCTGTCTGAAAAACATGACTCCTTGTCTATGGCGTCACCAACATCAACAAGGGCATTATCAAACTCTAATGTTTCTCTAGATTCTATTTTCTCGTAATTCCTCAAGAACCTATGATCCAAAGTTAGCAATACCCTTGTCAGTGGTGGTAGGGGTTGAGTCACAGTGAGACATACCTATAAACGCAATATGGTATTCATATCAATCCAAGTAATGGACTTAGAAAGCATGGTTTAAATTTAATAACTTTTAGTAGTGCTGAGTAATTTATACTTATGCAAAATGGTGATTGTGTTCAAATGTCATTGAAGGTGTAATGATTTATTCATTTAACTTGTGCCCATTTTCATTTTTCATTCATTTTGCTGTAGTTTGGAAAAGATGGGAGCTCTTGTGTGGCATAAGTTGGTCAAGGAGCATTGTTGGAGTAAGGTCCCACAGCTATAGGAGAAGCTATCATTTTGGCAGATAGATAGTTTTGGCGAAGATATAAGAGATAAGGTAAAGATACGATGCCGTAGCATGTTTCTAGCTGCAGATTAGAGCCGGAAACTGTGACTATTGGGACAGAGAAGTAAAAGAAGATGATAGTACTTAAGTGGCTAAGAAGAGAAAGCTCACCCATTGCAGTCAAGGCAGCAGCCGAGAAGAGAGAGCTCACCCACTGCATTCAAGGCAGCGGCGGAAGACATGAGGGCTCAGCTACCCTCATAAAGGAAAAAGGGCAATGAGGCCAAGGAATTGAAGACAAAGGACATAAAGGGAAGCGACCATGGTCAGTGCCGGGAAGCATGGAAGACTGCAGAGAGCTGTGGTGTGACGGAAAGCGGCAGATCAAGTATAGATAGATCGACTGTCACTAGTTAGGGTTTTGGGTTACTGTTGGGATAGGCCCACAGTGTTGTAATGGCGAGACCTTCGGGCCGCCTTTAAAGGGATGTATTTTGTATTGTAAAAGGTTAGCTAGTCAGATGTAAACTGTATTATAAAAGGTTAGCCAGCCGGATAACCTGTAGCGAGTAGTCTGTTAGCTCACAATAACCTTGTATTGTAATAGAGTTGAGCTCGGGTTCCGTATTCAGTTTGTAGTATCTTACTGTAACTAGCAGCTGGCTCATAGAGCTTGTATGAACAATCCACAGGGATTGACAGAGAGAGAGAGAGAGAGAGAGAATATTGTAAGAAGGAAATATAGAAATAGAGAAGAGATCTAGGAGAGAAGGGCTCCCGGTAGAGAGTTCGGAGTTACCTAGAAGATCTCTAGCTGCACATCAGGTTGTAGCAGAACTGTGTACTCTCTCAAGATATAATAAACATAGTTCTGTGGATGTAGCCTCTACCCTGGAAGTGAACCACGTAAAACTAGTGTGTTATGTGATTATTTCATGTGATTGTGCTTTACTCAGTTGATATCTGTTATCTGTTACATGATTGTTGTATATCAATTAGTAAATGTCTATATGTCTCACTCAGTTACAACATTATAGAAGTTTAAAGATGGATTTACATGTATCAGGCATCTGACATGAGTTTATCAGTACCTGCTTCACACAGTAATAAGTCATTCTGTTAGAGTGTTTCAAGTATACTTATTCAAACAGTTAAGTATAGTTGAGGAAGATGGGATTGAACTGTGGAAGTTCCCGTCAGAGTGTTTAATACCTTGTTGAAAGTTAGCCAAGTCACTCCACCTAGTACGATAGCTTTTGGACCGTGAGGGTCGCAGTAGGCCATAATATAGGGGATATTGTGTTGACAGTAGATGATATCGCACCATCAGAGGAGATGGGGTGTGAGATAGCGCAGATCGCAGGTTAAGAGGAAGAGAGAGTTGCACATCATCAGAGTAGTTGCGATGCGATAGGAGTCCTCCTCCTATCAGAACCTATGAGGAAGAGAGACTGCGCGTTATGGAGAGAGACCTCGTTGGATAAGAAGAGCCACGAGACCCCAGGATGATATAGAACCTGGTTTAAGACACTTGAGTCTTTGGCCAACCCATTAGAATCACTTCGGGTGAGACTTCAGGTTGCTCTGCGGTCTATCGCCGAAAGGGCCAGTGAGCTAGGGGTGTTGTTGGTACATTACAGTAAACCCGGGTTTGCCCAGAGAACCAACAAATGGTTCTGTTGCTGGCTTTGAACACATTACAGAGCTAATGATCTGTTGGCATCCTTCTAGAGACGAAGTCAACCAATGGATTGTGTCTAACAAGAAAGAGTTTGCTGCACAAGAGAACAAGAGTCCTAGACTGAGTACAGAGGACTTGTTGCAAAAATATATCTACACAGACCTGCACATGATATTTTTTACCACCTATGGAAATGAGCTGTACGACTGGTTATCAAAGCTAACTAGTTAGGATATATTCAGAAAGAAAAGAAACATCGTGTGGACACCGGAGCTGATTCACACCGTGAAGAGCATAGACAATCCCATTATGAGGATAGTCAACTTCTAGCTTGCAAGTGTGCTAGAAGGCTTTGTTACAGAGTTTGCAGTTGAACAGACAAAAAGCTTCAGCGAGTCTGAGTGGTACTTCTTCAAAGGATATCGTGGTAAGTACCTAAAATCTTTAAACTTGTACATTAAGATGTTATTATATGAAAAAGGAGTAATGGATATAGTTTCCGACCAGTAAGCTAAGAAAGTGTGATGTCACAAGAGTTTGAGAGTGATCTTGATGATATTGGATGTACACGTAGTGGCAAGAAATATAAAGTAGATTTTAGCTCTTCCATATTTGAAAACAGGTCAGATAATACTAGACAGCAGAGTCACAGTAATATAGAAAGAATAGAAGGGGGTATCCCTTACCACCCTTATACCCCACAGGAAACAGCCGGGACTCAGAACAATCCTATAGGAACTCCATCTAGTAGTTCACGCACACCACATAATACCGCTACATCACCTCCATCTACACTGCCAAGTGATAGTAACATAGAAAATCAACATCCACCATGTAGAAATAGAATGGGGGATGACATGAAGTTACCTACTTTCAAGGGTACAGGGGCAGAAGACCCAGAGCAACACTGGTTTCTATGTGAAGCCATGTGGACCATTAAGGGAATCCATGATGATAATATTAAACTTGTACGGCTGGTCACCACACTTAGGGAACGAGCCTTAACATGGTATATGAAGTATACCTCAACGACAACCAGAACACTTATACAGGTCCGCACTGCCATGATCAAAGAGTTTAAGAAACCTAAGTCCGAATCGCAGTGTATCACAGAGCTCAAAGACATTAAACAGTTACCTATAGAGTCAGTATGCGATTTTGACCAGAAATTCAAAGCTCTCATAGACCAAGTTAGCTTTGAGTTTGTGCCAGAGCAGCATAAGGAATGGTTCATCGCAGCGCTGCTTCCACATATTAGACATACACTGATGCAACAAAGACTCCGTACACAGGATGAAGCATTGGGGATGGCAATGAAACTAGAGGCATCACCTCTAGCTGAGACCAGTACAGGTATGACAAACTTGCAAAACCAGTTAGCAAATCTCACGTTACATATGCATGAGATTAGAAAAGGAAAAGAGATTGCACAAGACATATGGTGTATAAAGTGTAAAGCACAAGGCCATACTAAAGATAACTGTCCAGTATTTGTTGAATACTTAGCAAGTGGGGCTCCTAACCCGTTAGCACAGACTCAAGGGCCATGGTGTGAACTATGCAGAACAAGAGGACACCTACCTCAGCAATGCCCTATGCTTCAGAAGTATATACAGACACCTAAGAACTTATATTGTACCTTCTGTAAGTCAGTAGGACACGGAGACCATACCTGTAGAGCCTATGATCTCATGGTCGATAGAAAAAATGACTTGTACAGAGTCCAATCAGAGGCACCGGGTCCAGCAGCAGGACAACAGCATGATCCGGCTCATGGAGGTCATGGAGGAGGATTCAAAGGATGAGGCTGTGGAGGAGGCTTTGGTCGTGGTGAAGGCTTTGGCCGTGGTCGTGCACCGGTCACTTGTTACAACTCTGGAGTTGTAGGACATTATGCTAGGGACTATCAGATCCCCACTACGACATGTAATTATTGTAAATCTTACGATCACACTATAGAAGAATGTCCTACCTTGATAGCCAAGATCAGAGAACCTAAGCCAGCAGTACACCAGAACATCCAGCTTATTGCTGCCGAGCAGAAAGAGCTAGAACCAAGAGTCAACATTATGACTCGTAGCGGTGCTTCCACTAGTGGCACACCATAGGATAGTGAAAAGAACACAGGACCAGAGTGGGTGCGCAAAGCTACTAATAAATCAACACCACTCGACCTGTAGAAAAATAAAGAAACATTTCAGGAAGCTAAAACTTTCTTTGATGAACCTATACAATCAAGACCCCAGGTACAACCGTCTAGGGGCATACCGTAGCAGATACCTTGCGGCCTTAGTCCTGTGGAGACATCGTAGGCTACCACATCAGGGAGATGCAATGAGGATGAGTCGATGGGAAGCGTTAATCCTTCCTGCGGAGTTGTCTAAAACTTGTGAGAAATGAGCAAGCTGTTAGAGAGCTTCAGTGCATCATATATTAGTACCTGCCATCTTCTTCCGTGAGCAGTGCGCAGCGTGCTGTTCATAACATTATGGGTAATACAAGAACAGGAAGAGAGATGCGACTTACAGCACAAGTTGGAGAATTTGAAATGGATGAGGTAATCCTAGACTTAGGATCAGAGGTAAATGTTCTAACTAAGCAGACATGGGAACAGATGGGTAGCCCTAAGTTAGTCAGATCGCCTATCCATTTGAGATTAGCTAATCAACAGAGGATATCGCCACTCGGTTGACTACAGCAGGTGCCAGTTGACATTGACGAATTTATAGAAATCATTGGCGATAGTAGACCATATCCATCATTACTAGGTATTGATTGGGAAATCAATAACATGGCTGTTATTGACCTAAAGAGAAGACAAATGACCTTTGAGGATGCGCAGATCCGGGTCATCGCACCGTTGGATCCTCTTCAAGGTCCTAGATACATTGAACCTATCCGAGTAGAGGAAGAGGCACATAACATGGAGAGTCTCTATTAGATGAATGCAAACCAGAGAGACTACATCAATCCAACTGCAGAAGGGAACATTAGTTGGTGATGCGACAGCTCATGCGCATCGGATTCGAATGTTGGACTAGAAAACTGGCAGAACAGACTTTACAAAGTCTCAACGTGCAGATGTGCGTTTATGACTAAGTCACTGCGATGGATTGGTGCAGAGACTAACGAGACCCCCTCATTTCATGGTTTAACAAATATCCAGGACTTTCTCCCGCAGTTTGAACAACAAGTTCCTCACGAGCAGAGAATCACAGCTACGGACCTTGCAGTACGAGCCACACCTGCAAGATGGTGGTATGCACATAAAGAGAATATCGCATCATGGGATGATCTTAAAATATTGATGGTGATCAGATTCTCTACTGACAAGGAGTATGTCCAGCAGAAATACACAGGAGAAAGTGACCCCAGGTCACATATTCATACTTGTGAACAGAATTGGTCGGACATTCCCAAGGATGAATGGGTTCACTGATTCATTCACACCTTAGATCCAATTCCGAAGATTTGGTACACAGAGACTGAATTGCACAAGGGAATGACCACATGGCCACTTATGATAGACAGCTTTCTACTCACATTCGCTTTTGAATCTGAGTACCCAAGCATTAATCAGGCTTTAGACGTTATAAATATTAAGATATTTGAGGACTGTACCCTATCAGTATCAGCTCAACCAGAGTGGGCCATCTAGTTAGAAGATGCGCTCGAGTGTTATAACTTTCCATTAGAACCAGAGGAGGAGGATGAGGATCCTCGCAACATCAACATTCCAGAGTCAGAAGGGACTCGTGATGTTGATGGACCGAAGCTAGAGACTCTAGCTATCACGGAGCCTATCAAGATTAAGAATATCAACATTGGCATAGACACAGAACCAAAGTTTGCATCCATTGGAGACTATTAGAATGATGAAACAGTAGGACAGATTGCAGACTTGCTACATGACTATCAGGACCTATTGCCCACGAGGTTCACAAAAATGAAGGGAATAGTTGGAGATTTGGGAGTAACGAGGATACCATTGAAAGAGGATGCTAGGCCAGTTAAGCAGTGTCCATACAAATTAAATCCTCGGTATAAAGAATTTTTTTAAAGATGAGATCGATAAGATGCTAGAAGCAGGCATCATCGAGCCAGTGGAAGAAAGCAAATGGGTTAGTCCCATGGTCGTGCAAGAAAAGAAAACCAAAGGAGACATCGGGATCTATGTCGACTTGTGTAAAATCAACGATGCATCACTTCATGATCCATTTCTGACACCTTTCACTGATGAAGTGCTAGACAATGTGGGAGGATAGGAGGTCTACTCCTTCACCGATGGCTTTTCAGGCTATCACCAGATCAGAATCCATCCAGAAGATCGATCTAAGACCACTTTTGTGACATAATGGGGTTCATTCTAGTATACGGTAATGCCCTTTGGTCTTAAGAATGCACCAGCTATCTTTTCTAGAGTAGTAGTTGCTGTATTTAAAGAGTACATCCATAAATTCTCTCTGGGTCTTTCACTCTTTCCAAATATGATTTTACATCCTGCATTTTCTGTTCACCCAATCAAATATTTATTGTTTTTGTTATTGAGCAGGTTGTGAACTGTTTTTTTCCCTTTTTTCCCATAAAAATAAACTCCCCTCATCCTCCTGCAATTGAGCATTCACAATGAGGAAACTGGTAGCTTGCCAGTGCCCTGCAGATTTCGCCTTTCTCTGGTTTTCTTGATGAAGGTCAATATTAACCACCAGCCACTTTTGCAGCTAGTAATCCTACAGGACTCTGTGGGAATGGATCCCATGACTTCCCTAGGCATTATGCCTTAGCAGGAAGGGTCAAACCAACCAAGCTGACACTTGAGGCTCATTCTGTGAAATTATTTTGCATAGATGGTGGGTGTGGTTTTCTCGTTGCAGTGGTGGTATTACAGAGAAGCATGTAGAGTAGCAATGCTTTTAGCCTAATTAGAGATCGAAAACAATTTGTATGAATTGATTTAGCCACTACACTGAAGCTATGTGCAAATCAATTTTCTTCTTTGTTAAGCATGATGCATCTCTGTGGTTGTCATGTTTTAAGCATTTTAAACATCCCTATTTTGTGCTAGTTAAATGTTTTGATATTTCATAGATTATTAGCATCAATAACACTACAGCATGTACATTCATTTTATGAAAAATGTTTCTATGTATCAGTTATTATACTATACTTTTGTTGAAATTGGATTTTCTTTCAACCCTCCTATGTTATCATGAAAGTGGTGGTGGTCTTTCTATCCACTTTTCTATGTCTAGACCATGTTATGTGTCATGGGTTCTTCTTGTTTTCCTTCATAATGGGCATAATGGGATGTTGCTTCTATGCAGTTTGTGCAATCTGAAGTGCATTTGACAAGGTTGGCCACTAAGGAACGATCATGTCTTATGCACTAGCTTTTATGGACCATGAGATCTTTTTCTTCTTTTAGGAAACATTGACTTGAATGTTCTGATATTTTTTCAAAAGCTTCCACAGTGGATAGTGGTGCCAAGGTGTACATACTACAAACTTCCCTTGCATTAGATGATTTGTGTATTATTAGTTGTGGCCTGTGCTTAAAGCACAGTTTAGTCAAGTATGCATATTGCAGCCGGCCCTAGGTTTTAAAACTGGGAGAATATTGCTTCCGTCCCTAGGTTTTAAAACTGGGAGAAATGTCAACACCTGCTGTTCTGGAAAACCAAGGTATGGCCAGCATTACCTAATCCATTCAATCATTACATAGTCAATACATAGGGGCTCAACAAGAGCATCATGTCTCTTACAAGAATTTAATTTGGGTGGGGACAGTAACAATCATTCCTCTCAACCACCCAACATTCAATGAACACAGCTGGCCCTCGGTTACGCCTGGTAAGAGGGTCAGATATAAAAAATTTCTCATTTTAAAAATTGCTTCTAGATAAAAATTTGCTTTTCCTTATCTAATGTGCCTCTCATAGGTGTGAACAAATATCCAACAGATTTCCCTGCTGGTATGCACATGCTAGATTTGTCATCTTCTCCCTTTTTTACTTAATAATCCATCATTCAAATAACAAATACAAGGAGCAACATCAAGATGAATCTAATGTGCCTCTCATAGGTGTGAACAAATATCCAACAGATTTCCCTGCTGGTATGAACATGCTAGATTTGTCATCTTCTCCCTTTTTTACTTAATAATCCATCATTCAAATAACAAAGACAAGGAGCAACATCAAGATGAATCTAATGTGCCTCTCATAGGTGTGAACAAATATCCAACATATTTCCCTGCTGGTATGCACATGCTAGATTTGTCATCTTCTCCCTTTTTTACTTAATAATCCATCATTCAAATAACAAAGATGAGGAGAAACATGAGAATGAATATGTTGTCACCTTCATTATGTCTTTCAAGTGCCTTCTTTTATCAAGTTACCATTTCTTTCCATAGGGAGGTTTTATAGTAATTGCCTTCATCATTTCTAAAAATAACTTGTTATTAGCCATTTGACTACTATGGTTTGCTCGTATATGTTATAAACACATATCTTTTTCTAATGTGTGTGTCATTGTTGCTTGCAAATGTAGTTCTGCCTAAATAGAAGCTAGCGTGCTTCAATTGCATAATGCTAAATACATTTTGACTTCTGAGTGCATTGCAGCCTACAAGTTTTTATGTAAGCATTATTTTTCATCACTTACCAGTCATGTCCCTCAGGTTTCTTTTTTTGATCTCTCCAATTCTTTGTATTTATACCTGTCAGTCAATAAATAATGTGGTCCAGAGGCCTTTTCTCATAGATGAAACCATCTTTAGACATTCAAAACATATATTGTTGGAAAGTTCAAGTCTAGAACATATGACCAGGCCATGAAAATCGATATGCATGAATCAATTTCTTTACTACCTATAAACAGAGTACAAGATGCTTGGGCATTAGGTAGCATTTTCAGAATCAGCTCTAAGTGAATATCTACCTGCCTGGTCTTCCTGTTCTGCTATTTACATATGATAAATGGGTGGTATAGTGCAATTAGTAGATATTTGAACTAATTATCAGTGCACATTAGTTACTCCATTGATATGATACCACGATGTTATTAATAATTTGAATGAAGAGTCTTTCGGGCTCAAGTTCCTACATCTTTTCCTATTGCAAGTGTTCTTTGGCCCAGAGTATGTGCTTATTTGTCAACGCCAAATACTGACAGATTGTACCGACTTTGACCTAAAATTTCCTTAATGTTCCTTGCCATCTACTAGCTACCTTGGTAACCAGTTGCAGCATTTGCTAATTTATTGTACAAGGTACTGGATACAAGGATTCCTTGCATAAGTTGTATGTGTCAACCTGTCAGTGTTGAACAACCATGACCTTGTTAGCTACTACTCTACCTACTCTCGGGCAACTATCCTAGTTCCTGGGTTTAGGTTCCTTGGAGCTCTTACTCTGGGTTTTCTCCTTGTCTCAACCAAGGGTTTTCTATTTTACTTTAACGTAGATATTCCTTAGAATAGTTGAACCCAAGTGATCAAGGCATTCCTTCTCTTGATGTTTGGAAGCTGTAGGATGGAGCAGCATATGCTTTTTCCAAAATGGCCCTGAATACGACAAAGTAAAAAATCCAACTTTGGTATAGTTGCATGTTGTTTATGGATTTTTGGAGGTTGTGGGTCGATTCAGAGACCCTCAAAACATTTGGGGGCATGAAAGAACTATGTCCCTGGAGCTTTGATCCATGAAACTAGGCCTGACACCCAATTTTCTATCAAATTTACTAGCTGAAATTTCACCAAGAAAAAGACAAATTCTATCCATTTTGAATAAAGAATATCCTATGCTACTGTAGGACCCTTTAACGCATTGGGTTCTTCTGTCTTGACAGCAGTCCTTTCAGCTTTCTACCTATAGCTATTATCAGATGGTTTTTCTCTGGCCTTCGTTGGCCTCAAGTAGAAGTCAACACGTGATGCAACAAGGATGTCCACCTTAAGCCAACTGTGATCCATGCTTTTCCTATTGAACATATCATACCTCTAACAGGCTTCAAAGTATCATCCACTAATATTCATCATTGCTTCCTGTATTCTACTATATATTCTAACCTTGTGATGCACCATTGCAGCTTGACAACGACTACTAACTTTGTGAATAAAACATTGCAAATTACTTATATACCACTGTTGCAGACCCATCGCTGCCTTCAACACTTCCTTTAAAATAAACTTGCAGAGTAACTTATGCACTTTGACTCGGATCTCTGTGGAACAAGATCTTTCTAGAACAAATCTACAAATGTCCTAGTATATATGATCACATAACTAGCTTGACCAACTTTGTCACCCATGAATATTTGACAGTATTGTCATGTTGGAGGATTTTTTTCAACAAGGTAGCAATGCTTCTCAAGTCACTTTCCAAAATCTTCTGTTAAACATATGAAATGCAAAACCTGCATTCGAGGTGGAACCTCCTCATGTGAATAAGGCTTTGAGTGAGTTCACTGCTATACCACAAAATGTGGATAACATGGTTGATGGCAAGTATTCATGAGTTTAAGCTTTATAGCCACCAATAATCATAGGGATACAGGGATTGTTGCAATTGCTACAGGTGCATAGAATTTTTCTCTTGAAATTCTTGCAAATCGAATTCAAGGAACAAATAATTCCATGGACTAACTGACCTTTCAACACAATAGTTGTTTTCACCCTCGAAGGAAACCCTGTAGTTATTTTCAGGGAATTTGTTGTATTTTCTCTGAGAAATACAATTTAACCAAGATTGGAAGTAGATCCAAAGGTCACTGATGATGGTGGTTGATGATAGCCATGGTGTAATTGCAAAATACTTCAAATATATCTTATACAAAGACTTTGAACCTATATTGCTGAACAATGAGCACAATATGCATCAGGTCACCTGGAAGGTTTAATAGTATTCCTTCGAGTACTACGTCACTTCCCAATTGACAAGACCCCTGTGAATTGCTCCATGGCTTCTTATGTTGTTATGAATATAGAAATGAATGGATTATATGCATAATGTGTGTTGGAATACCATAAACAAACTTAAAAACAAAATATCATGCAGAAATCTTATATTGGTTATAATAAATACTAAATAGGATCCAAATTCTGACTGAAATTTAAAAATATGGTTCATGGTAGTTGTATGTCTATCAAAGGGAAGATGATGGATCTATCTATTGAGGACAGAGGATGATTGTGAATGTTTAAGTATGCTATCGCACTGACATGTAATGGCTCATTGTGAAGAACCTATCTTTGGATAGTGAATCTTCTTAAGCAGACAATTAAAATAACACACATGGATTAACAAACTTACCGGTTCCATGATATTAAACAAGCAATTCATAATAGGCAAGAAAAATTGAAGCTAACAGAAACACCTAATTAACTCATATAAAAACTTACGAGCTAAGATGTAACTCAAAGAATATAGCCTCTATAATGGAAGGGATAGCTACGTACCTTTCCCACTTAATCTTAACTGGATACAAATACCTTAGCTTGGAAAATCTTGGTCAATGCCTCAACATGTAGACTTTGAAGATCTTACTCTGCAGTATAAAGAAAATGCATGTCTATAGTTAGCTGGAAGAAAGAAACAACGTATCTGGTCATAAGAAAGAAACATTGTAATAATGCATGCATTTTACCTTATTGAGCTCCTCTCTATTTAGAGAATAGTTTAATATTATCTACTAAACAGGGCCAACCACATGAAGGTGGAAGCTCATATGGCCCCTCCCCCCACCTCACATCACTCTCAATTCCCCATACCCAATGCACATGCTTGGAAATAAATGATATTTTGTGCGAACATCGTGAGTTTCTTGTCTTAAAGGAATTATGTGCATTCGATCATTAATTAGTTTATAGCATTCATTAATTAACTCATTCATACATAGAAAAAAATAAATAGTTGAAGACATTACTCCATAATATCAAAAATAATATCCGAGGACAATGCATAAAAAAATAATGTAATAGTGTACTTGTTACAATCACTACTTTTTTTGGTGCTTTTTTCTCTCCACATATTCTCTAAGTGTGACATCCTCTTCTACCAATTGTTTTTTGTTTCCTATGCCCTCTTTAGCTGCCTGTGATCGTGTTTGTCGACAGGTCGTGTGCTCACGACGTGTATGTGGCTGCTGTAAGGTGCCAGGATGTACTGGAAAATTGAAGAAATATTAATTACTTGACATGTTTTTATTATTATCATTGTAAGTCCTTCATTTAGAAAAAAACATTAGAGCAGTGCTTTGTACCTGGAAACTCATGGGTGACATGAATTTCATGCGTTTGATCTTCTAATGCTGCCTCAAGTTGCACATGAAGACCCTCTGCATTAAACATCAACACTTACAACAATATAGTATTTGCAATTTAATATTTGAGACTTTAATCCATACTAGTTTTTTTTTAACACAGGAATATTTATTACCTGGATTTTGATCAACATTAACTCCAATATCTCTTTCTCCTCCATCCTCTGCATTTTCTCTACTTTCGTTGTGCGGCTTAACACAAAGAGACTAAATATTTTATGTACTAGTTTATTAATGAATATAAAACACAATGAATCAATCTTAAATAGAATTTGTTTATTGTAGTTACCTGGTCGCAGGATGGACCACTGTAAGACTTTGCTTGGCTACCACAGCTGCTTGTTCAATGTTCAACAACACCTAAAAACCTGCATTGGTAGCTGATCCTCATGTCTTCCTCCATTGGCAAATCGTGGAATCTTTGAGCCTGTAATTTTCAATTAGATCATCATTGTTGTTGTTATATCATCATGAAAACAAT
>LPNX010655117.1:325543-389630 GCA_001517045.1 Pseudotsuga menziesii
CATTTTTTGTATCACTTCTTTTACTGCATTGCTTTGTTGCTCAATCAATAACCATGGAAGTGACCTTATATTAATTTGGTCTCCATCTTTGTTTAAATGTTCAATGATATCTTTCATTGCATGATTGGATTCATGAATGTCATTGCAAATTTTGACAATTTTTTCTTTGTCACTCCTTCCGTCTAATATTCGCCATAGTGTTTCAGCTACATTCTTTCCGATATGCATTGTATCAAACAAATGAACAACTAGTAAGTGCTCATAGTAAGTCAACCTACTAAATTGTTTGGGATAACTTTTCATTCCTCGTGGAAGTCCATTTACACCTTCATGATGTTCATGCAGACCATCAATAATCAATATATAAGTTAAAGAGATTAAAATGTCGTATATTACAGTAAAAAAAATTAATATAATCCAAAATACAACATTAAAAAGTACATATAGGAGATGATCAATATGAATATATAAGATAGACAAATTGAATCGTACCTTGACGATTTCTATTATATTGCAACTTCCATATGTGAGGTGTCATTCTTTGTGGTTTTAATGCAGTCTCCTCTTTCCCATTAAAAAGATGTTTTTCGATAGTTCGATACCTATGATTCTTAGAGAGGAAGTGCCTATACTCATCAAACACTTCCTTTGACAAACTCTTTGAATGACGAGATTTCATCTTGGGACCACAAACTGGACATGCAAATTTTCCCTTTGTTTGAAGACCACAAAAATGTGTTAGCCTTGGAGCATCGTGAATTGTCCAGGCAAGCATTGCATGGAATTGGAATTCCCTTTGCCCTACTGGTCTAGAGACATCATACATAGTGACAACATTCCATAGCTTAAGTAGTTCATCAACAAGAGGCTCGATATATACATTCATATCTTTAACTAGGTACTTACCTAAAACAAAACAACAAATACAATACATATAAGTAAATGAAATATATATATGACATGAATATGCAACAATATTGATCTTCATGACAAATTAAATACTAATGCATTAAAAAAACATTGTTCTAAAGTACAAATTATACCTGGAACAATCATTGCCAACATTATATGCTCCCTCTTTATTGACATCCATGGAGGAATGTTATTGTTGATAACAAAAACAGGCCAGACCGAGCAAGTAGATCTCATATGTGCAAATGGATTGACACCATCCGCTGCCAAAGAAAGTCTAGCATTACGAGGTTCTTCTTTAAAGTGTGGCCATTTTTCCTCCATGTTTGTAAATGCAGAACCATCTGCGGGCTTTCGAAGAATATCATCTCCACTTCTATTCCATGCATGGTAATCCATAGATTGTGCTATGTTTTTGCCCCTAAACAGTCGTTGCAAGCGTGTAATAATGGGAATATAACGAAGAACCTTACGAGACACCTTTTTGGTTACTTGATCTATTCGTTATCTATTGCTATGACATATAGGGCATTCTGTTGCAAACTCATACTGATTATAATATAAAATATGATCATTAGGACATGCATCAATTGCTTGATAGTCCATTCCAACATATTTCATGATGGAATTTAAATCTCGGTATGTGTGAGGTAATTTATTTAATGGCGGTAACAAATATTCACCTATCAAGCTGTTACAACAAATTTAAAAAAAATCGTTAATATAAATATTTGAAGAGCATAATATTAACGACAACAAATACATCCTTATTATTTTTATGATGAAGTACATATACCAATACAAATATTATAGCAACATAAATCAAATCATATATATGTGATTGATGAAACATATAATCACATACATACCTTAACACCAGCGTGATGGCTGTGTTTGAAAAACCATTCATAACCTTCAAGTTCATTATCAGCAACACAGCAGAGAGAACACTTATGCAGGAGCCTTCAAAAAGCGGTTCGTCTGCCTTCTCAAGTGTAGGTAAATCATGAATATCTTCAAAGTCATCAATTGGCGGCACATGATGTTGATCATCATCTATTCTAACATTAAGTGCATCATTGATTAATGTATTTGCAACATCATCCTCAATTATGTTATCGTCATGATCATCGTCTAATTCCATATCATCATTAACTTGATCATGATCAGTATTCGCAGGACCTGCATATTGACGTTCCTCCTGTGCTAGTTGTTTCGCAATTACCACATTCTCCATGTTCGAAACAGCCCTAGGAGGCCCTTGCTTTATAATTACAATTAAAACATCAAACAAAGAACATTAGTCATGTCGATTAAGTAACAAAAATAAAAATGATACAATATACAATTACAAAAACTCTCAATATAAAGACCGCATGATATATAATCATGAATTATATTGACTTACCAATGGATGAAATTCATGCCCCCCCTCAACATGTCCATGTTCCCTACAATGTTTTTTAGCTGTTGTGATCAGTAACCTTCTCTTATTAAAGCCCCTACATCGATTGCAAGGACAATAACATTTTCCATCACCCCTTCGTTCCACTCCATCCCACAACCTAGCAAGCAATTGTCGATTTTGTTCTGGATATTGATGACCTGTAACATTATTGTTACATGGCATTTTATTACTCAAACCCTAAGAACAAATTACGAGCAAACCAAAGTATATGATGAGTCTTCTTTTCCACAAGGGTTAGAACCAAATCCACATGAGTCAACCCTAACTCAACAGTACAATACCAAGTATATAATGAGTCTTCTTTTCCACAAGAGTTAAAGCCAAATCCACAAGAGAAAACCCTAAGTGAGGGTAAACCCTAACTCAAGACAAAACCAAGTATATGATGAATCTTCTTTTCCACAACAGTCAAATCCAAATCCCTAGCAAACCCTAATTAGTGAGGGTAAACCGTCATAACTCAAGACAAAACCAAGTATATCATGATGAATCTTTTTTTCCACAAGAGTCAAAGCCAAATCCAAAAGAGCAAACCCTAACTGAGGGTAAACCCTAACTAGTTAAGACAAAAACAAGTATATAATAAATTTTATTTTCCACAAGAGTCAAAGCCAAATCCACAAGAGCAAACCCTAAGTGAGGGTAAACCCTAACTCAAGACAAAACCAAGTATATGATGAATCTTCTTTTCCACAATATTCAAAGTCAAATCCACAAGAGCAAAACCTTATAAGTGAGGGTAAACCCTAACTCAAGACAAAACCAAGTATATGATGAATCTTATTTTCCACAAGAGTCAAATCCAAATCCACAAGAGCAAACCCTAAGTGAGGGTAAACCCTAACTCAAGACAAAACCAAGTATATGATGAATCTTCTTTTCCACAAGAGTCAAAGCCAAATCCACAAGAGAAAACCCTAAGTGAGGGTATAAAACCCTAACACAAGAGAACAAAGTTTCTCCAAGAAATATTTACCAAGAATAAACCAATTAGAAATTAACCAAGAGATACTTCAATAGAGAAGTCACCAAAGAGCAAGACCAAAATCCAAGACCAAGTGGGAAGATCCCCACAAAAACACAAGGCCAAAAACCAAACCCTAAACCAAGAAATTAACCAAGAGATACTTCAAGAGAGAAGTCACTAAAGAGCAAGACCAAAATCCAAGACCAAGTGGGAAGATCCCCACAAAGGCACAAGGCCAAAAACCAAACCCTAAACCAAGAAATTATTAACCAAGAGATACTTCAAGAGAGAAGTCACCAAAGAGCAAGACCAAAATCCAAGACTAAGTGGGAAGATCCCCACAAAAGCACAAGGCCAAAAAACAAACCCTTAGGAATTTCACATTTCTTGTCCAATAGATAAGTGTGAGAGTGAGTGTGTGAGATAATGAACCTAGGCCTACATCTATTTATATGAGTGTGTGTAGGAAATGAACTGTTGCGTTGGATATGCGACGGCACTTTCCATGTTAAATAGTTGACCAATTAAAGGCGTCGTCACTTAAGTGATGCTTACTAACTATCCGTCGCTTAACTGACGGTTATGAGAATATCCGTCGCTTCACCGACGCTTGTGGCCACATTTACAAAAAAAAAAATGTATCCTTGTGATTTTTGGTAATTTTAAAAAGAGAAATCCATGCACCGTCAGATTTTGGATCGAAATGCAGTAGTGGCATAAGGGAAGAGATGAAATTTATAGGGAAGATAATGACAGATTGGTTAAGGCTCAGGAGGAGCAGAATCGGCTGAATATAGCCATGCTGCAAAGTTTGACAGACATCTAGAGGCGAATGAACTCTAGGGACCATATAGTAAGACCAGAAGGTAGTAAGAGAGCTACTAGAAGAAGAAAGAGATGTCCTAGTGGGTCATCTATCTCTAAAGGATCCACTGGTGGTTCAAGTTCTTCTTCTCATGAGAATAAGAGAAAGAGGTGCTACCAGAACCGTTCCCATGATGAATTTAAGAAGGCAAGGCCCCCTACCTTCAATGATGAGGTAAAGAATGGAAAAGAAGCTGAAGCTTGGCTTCTGGGAATGTGAAAATATTTCCAAGTCCAAGACTATTAAGGAAATATGAAGGCTAGGGTAGCCATATTCAATTTGACTGCAAGAGCATCCATATGGTGGGAGCATTTCAATAAGTTAAGAAAATTAATGAAAGGAATATTGTGTGGAAGCAGTTCTAGAATTATTTCAAGTAGAAGTACCTCTCTGATAGGTACTATGATGATAAGATCAAAGAATTCCATGAGATGATGTTGGGACAATAGACCATGGAAGAGTATGCAAACAATTTCTTGGAGATGTTGAGGTATGTTAGGTACATCAAAAATGAAAAAGTGAAAATCCAACGTTTCCTGAGTAGATTTCCTCTTACAAAGTCAGAATTGAGTTTTATGAACCTATAACTCTAGAAGAAGCAATAGAGAAGGCTAAGTATTGATATGACCAAAGAAAAGGAAAACATGATTACCATAATACATGGAAGGACAAAAAAAATGAGAAGTTTGACCAAAGGAAGGAAGGTTTCAAACCTTCTAACTTCAGGAATCAACATAAGCAGCCATCCCAAGATGAGAAGCAACCAACCAGAGTGGTGGGAGAAAAACCCAGAGAACCACTCCAATGTTGGAAATGTGGAGGACCCCACATGCGTAGGAATTTTCCACTGGATAATGAGAATGCAAGGCCAACTTATAGCCTTCAAGAAGCAGAAACAGTGGTTCAAGTAGCAAGGGTTGTCCCTAGGATTTATGCAGCATTAGATGACCTCCAAGAAGACCACCAATCAACTGTGGTTGAAGTTGTAGGTAATATTGTTGAGCAATCTGTTTCTATTTTGATTGACCTTGGTTCTACTCATATTTACATTACTCCTAGAGTAGTGGAGATTTGTGCTTTTTATTAATTTGTCATAGTGGTCTAGGAACTGAAAACACAGTCTCACAAAGAATATAGACAAATATGCATAAAATTGGCAAAATGGTGCTACAATGGAAGTAGCAGCTATGTATAATCAATTAATAATGAACAATACAATACAATGATCATGCAAGATGCATGAATGCCAAAACAATTCAATTTCCCAAGGAGGTAATTCAAATTGAATGAATGGGTGTAGCTTAACTGATTGTAAGCCACAGTAAACACACTAGTTAATGAACTGATCAAGTGCTGATTGACTCAGCTGAGTCCTAACTGAAGTCAGAGTGCAATGGATGACTGAGTTTAACTGAAAGTAGCTTAGACACATGTCACTGCATGCCAATCAACAAGTGGTAGCGCATCATTAACTCCAATGAACCTCGATGAGATTAACTGAAGTCAAACTGGCCATCAGAGGTGGTTGGAGGATGTTGACTCCAGTTCATTAAATATTAATAAAATAATCAATATAATGAATGGATGCACCTTCGCCACTCAGCTTAACTGACTGTAACTATCAGTTAGCAATTAGGTTCATTTATGACACTCATATCACCCTCGGAGTGCTCCAGTTAGCCTCCCTGAATGAAGGGGAAGGCTTAGTTGGCCTCCTTGATTGAAGGTAGGCATGGGTGTGCTCATGCTGATGTCATACAGTGCTCCTTTGATGCCGATTAATTCAATATAACTTAGGATAGTGGTTTAACAAGGTCAAATTGACCAAATTAAGTGTGCATGGTGGGTAAATTTCTCCAACACCCCCCCCCTTAAGCTATACTCAGAGGAGTAGAAACATAAAGTGCATGAAACTCAAACAATGCTAAAAAATAAATCTAAGTGAGGAAAAGAGGGAAAACCCAGTGGGAAAAACCCCCCCTCAAGCTGAATACTGAAAGTAGTCTGATCACTCTAATGAAATCACCCCCAACAGTGAATGGAGGTAAGTGAACTTATTTTCTAAAAATCTCTTAGTGAAGATGTCTGCAATCTGCTCATCAGTTAGGCAGTATTGCAGAATGATGGTCCTGTCATGCACTAACTCTCTGATGTAGTGCATGTGTATCTCTACATGCTTGGTCCTCTACCTAGTAACTGGATCTATAGATATCTTAATATCACTTTGATTGTCACAAAAGAGGATAGTGTACAAAGTACTACCAAGATCAAAATCTGAAAGAATTCCTTGCAACCAAACAGCTTGGATGCAAGCCTTCACCGCTCCTCGGTACTTGGCCTCTGCTGAAGACAATGCTATGGTGGCCTAATTTTTTCTAGAACATAAAATGGGGCCACCAACAAACATGAATACATATCCAAAATTAGAATTCCAATCAATAGAATCACCCTCCCAATTGGAATCTATGTAACCAACTAGCTCTAGGTCAGAGTCTGCAGCATAGTGAATGCCGTAGGTCTTGGTTCCCTATATATACTGGAGGATACTCTTGGTTGCCTTCCAATGAATATCATGAGGCTGCTGCATGTATCTTGACATATCATTCATGGCATAACAAACATCATGCTGAGAATGAGTCAAGTAGAGCAAGCTACCTATCAGCTATCGATAAATAGTGCAGTCCATGGGAGGTGTGTTTTTTCCTTCTTCAAGGCTGATCCATGAAAGGGAAGGGAATGGAGCAGCCTTAAATTCAGACATGTTAAAATTGAATAATAGGTATGATATGTATTTGAGATGAATGACCATTATCCCATCAGAATTTTGCTCAATTTCGAGCCCAAGAAATTGCTTTAAGAGCCCCAAATCGCTCATTTCAAATGCATTGTGGAGAGTAGTTTTGATGACTAAAATAGAAGTAACTATGCTAGCTATAATCAATAATTCATCAAAATATAAAACAATAATAATCAAATGACCATTAGTCTTCTGTATATACACATTTGGATCTGATTTACACCTTTGGAAGTTTTGTGAGAGAAGGAAGGCATCCATCTTGGAATACCACTCTCTCGGGGCCTGTTTTAACCTGTATAGTGACTTCTTTAGCTTACAAACCAAAGATAGATAAGAAATGTGGAACTAAGGCTGCTTCATGTATATCTCCTCATGAATATCTCCATGTAGAAAGGAAGAATTAACATCCATATGATGCACTTCCCAGTGCTTAGATGTAGAAATTGCCAAAACTAGGCAAATGGAGTCCATTTTTGCAACCGGTGCAAAAGTCTCATGGTAGTCCACACCTTGGACCTGGGAGAAAAATTTTGCCACCAGACTTGCCTTAAATTCTTAGGTGCTACCATTAGCAGTAAGCTTAGTCTGAAACACCCACTTGCATTGAACCAATTTCCTCCCCGGAGGAAGAGAAACTAGCTCCCAAGTAGTGTTTTTCTGAAGAGAATTCATCTCTTCATCCATGGCAACTTGCCATCTTAGATCCTTCCAAAAATGGTAGTAAGACTTAGGGTATGAAATTATCATAAAATAACAATATTCAGACATCAAATAATGAGGAAAAGAGAGCGCAATACCTACTCTTTGGAAATCAGACCGGGTTCTCTGTGATTCATCCGGATTTCCAATGTTATCTCCTGCGGAGGAGAGTGTCTGTCGGGCCCAAGTTGGGAGATGATTTTGTAATTCAGGTTCTGATTCAGAATCTGATGTTTGATGTACACTGATATCATAAATTATAGAATCCAAATCAAGTTCATCACCCCCAATTACATCATCCAAATATTCAGTAGAATAGGAAGGAAATTCAACAGTTTTCTCCTTCACTAGTTCTATCTTCTAAAGAGTCTCATCGAACTTGACACTCCTTTCAATGATGATATATTTTGTTTTGATATCGAGCAGATTGAATTATTTAGATTCATAAGGATATGTGATAAACATACATTCAATTATTTGTGGTTGCAAAGCCCTCCTTTTATCAAGAATAATTCGGGCCCATGCAGTGGACCCAAACACCCTCAGATTCGACACATCCGGCTTGTGTCTGAAATTTGCTTCGAAAGGGGTCTTCCATTTCATGGACGAGTGTGGCACTTTGTTCTGAATATATTCTATAGCATGCATGGATTCCACCCACAAATTTGCAACCAACTTCTTTGATTCCAACATACAGGTGGTCATCTCCTTGAGAGACCGATTTTTCCTTTCCACTACATCGTTTTATTGGGGAGTGTAGGAGACTAAATGATGGATATGAATACCACTTTGGGAACATATATGCAATAAATCATTACTAAGATACTCCCCACCATTATTAGATCTCAAAATCTTGATCTTTTTTCCAGATGCATTCTCAATCAAGGCCTTCAATTCAGTGAATGTTTCCAAGACTTTCGACTTCTTTTTGATAAAAAGGATCCATGTGTTGAAATATTGTAACTTCGAAGAATATTCTATATGTATATTTTGTGGTCCCCGATGGTCCTACCGGGAGAACCACTTGTATTACTCTATACCCCGATGCTTCTAATTAGAATAACTAATAAGAATCATGAGGTAGTCCCCTCTAATTGTAAAGGCGGGTCATTAGTACCCTAGTGTGGTTACTTGAGCCTACATGTGTAACTCGAGCCTACATGATTAACTCGAGACTACATGTCAGAATCAATAATTAAAGTGAACGAATGAATATAAATAAAGGTGTAGTGCACACTCTCACTTGTGTAGCGCATTAGTGGAGAGAGAGAAGTAGCTGGAGAAGGAGGAGGATCAAGCTTTGATCTCCTTGTTGGTTTTATCTTTTATCTTTTGGGGCATCTATATTGAGGAAGCTTTTGCTGGGTTTTTCCCTATAGGGTTTTCCTGGGATAAATCTATGTTGTTCTTGTGATACTGTTTCTTTCAGTGATCCTATTTATATGCTTTTGTTATGAAAATGAAATGAAATACTAATTTTTTATCTAAGCATATGAAAATTTAACATGGTATCAGAGTTAACATGAATAGGACAGCTTTCACAAGGTAAAATAGCCCTCTCTCTCTCCCTGAAAGAAATTAGGGTTTCAGGAAAAAAATTTGAGTTTCAGAAAACTGATTGCATGGAAAGTTGCGCCCTCCAGAGTGCATCTTTTGAGCTTGGAATCACATTTTTTGGATGTGTGAGTCTCTGGAAAAGTCAAACCCTAGTTTGACAGTTATACCAGAAAACTGCAGAGGCTGAATCTTGCAATTCTGATTTGGAAGGTGAAGAATTGAAATCTATAGAATCCAAGCACACCAGTCAACTCACCTCATACAAGCGCATATCCTGGTATGGTTAGTTTCTCATTTCGTAAAATTTCAATTTTTTGTGATTTTCTGACAAGATGGCCCCAAGCACTAAGCTTGAGGACAAGCTAGAAGGCATAGAGAATTTTCAAGCATGGAAATACAGGATTGGTCTCATTCTCCAAGAGAATGATCTTGACAAGTATGTCAAAGAATAAGTTTCAGAACTTGAAGAAGTTGAAGCCAAGGAGAAGCACAAAAAGGATATGATTAGAGCACAAAGGATTATTGCTGACTCCATCAAGGATCACTTGATCCCTCAAGTGTCATCCAAGAAGACTCCAAAAGAAATGTATGATGCCCTTTCTAGAATGTATGAGGGAAGAAACATCAACAGGAAGATGAATCTAAGAGTTCAACTGAAGAGCACCAAGATGAGTCATGGAGAATCCATCCAAGACTACTTCACAAGGGTTTCTCAAATCAAAGAGCAACTAGAAGCTGTTGGAGATAAGCTTGATGAAGATGAATTGGTTATGACTGTTCTCAGTGGTCTCAATAGACCCTTGGAATCCTTCATCCAGATGATGTGTGCCAGAAAAGAAAGCATGATGTTTGAAGTGGTATGGGAAGACTGCATTCAAGAAGAGATTAGAGTGGAAAACAGAGAAGCCTTACTAAAGGAAGATGACCAAGCCCTAGCTACTCACACCAAGAGAAGAAGAAGTCAATCTAACTTCAAGAGAAGAAACTTCAAGGAGCCTCCACCTCCCAGAAGAATCCAAGGAAGAAGGGAAAATCCTCCAAAAAAAGACTACTCTGGCTCTCAATGTTTTCATTGTGACAAGATAGGACACATTGCCCAAAATTGTCCTATAAAGAAGTAAGAGTATAAGAAGAGGATCAACAATAACAAAATATATCATGCTCTTCTAGCGGAAGATGAAGATGATGAAGAAGAAGAAGAAAGACCTCCAAAAAAGCAAGCAAAAGAAGAATATGCAGAAGAGCATGTACTATTATCTGCACTCTCGGGTCTATAACACCTGAAGAAGACACTTGGCTTATTGATAGTGGTGCTTCAAAGCACACAATGGGATAAAATAAATCTCTGTACAAACTTGAAGAAAGAAGCTCTCCTTAGAAGGTATCCCTAGGAGATGACTATCAATATCCGATCAAAGGAGTTGGTGAAGCAAGCTACAAACTTGATTCAGGTAATCCTCAAAAGATGAAAGATGTATTATATGTACCTGGTTTAAGGAAGAAATTAATTTCTATCTCAGCTTAAGATAAGAAAGGATTCAGAGTTGCTTTCATAGATGGCCAAGTACTCATGTGGCCCAAAGGAAAGAATATTGAAGATGCAATCATCATTGGTGAAGAAGAAGGAGGCTTGTATAAACTCAAGGGGCACTTAGAAACAGCCTTTGTTCATGAGTCCACTGACCCTAGTGAACTATGGCATAGAAATATTGCCCACATTAACTACAAGGCTCTACCTCATGTGAACAAAGTAGTGACGGGATTACTAGACATGAAGATCAAGCATGAAGGCATTTGCAAAGGATGTGCTAGGGGAAAGAACATCAAGAATCCATTTTCGAAGAGTGAAACTAAAACAAAAGGTAAAGTGGAATTGATTAATTTAGATGTATGTGGTCCAATGTCTTCTACAACCTTAAGTGGCTTTGAATATTATATCACATTTATTGATGATTTTTCAGGAAAGACTTGGATATACTTCTTGAAAGCAAAGAGTGAAGTGTTTGAGAAATTCAAGGAGTTCAAAGCCTTGATAGAGAATATTTCAGACAAGAAAATAAAGACACTCTGATCAAACAATGGAGGAGAATATACCTCAAAAGAGTTTGAGGCCTTTGGCAAAGATGCTAGAATCAAGAGGGAACTAACTAATCCCTACAATCCTCAACAGAATGGGATTGCGAAAAGAAAGAATAGAACCATCATGGAGTATTGAATACAATGATATATGATCAATATCTTCCAATGCATCTATGGGCAGAAGCCGCGCAAGAACTGTTTTGTATGTGTAGAATAGAATATCTCACAGTGCTCTTGGGTTCAAGACTCCAGAAGAGATGTTCACAGGAAAGAAGCCTGAGGTAAGTCACCTCAAGATATTTGGTTGTCTAGTATATATTCATATACCAAGAGAGAAAAGAACCAAGTTAGACCCTTCCGGAAAGAAGGGGATATTTATTGGATATTGTGAAGTATCCAAGCATTCAGAATCTATATTCCTAGATTCCATCACATGGAAATTAGTCGAGATGTGACATTCGATGAAGAGACAGCCCTCAAGATATCCAGGAAATTCCAACATGAAGAAATGTATGAAGAAGAGACACCTCCCAGAAATAAAGAAACTACATGTCTCCCTGAAGATGAAGGTCCTGAAGAACATGACTTAGCAGAACCATAAGAACCTCCCATAATGGAGATGTCAAGGAAGAGAAAGCCTGCTTGGAGAAGAGAAATTATATGAGAAGTAGAAAGATATGGAGCTCCTGAAGGCTCCACAAGGGAAATAAATAAGCCTAAGACTTTTTCTAACTATGTAGCCTTGATGTGTGATCTTGTAGATCAAGAACCTACAAGCCATGAAGAAGCTGTACAGAAGAAAGAATGGGTAGAAGTAATGACTGAAGAATACTAGTCAATAATGAAGAATGATGTATGGGATATAGTTCCCAAACCAGAAGGAAAGAGTATAGTATCCTCCAAATGGATATTCAAAATAAAGCATGCAGCTGACGGAAGTATCGAGAAGTATAAAGAAAGATTTGTGGCCAGAGGTTTCTCTCAGAAAGAGGGAATTGATTATGAAGAAACATTTTCCCCAGTAGCATGGTATACTTTGATTAGAGCTATCATGGCACTTGCATCTATGATGAAGTGGGACTTACACCAGATGGATGTGAAAATAGCTTTTCTGAATGGTGTGATCGAAGAAGAAGTATACATAGAATAGCCACAAGGATTTGAAGTTGAAGATAGACATACTCACGTATGCAAGTTGAAGAAGGCCTTGTATGGCCTGAAACAAGCTCCTCGAGCTTGGTATGAAAGGATAGATAGTTTCTTGTCAAGCATGGGCTTCACCAAGAGTAAAGCTGATCCTAACCTTTATCTTAAGGTTGTAGAAGATGAACCTGTCATCCTGCTATTATATGTGGATGACTTATTCTTGACAGGGAATGAGAAATAGATTATGGAAAGCAAGAAGAAACTAGCAGAAGAATTTGAGATGAAAGAGCTCGGGTTAATGTATTATTTCCTAGGTCTGGAAGTATGGAAAAGTTCAGAAGGAATATTTCTCAACCAGGGAAAGTATATGGTAGAGATATTGAAGAGGTTCAATATGTTGGAATGCAAAGCCATGGCCACACCCATGGACTCCAAACTGAAGTTGTTAGCTAATGACTCATTAGAATTAGTGGATGTGACTCACTACAGATAGATCATTGGGTCATTGATGTATTTAACAAATACCAGACCAGACATTTGTTTTGCTGTGAACACCTTGAGTCAATATCTTGTTCAACCAAGATGGGTTCACTTAGTAGCTGCAAAACATGTGATGAGATATCTGAAAGGGACTATAGACTTTGGTCTATACTATGATGGTAGCCATGAGTATAGATTGTATGGCTACACAGATGTAGATTGGGCTGGAAGCTCAGATAGAAAAAGAACTTCAGGTGGATGTTATAGTCTGGGATCTGCTATGATCTCATGGTTTAGCAGAAAGCAGTCTAGTGTTGCTCTAAGCACAGTTGAAGCAGAATATCTAGCAGCTTGCTTTGCTAGTTGTGAAGCCATATGGATTTGAAAGCTGATGTTAGGATTATTCAACCTAGAGTTGGACACTATCGTGATTCTATGTGATAATCAAAGTTGTATAAAGATGACAGAGAACCCAGTATTCCACGATAGATCGAAGCACATAGAAATCAGGTATTTGTACATTCGAGATATGATGCAGAAGGGATCCATAAAGCTCGAGTATGTGAGTACTGATGAACAAGTTTCTGATGTGCTGATGAAGCCTCTGTCTCGAGTAATGTTCGAACACTTTCGGGACAAGCTTGGTGTTGTTTGGAAAGACCTTCCACGAAAGGGGGAGTAGTGATGTTGAAGTGGGATTGTATCATCCCTGGGCACTTGCCCTAAAGTGATCTAGTGACCTCGGTCCTCAAGAATGAAGAGGGATTGTATCATCCTGGGACATCTGTCTAGAATAGATCTGGTGACTTCGGTCCTCGAGAATGAAGAGGGATTGTATCATCCTGGGACATCTGTCCAGAATAGATCTGGTGACTTCAGTCCTCAAGAATGTAGTGGGATTGCATCATCATTGAACTTCGGTTCAGAAAGGTATCTGGAGGCTTCGGTCCTTGAGAATGCGGCAGGATTGCATCATCCTTGAACTTCGGTATAGAAAGGTATCTGAAAACTTCGGTCCCTGAGAATGTGGCAGGATTGCATCATCCTTGAACTTCGGTTCAGAAAGGTATCTGGAGGCTTCAGTCCCCGAGAATGTGGCAGGATTGCATCATCCTTGAACTTCGGTTCAGAAAGGTATCCAGAGGCTTTGGTCCCCGAGAATGTGGCAGGATTGCATCATCCTTGAACTTCAGTTCAGAAAGGTATTAGAAGGCTTTGGTCCCTGAGAATGTGGTAGGATTGCATCATCCTTGAACTTAGGTTCAGAAAGGTATCTAGAGGCTTTGGTCCCCGAGAATGTGGTAGGATTGCATCATCCTTGGACCTAGTCCTAAAGTGATAGGGACTGATTATCCCATAATCAATTCGGTGACTTTGGTTGTTGAGAATGTGGTAGGATTGTATCATCCCTGGACTTAGGTCCAAAAGTGATCTGAAGACTTTCGTCTTCGTGTTGTGGATTGAAGGTTGTTGCTGATGATGATGACGTACTGATCGAAAGATTAGAGTATGATGATGATGATGTTGTTGTTTGAAAGATCAGAGTATGATTATGATGTTTTTGTTCGAAATATCAGATTATGATGATGATGTTGCTGATCGAAAGGTCAAAGTTCTGAAGATGATGTTGCTAATCGAAAGGTCAAAGATGTCATTAATCAAAGCCGTCAAAGTTGTTGTTGATCGAAGCGGTCCAGGTGTTGCTGTTGCTGAAGACTGAAGATTGAAGATGAAGACTACATGATGTTGAAAACCTTCCAATGATTTATAGATGTGTTACCCTGATGATGTTGATGATGCTCTCTCTATCTCTCCTATTATTGTTGTTGTTGATGTTGTTGTAGAATACCCTTCTCATTAAGGGGAAGTGTTGAAATATTGTAACTTCGAAGAATATCCTATGTGTATCTTTTGTGGTCCCTGATGGTCCTACTGGGAGAACCACTTGTATTAATTTATACCTCAATGCTTCTAATCGGAAGAACTAATAAGAGTCACGAGGTAGTCCCCTCTAATTGTAAAGGTGGGTCATTAGCACCCCAGTGTGGTTACTTGAGCCTACATGTGTAACTTGAGCCTACATGATTAACTCGAGCCTACATGTCGAAATCGATAATTAAAATGAACGGATGAATATAAATAGAGGTGTAGCGCTCCTCATTTGGAGCACACACTCTCACTTGTGTAGTGCATTAGTGGAGAGAGAGAGGTAGTTGGAGAAGGAGGAGGATCAAGCTTTGATCTCCTTGTTGGTTTTATATTTTATCTTTTGGGGCATCTATATTGAGGAAGCTTTTGCTCGGTTTTTCCCTTTAGGGTTTTCCAAGGATAAATATTTGTTGTTCTTGTGATACTGTTTCTTTCAGTGATCCTGGTTATATGCTTTTGTTATGAAAATGAAATGAAATACTCATGTTTTATCTAAGCATATGAAAATTTAACACCATGTGTATCTCAAAAATTCATCAATGAAAGTGAGAACATACCTTGATCCATTCATGGATGTGATAGGTATGGGATCACTGATATCAGAATGTATCAGTCCCAAGATGCATGATGCTCGGCTTGCCTTCCCTCGATCGAACTTATGCTCAGGGTGCTTTCCAACAACACAACTCTTGAAAATTCCAATGGTAGCTTTGATGACTGGGAGGCCTTCAACCATAGAATTATTTTGTAATTGCTGCAAGTATTTGAAGTTCAAGTGGCCAAAACTCTCATGCCACATTCTGCTAACTTCATTTCCATGAGTCAGCAATGTGGTGGGCTTTGCATCCACCACAAAATGGGAGAACGCGTAGGTTTTTGCATGATGGTTTGCAAGGCCTTTTGCTACAAGTTTTCTGGATGCAAGTTCTGTGATCTCTACATCATCTGGGCTAAAGGATACTCTCTTGGGAACTCCCATATGTGTCATTTGATAAACACTTAGGAGGTTTGATGCAAGAGATGGTACATGCAGAACATTGGAAAAATAACCATGCTCAAGATCTACAGTACCTTGTCCTTTGGATATGACTGTGGAGTCATCTCCCTGTGGATGGGGATGGATTTGTCAGTATCCAAAGATGAGAAGGAGCCTCTTTCAGCCATCATGTGGTTAGAAGCTACAGAATCTATCAAGAGTGCTTTGGACTTTGAAGTGCTTGCCATGATGGCATGACCTCTTTCATGCTGTGGTTCCCGATCTTGCTGATCTCTCCTCTGAAAGCTTTCTAGAAGATTGATGTGATTTTTCTCAAGAAGAGATATAGCTTCATCAAGTTTCTTTTTCATACATGCATGTTCAGGGTGGAATCCCTTCCCGCAGTATGAACACTTGACTTTTTCCTTTCCATGATGCCCTTTTCCTTTGTTCTTCTTTGATCCGGAAGGCTCTTCATGCTACTGGTTTTCAACTTTAGGCTTAGGAACTTCGAATTTTGTTTTTGGGTTCTTCTACTGCTTTCCTTTACCCTTCATATCTTTGGGCCCTGAGATATGGAGGGCTTGATCACAGGAGGATCTGATGATCCTTATTTAGACAAGATTATCATGTTCACTTGTTAGGGACTCGATGAACGCATTGAGTGAAGGCATCTTCCATCCAGGGGTTGTGAGATTCCCCGCATGAAATGTAGAGACAAACACCAAATAATCAGCTCCAATTTTGGAGAGTATGGCGAAGATGAGCTGATCATCCTCCTTATCCACCTTAAATTGATTCAATAATAAGAAAATGTTCTTGAACTTTGTGAAAAAATCATTTAAGGTCTCGAAATTGGAATGCTGGAGAGACATCAACTCGTTTTCAAGCTGGTATACTCTCAAATCATCCTGTTTTCCATACAAGGTTTCCAATTTGTCCCAAATTTCCTTTGGAGTCTTCAATCCCAAGAGATGGAAAAGAAGATCCCAAGAAACAGAGAGGCACAAGAATTTGGATGCTTCATCTTTCTTGTTCAAGAATATAGCTTTGTCTATCATAGAATAAGGGTCTTCTTCAGTGTCGATAGTGACCCTATAAATTCCTCTAGCATGTAGTTGGATCTCGATGTCTCCTTTCCATGAATGGAAATTGAACGGAGTCAAGAGTTCTACGGAAGAATCCATTTCAAACTGTTGGAGTGAATGCTTCACTTATTAAAACCTACAAATCACAACAAAAGGGGCATTGTAAGGTCGAACAACCTGCACATTTTAGGCTTTCATCACACCCAGCATAGTTGATTAAGCAAGCTTGACCAACAATTCCTTAATTTGGGGTATTAAGTGGTAAGCCTTGGCTTCTGGTGCAGTGCTGGATTTTTGAGCTTTTGCTCAATTTTTCATGCAAGATCTGTCAAAAACCTTGTTTTTGAGAGATCTAAGCTTCGTCCCACTGTGAGCTTTGATACCATATTAATTTTTCACTGTGGTCTAGGAATTGAAAACACAGTCTCACAAAGAATATAGACAAATATACATAAAATTTGCAAAATGGTATTGCAATGGAAGTAGCAGCTCTGTATAATCAATGAATAATGAATAATACAATACAATGATCATGCAAGATGCATGAATTCCAAAATAGTTCGAATTCCCAAAGAGTTCATTCAAATTGAATCAATGGGTGTAGCTTAACTGACTGTAAGCCACATTAAACACACTAGTTAACCAATTGATCAAGTGTTGATTGACTCAACTGAGTCCTAACTGAAGTCGGAGTGCAATGGATGACCAAGTCTAAATGAAAGTAGCTCAAACACATGTCATTGCATGCCAATCAACAAGTGGTACGCATGATTAACTCCAATGAACTCCACTGAGGTTAACTGAAGTCAAACTGGCCATCAGAGGTGGTTGGAGGCGGCCATGTTGACTCCAGTTCATTAAATATTAATAAAATAATCAATATAATGAATGGAGGCACCTTCACCCCTAAGCTTAACTGATTGTAACCATCAGTTAGCAATTAGGTGCATTTATGACACTCAGATCACCCCCGGAGTGCTCCAGTTAGCCTCCCCGAATGAAGGAGAAGGATTAGTTGGCCTCCTTGACTGAAGCTAGGCATGGGTGTGCTCATGTTGATGTCATACAGTGCTCCTCTGAAGCCAATTAAGTCAATAAAACTTAGGATAGTGGTTTAACAAGGTCAAATTGACCAAATTAAGTGTGCATGGTGGGTAAATGTCTTCAACACTTTTAAGAAAGTAAAGCATAGAAAATATTGGTTAGTTCAGCTAGCCACTGGAACTAAGAGAAAGGTTAGTGAAGTGGTAGAGAAATTCCCATTGGTTATGAATGGATTAGTCACTTTTGTAGATATGAATTTTCTACCACTTGGTTCCTATGATGTTCTAATTGGAATAGATTGGTTAGAATCTCACAGGGTAAATTTTGACTATTATAAGAAGAATTTTGAATGCATGGATGAAGAAGGGAGCCCAATAGTTGTAAGAGGCATTCCAAAGGTGATTTCTGTGAGGAAAATTTCAACAATGTGGTTGAATAAGTTATGTAGGAAAGGTTTCCAGTTGTATGTAGCTCATATCTTGGAGGAAAAATAGAATGAAACTCCTAGGCTGGAGGACTATTAGGTGTTGTAGGAATTCAGGGATTTTTTTCTTGATGAAATTCTAGGGCTTCCTCCAAAGAGAGACATTTATTTCATAATTGAACTTGTGCTAGGAGCCGAACCAGTGTCCAAGACACCCTACATATTGAGTACACCAGAAATACTAGAGCTAAAGATGCAATTGTAAGAGTTGTTGGAGAAGAAGTATATCAGGCCGAGTGTGTCTCCTCGAGGAGAACCAGTTCTGTTTGTGAAGAAGAAAGATGGTACACTCAGGTTGTGTATTAATTACAGACAGCTGAATAAAGTCACCGTGAAGAACAAATACCCTTTACCTAGGATTGATGATGTCTTTGATCAAATGAGAGGAGAAAATGTATTTTCCAAGATTGACTTGAGTTCTGGTTACTGTCAGGTGAGAATAAAGGATGAATACATTCATAAGACAACCTTCGTGACAAGGTATGGACATTATGAGTTTTTAGTGGTACCATTTGGGCTCACAAATGCACCAACTACATTTATGTCCCTTATAAATTGTGTCTTCAGCAGGTATTTGGACAAGTTTGTTCTTTTTTTTCTTGATGACATCCTTATTTATCCTAAGAACGTGGAAGAGCATGAGGAACATCTGAGATTGACATTACAATTGCTCAAGGAACATAAGTTATATGCAAGGTTGAGCAAGTGTGACTTCTATAAGGATAAGATTAATTATTTGGGTCACATTATCTCAGAAGAGGGTATATCTGTGGACCCTAAGAATATTGAGGCCATTATGAATTGGCCTACTCCAAGAAATGTGACATATGTAAGATCTTTTATGGGACTTGCAGGATACTACATGATATTCATTGAAAGATTCTCCAAGGTTGCACATCTAGTCACTTCTTTGCAAAAGAAGGGAATAAATTTTGAATGGACACTGAGGTGTGAAGAAAGGTTCCAGCAGTTGAAGAATCTTCTCACAAGTGCACCAGTATTGAATATTTCAGACCCAAAAAAATATTTTGTGGTGTGTACTGATGCATGCGATCAAGGGCTTGGAGAAGTCCTTATGCAAGAAAACCATGTGATATGTTATGAGTCAAGAGAGTTGAAGGAGCATGAGAAGAACTATGCCACTCATGATCTGGAACTTGTAGCCATAGTACATGCTCTCAATATGTGGAGGCATTACTTGATAGGAAGAAGATTTGAGCTAAGGATAGACCATTATGGTTTGAAGTACTTGTTTGGTCAACCAATGTTAAATGCTAGGAAAGCTATATGGATGGAGTTTTTATGTGAGTTTCATTTTGAAATCAAACACATACAAAGAAAAGAGAATAAGGTAGTTGATGCACTCAGCGGGAAGTTGCATGAAATGCATGTGGCATCTCTTAGTATTTGCCAATCGGATTTGAGATAATAGATTGTTAGTCATATTGTTGAAGATGAAATCTATGTGCAGGTAAAAGACAAGTTGCAGCATCAAAGCATTGAAAAGAAGTATGAGGGATATAAATTGGAAAAAAATGGACTCCTTACCTATAAGAACATAATTTATATTCAAAATGTAGAATATTTGAGGAAAATTGTTATGGATGAGATCCATCAAGCTCCATATTCTGGTCACCTAGGATATTAGAAGACAATTGCTACAACTAGAAAGCAATACTTTTGGCCATGAATGAAAAAGGACATGGCTGAATATGTTTCAAGGTGCATGAAATGTCCGTAGGTGAAGGTTGTGCACCAACACCCAGCAGGTTTGTTGCAGCCTTTTCGAATTCCAGAATGGAAATGGGAAGTTATTTCCATGGATTTTACTACAGAATTTCCAATGAATTGGAGACAGCATGATTCCATCATGATTGTGGTGGGAAAGTTGACAAAGGCAGCAAATTTTATACCAATTAAGTCTACACATAAGACTGATGACATTGCAAAGATCTTCATGAAGGATATTTTCAAATTGCATGGATTTCCTAAGGCAATAGTCTCTAACAAAGATGTCAAGTTCACTTCCAATTTTTGGAAGGGGTTGTTTTAATATTTGGGTACAAAGTTGAACTTCATCACTGCCTACCATCCTCATACTGATGGGAATAAAGAGAGAGTGAACCAAGTGCTTGAAGACATGCTTCACATGTATGTAATGAACAAACCAACCAAGTGGGAGGATTATTTACACTTGATAGAGTTTGCGTATAACAATGGAAAACAAGCCTCCTTGGGGATGAGTCCATATGAATATTTGTATGGAAGGTGGTGTAGGACACTAGTGGGTTGGGATAATCTAGTGAACAAGGTTGTGCTTGGACCAGAATTGCTCAAGGAGATGGATCAGGAGGCTGTAAAGATCAAGAAGAATCTGAAAATAGCCTAGGACTGACAGAAAAGCTATGCAAATAAGCATAGGGTGAGCAGAGAGTTCAATGTTGGGGATCATGTTTACCTTAGAGTGAGGGCAAGGAAGAGTTCCTTGAAGCTTGGAAGTTGTGGCAAGTTGTCACCTAGATATTGTGGGCTGTTTGAAGTACTTGAAAGAATAGGGCCAGTTGCATATAGACTTGCATTTCCTGCTAGCACTAGAGCTCATAATGTTTTTCATGTTTCTTTTCTTAAGAAATATGTACATGATCCTAACCATGTGATAAATTGGGATGTGATTTAGGTGGAACTCGAGGGAGAGTTCCAAATCGAGCCAATGCACATCCTTGACAGGAAGGTCACAATGCTCCAAAACCGAGTCATAGGGCAGGTAAAGGTGCAATGGGAGCACTACAGTCCTGAACAGGCTATGTGGGAGATGGAGGATGCCATGCGATTGGCACATCCATTTTTGTTCAGTTCCGCGGTGCACTGAGGGCAGTACCAGTGTAGCATTTTGTTCAATTTTGTAAAGCATTGAGGATAGTGCTGTTGAAGGGGGAGGGGAATGTAATACCATGATTTTGACCATGTTTGCATTAAATGTATATAATGTGTATATTGTAATTAATCATGGTGTGGAGCTAAATGCAAAATCCTCACCATCGATTTATCGTTTTATGTTTCGGCAATTAAAAATCATTGTTGATGGTATTTTGTGCTATCCGCCACATTATAATTTTGGACATCATGTAAATATGCAAATTAATTAAAAACCCACAACCAGCTATGTCAATGCAACAAATAATGGGATGGGGCATGATTTCCCAAGGATGGGGGGGGGGGGGGGTATTCAAACCTTTGGGACAATGGGGAAAATCCAAATGTCAAAGGGAGAACCCATAAAAATTGTTAACTACCTTTCTTGTCTTATTCACCCAATCATTTATTACTGCCAGAAATTGGCTGAGTTGGTTATTGCATGGGATGGGCAAGGTATGGAAGCCCAAATTCGAATTGGAGAAGCCATCAGTTTTTGAAAAACGTGTTTTGACTCCCGAGGAAAGTAAAAACCCAAAAATGTATGCCCATTCTACCATGCATTCACGTTCTCATCTTTATTTACATTTTTGGAGCTCCTGTGCACCCTCATTCACATTTTTGTAGTTTCCTGTGGTTTTCCCTGTGGCTGGGAAATTGTTTCGCTAACATTCAGTGGCTGGGATCCCTGATGGGTGTTTTTGTTGTTGTTTTCCTCATTACCTAGCCAAGAAGAACGTTTTTGGTTGCACAATGAGTGGGAGAAGAGATCCACGATTTTTGGGTGTTGGATGAATCCGTTTTTTCCCATGCGAAGCCAATAAATGTTTCTAAAAATGAATTGCATAGGATGAGTTGTTTTACTATGATTTCCATTTCCAATTTCGGCCTCTGTGATGCTTTCTTTCAATCTAATAATTGTAATTGTTGTGTATACATATTTTGTTTGGTCTCTGAACTGGTTTGGGAGTGGAAACAGGGTCTGAACTATATTGATAAACCTAGTGTAAGAAGGAACTTCACAAACATATATAGAGGGCTGGTTTTATTCTTTACACACCCTGAATAGAACTGGAAGAGAAGGCATAGCCCGAGGGATTGTGCAGCAGAGAAGGGGATGTTTCCTTGTATTGGGTGTGTAGATTTATTAGAAGCCAGGATAGATCTGGTGCAGGTGTCCATATCTCTATGGTTGAGCTCACTAGCTTAGCAGTCAACCTTTCCAGCCCCTTTGTAGCCTGATAAACCCAATTTTGTTGGCTTGGCTGAGTTTTTGTTGTATCCTTGGCTATGTGTGAGTCTGCTAGTGTTCCCTTATTCCTTGCGGGAATCATGCCCATCTCGGGGGTGGCAGTGCTGCTTAGAGATTGATGAGCACACTGGCCTATGGTTGGTTGGAACGTTGTAGCGATGTAGCTGGTTGTGGGACAAGATCATTTCAAGATAAGTATTTCTTGTGTTAATCTCTGCATTTGTATTTGCTTGATGAAATATGATGAACATGTTTAATGTGTTGTATTCTTGAATGAAATGAAGTGCTTCCTCTGTATATTTACAATTGTATGCATTTGTGTATGTTTTTGAATTCAATGCATTTTATATTACATTCATGGGGCTTAGATTTCCTGGATTAGACAACACTATGGTTGCATTCTCTCTCTGGTGGATGAGAGGGGACGTGACACTGTCTCTTTGTGTTCTTTGTATTTGGGCTCATTTTTTCACTTACTTTTCTCTGTCACTTTTCCCTGGCGTTTTTTGTGTGTCCTAGTGCACTGAGCCCTATTTTTTGGGATACTCTCATTGTCACACCTCGATTTTGACCCCGTTTGCATGATGTATATATTGTAATTAATCATGGTGAGGAGATCAAGGAAAAATCCCCACCATCGATTTGGTTGTGTATGTTTCGGCAATAGGGGTAGTTGCCGATGGTCTATCATGCTATGTGGCACATTATAATTTGGCTTCATGTAAATACGCACATCAAATAAAATAAACCACAACCAGCTACGGTAGTGCAACATTGAATGAAAAGGGCATGATTCCAAAGGATAAGGGGTGGGGGATGTCAAACCTTAATCTTTGGGGGAAAAACCCATGTGTTGCCACCTTGTTTAGATTTGCCATCTTCCCTTGTCAACCTTTTAATGTTTGTTGAGATTAGTAGAGGGTAGTTATGGCTAAGTAGTGGTGGGTGTGGAGGACTGTCAATCCTTTCCCACGTGCCCACTCCACCAGTGGATTCTTCCTCCTCACATTGCATGGGAAGAGGAGGCATTGACTCCATTCTCCCACGATGGCTCTCTCCCCATTCCTCCATTCTGTCTGTTCATCCGCACGTGCATAGGAAGGTCTGTTCATTCCTCATGGTGGTTAGCTCACCCTCACGCATATAGAGTTGTTCACTCTCACGCAGGGACGCACATGCAATTGGCCTGGTCTTAATTTTCACGATTGTGTTCTGTGGAAGTTTCCCCTTCATGCAGGGAGTGTAGTATTCCTCACGCACAGATCAGGAGACTATAATTTCTTCCCAGCGCGGTCTGTGTAAGTCTTTCTCCAGTGACTTCCACTATGTAAACTAGGGCTGTTGTTTTCCCCACGTTGCTGGTAATGTATGCTGATACATTTTTGGGATTGTTGTCTTCCCATGCCGTGAGTGGTATTTGTTGTTATACCTTGGTGCTGTTGAGAGTCCATCCTCTTTCCATCTCAGACTATTCATGTGTGTTCACTTCTTCCGTTGTGGTTGGTTGTTGTTGCCACCTCTGTTCCTGATTTTCCCATGGCTATGCTGGGAATTTTGTTTCTTATCCACTATGGGCTGTGGATTGTTGCCATCATTTGCATTGTGAATGTGGGTTGCTCAAGTACCCTGGTTTGGGTTGCAGCTGAGTTGTTTTGGCCACGCTAGAGCCAAGAACAACTTTGAGTTGCCTTGTTGACTGGTGCTGTGTCTCACCTTTCATTTGGGACTGTCCCCGGTTGTCCTTGCCTTCTTCATAGGGCTGTGAAGGGATTGTTTTGCTGCGTGTATGTATTGGTTTGTCTTCGGACTATGCTGGCTTGGCCGATTGTTGAAGGCCTAGTAAACCCAGCGGTATTGGTTTGCTGATTGTGTCCCTTGGCTATGTGTAAGCCTGCATTGACCCTTATTCCTGGATGAATCATGCCCAACTCGGGGGTGGCAGTGTTGCTGAGAGCTTGATGAGCACGCTAGCCTATGGTTGGGTGGAACGTTGCAACGACGTAGCTGGTTGCGGGATTCTTCATTTAAAGATAAGTACTCCTGATTGTCTCATCTCTACAATGTATCTATTGTTTCATGTATTAAGATGAACATGTGGAATGCTGGAATGTATATGTTTGCTTCCACTGAATGCTTTGAGGAATTATGCATCTGTGTATGCTTGTATGTTTGGCATTCCTGTTATGCATCATGTTAAGCTTTTAATTTCAGCATTGTTTGATCTGTCCATGTTCATGGGGCTATTTTCTCGTTTGTGGTGTTTGGTGTTCGTCGCGTCCTCTTCGCCGGTCAGAGGGTCGGGGACATGACAGAGTGGTATCAGAGCTCATGTTGCAGCATGGGCCTGAATGGACCACCAAGGTGCAGTGACAGAAGAATAATTTCCTTCTACCCAGCAAATATTAGAATTGCATGACTGAAAAAAAAATAAAAATTTTCAAGTTCAAAAATTTTCAAAGCGCCGAGCTCATCGGGTCATCGGAGGACTAAATGGGAAGTTCCTCCGATACGTCGGAAGATGTATTCGGAAGGCCATCCGATAAGGTACAGCAGGGGGAAAAGAATTTTTTTTGAAAAGTTGTGTAAGTGTCCGAACAGTCGGAAGACTTAGCGGAATTGAATTCCGCCGTAGCGGAAGAGTTAGATGAAGGCTTGCCCGACGGAGAGCAGTTTGGAGGAAAATCGCGGAATTTTGTCTAAGTGTTGAAGTCATTGGCAGAAAAAGGTTGAATGAGTGCCACCGTTGCCGATGACTAAATAGTTAGGCATCCAATGGGTAAGTTCTCCAACCGCCGACGCCATGAAGAAAATTTTAAGTTAGAAAATTTTCTAAGTATAGAAGATCATCAGCCAATTGGAGGGAGAAAGTGCTCGTGCGCTCTGCGTTGCGGCATCCAAAAGCACTAAGCCTTCCGATGAGAAGCGACAGCCGATGCCGTAAGGAAAGGAAGTTTAAAATTCTTCAAAGGCAGAAATCGTCGGCTATCAGAAGAAGGAAGTTCTTCATGCATTCGCCGTTGCGGAAGACAAAGGTTCTAGACTTCCGATGTGAAAAGTCTGTCGATGCTGATCAGGTTGTGCCGCCGATCGGAAGGAGAAAGAAGATTGTGTTCCACAGTTGCAGCTGTGGAAGGAATTGGGTCGCCGACAGAAAGAAGAGATGAAGCCAATCAAGCGGCAAAGAGGGAAAAATTCAAAAATTTTCTAAGTGTTGTGGTCATCGAAATATTTTAGCTGTTTGAGCAGCCGATACGTCGGCTCAGCTAGTGGTTTGGACTTCCGATGCCGTCGACGAAAGAAAGAGGAAAGATGAAGTTTTGAAAATCGTCTAAGTATGGAGACCGTCGAAAAAGTTTAGACATTTAAGTTGCCGATGAATCGGAAGAAAATAGAAGATAAAGTTGCCGATGAATCGGAAGAAAATAGAAGATAAAGTTGCCAATGCAACGGAAGAAGAAAAGAAGGAGGTTTCGGAGGAAATTAGTGGAAGTCGGAGCTGCAATTCGACAGACATCTTCCAAAGATTGCTGAAACATCAGAAGAGGATAGTTGTTTGAGCATCCAATGTGGCAACAAGAAGAAGAAGAAAATTTTGAAATTTGAAATTTTTCTAAGTATAGCAAGCGTCGGAAAACTTTAGAGGATCGGATTGCCGATAGAGCTTAGTTGTTCCTATTTTCGACGAATAGCAGAAGATGTTAGCTGTTTCGGGCTTCGAAATAGTAGAGGAATTAGTGGTTTCGACCACTGAAACATTGGAACGATTAGTGGTTTAGAGAGCCAATTCTGCGGAACGATTAGTGGAAATGGGAGCCGATTCTGCGGAAGATTAGTTGGAATGAGGGCCAATTTTGCAGAGGAAAAATTTGAGTTTTTCAAATAGGATTTTCCAGCAGATTTCGACTATTTCAATGGGGTTTTCAGCTGTCTTTCAGTGGAGTTTACAGGTGGCTAAAGTTGACACCCAGTCCAAAAATGCAGTGGTGTGTAAAAATGCCGAGATCTAGTGAAAGTCTTCATTTCTAGAAGTGGTGTGGTTTTCACATCCGAGGTCAGAATGGAGCATGTGAATAGGCGTTGGAAAGCTTATCTAGTGGGGAACAAGGGTAAGGCACCAGAATCTGAGCATGAAGCAGCAAAGTGCTAATGATGGTCGTTGCTATCAAATGGGAAAATATGGACAATTGCATGCCCAGGGGTAGCAAGGACTATGAAGTCAGCCAGCTGCTGGGTGGAAAAGGAGTTCCATGCCAGGATGAAAGACTTGAAAAGAGAAGTTTTCCTTAAAACCCTGTCTTGCTAACTATGTTACATTTCCTAAGTTTTATGCATGAAATGCATGAGGATATGTGTTGTATACATAGGATATTAAAGATTATACATTTATAATGAACCACTAATGATAATCATTGCTTTGATGTGGCATTAGTGGAAAAACCAACAACAACATGGACCTAGCTGAATATGTTGCTGATGCTGACAATTGTGACTAGCAACCATTTGGAGAAAGGGATAAGGCAACAAGTCCATAACAAAAGTTGGTGAGCAAATTCTGCAATCTCCTGCAAAGGACCAACCAAATTGGTCATGCCAAGGGTGTAAGTACGACCCATGCAGGTAAGAGTTTGCTTATGACAAATTCCATGGAGTGGTAAAGGTAAGAGACCTCATACCATGTGGATATTGGAATATAGAAAGGTGTCATGCCTATATATGTTGATGATATTGATTATATTAATGCATCCTATGTGAAGTGGACATGGCTAGGCCATGGTATGTTGAATGCATTGAGATGAGTGCATGTGATATTGTTGGAGCAGAGTCCCGCAGCTATAGGAAAAGCTGCCATTTTGGAGGATTGAAAGTTTAGTGAAGACGAAGAGATAAGGTGAAGCTAAGACGCCGTAGCATGTTTCTAGCTGCAGAGCAAAGCCAAAAACCATGACTGTTGAAACAGAGAAGTCAAGGAAGATGACAGTACCTGAGCGGCTGAGAAGAGAGAGCTCAACCACTGCATTGAAGGTAGCGACGAAGATAGGAGGGCTCAGCTACCCTCATAAAGGAAAAGGAGCAACAAGGCCGAGGTATTGAAGATGAAGGACAGAAGAAGGGAAGCGGTGCATAGTACCCATGGTCAGTGCCGGGAAGCATGGAAGACTACAGAGAGCAGTGGTGTGATGGAAAGAGGCTACCCCAAGTACAGATATGTCGACTGTCACTAGTTAGGGTTTGGGTTACTGTTGGGATAGGCCCACAGTGTTGTAATGGCGAGACCTTTGGGCCTCCTATAAAGGGATATATTTTGTATTGAAAAAGGTTAGCTAGATTAGCCATTGGGTCTGTCAGCTCACAGTTACCTTGTATTGTAATAGAGTTGAGCTCTGGTTCTGTTATCAGCAGTAGTTATCTTACTGTAACCAGTAGCTAGCTCCTTGAAGGTGTATGTAAAAATCCACAGGGATTGACAGAGAGAGAGAGAGAGAGAGAGAGAGAGAGTGAGAGCATATTGTAAGAAGGCAATATAGGGATAGAAAAGAGATCTAGGAGAGAAGGGCTCTAGGCAGAGTGCGGAGTTACCCAGAATATCTCTAGCTGCATATGCGATGCAGCAGAACTGTGTACCTCTCTCAAGTTATAATATAGAAGCACAATTCTGTGGATGTAACTTCCACCCTGGAAGTGAACCACGTAAAATCAGAGTGTTATGTGTTTGATTCATGTGATTGTATTTACTTGTTATATCTGTCATTCATTACATGAACTTTGCTTACAGTAAATCTATGTGTATGTTATTCAATTCACAGTATATTGCAAGGATAAATGCAAGTTGAAGTCTTTAAGTATTCTGTATAAGAGTTTGTCTAAGTTTCATTTAAGACAGTTAAGAGTCGCAGTATAAAACAACCTTGTGTATCGAGTCCTGTGAATTGAACACAAGTAGCGCTAGGTGCGTTGAGTCGTAGTGGTAGGATATCACAGGAAGGCAATATTGCACCATCAGAGGATCTGTGGTGCGCTGCGATTAAGGATCGAGCGAAGGACAGAGATACATGTTTCCCGGGGCGCGGTGATGCGATAAGGATTAGAGTCATTGCGAGTAAGAGGAAACTGCGCATCACAGAGAGGAAAGAGTGGTCTCGCGAGCTAAGAAGAGCTGCGAGACGCACACAGAACACTATACAGAACCTGTTCGAGACACTTGAGTCCTTGGCCAACCCATTAGGATCACTTCGGGTGAGACTTCAGGACGCTCCACGGTCTGTCGCCGAAAGGGCCAGTGAGCTAGGGGTGTTGTTGGTTCATTATAGTAAACCCAGGTCTGCCCAGACGACCAACAGATATTATGAATGACTAATGACTGAAATGATGAATTGATGACAATTCAGGAACCGTTTCAAAGGTTGTTATGAATGCAAGATAGTCATGATCAATTGGCTGCCATAAATGCTCTATTGAAGAGCAAGGTGGTATGAATGATACACTTGTGAAGTAAGGAGTATCTAAACATTTCATTTAATTGCATGAATGATATGACTATACCTTGCAATGTTAGTATGATAATGGTTGCATGAAGTAAATGAGCTTTGATAATATTGATGTGACTAACAGTTGGAAGTATTTGAATTTTATAAATTCTGAAAATGCTTCGGTGATGGTTGTAGCAATGAAGAGGTTATATGCATCCGGACTTACCAAGTGTTTGGTTGATTGAAGCTCATGTTTTAGGTAGATTATTTCGAGCATGTCAGTGAGAGGTAAGACCCTGACCAATGCCAGAATCTACCATGTATGAGAAAAGTCTCATGGTTGTAAAAATAGTTGGTATGCATAATAGGTCGTTAAATTTGAATTGTGAATTTCGGATTTAAGGAACTATTGGTTTGCATGAGATGTGTTTGGTTGATTGAAGCTCAGGTTTCAAGTAGATTATTTCGAGCATGGCAGTGAGAGGTAAGACCCTGACCAATGCCAAAATATACCATGTGAAAGAGCCAAACCTTATGAGAAGAGTCTCATAGTTGTAAAAGTAGTTGGTATGGGTTGTTAAATTTGAATTGTGGATTTCGGATTTAAGAATTGGTGACGACTACTAATCACTGTTGGCTTGTATAAGATTGTGTCAGGTGGATGCATGGTAAGTGGGTATTCATGTTATGATAGTAAGCATGAAATTATAATGGGAATAGTAGTGCTGCTTACAAGAAACCCACAATTGAGCAAGTCAATTTCTGTAGTAGACAGAGTTGCAAATTCCTATTGAATTTGATTACTAATGTCATTGTTTGGTTATGGAACAATCAATTTGGATTGTATTACCAGATAGTGATTGACTATTTGGCTATTTGATGAATGTGTTAGGGATACACACTGTAGGAAGATCATGTGTGATGGCCTGCAGAAGCCAAACTTCATGGGAAGGTTTTCCCTTAGAAATGGGTTTTGGGTGAAATGCCATTGGACATTTTGGAAATGTCTCATCTGCACTGCATGTTTGATAATAACATGAGTGAGATGGTATGGATTATGTCGGTAAGACATGTGTGGATATGAAATGTGAAAAGGAGTTGGGAAGGAAAACTGAGGGACTGTTAACTCAGGAAAGGAGCCTCCATTCCTCCTTAACAAAGGCATACTGCGACAACAAATGGATAAGTGTTCTGTGACCCTTGCTAAGAATATACATTCTTAATTGTTAAAAATTCCATATGCAGAACATGTTTTGATTTATTTCCATGATGACCGATTGCTTGAGTATGAATAGGGCCTACATGGCACACACCAGAGAAGAGTGCACACTTTTCCAATGTTGAGTCATGAAAAATGTGATTACAGTTTTAGAGCAATAACGCTGATGAGTTTGCTTGTATTGCTTGTATTGCTTGTGTTGACAAGATAAATAGATGCAGTTGGGCGTTGCACCCAAAGGGTAAAGGTAAAAGGTAAATGGTTGTTGTGAGGGGTTGTGGAGTAAGGTTTATTGTTGATATAAGTGTATGTTGGGCTGTGATATGCCTGAGGATCCATAGTAGATCCTAGAATTGGAAATGGTCACTGTAAAAGTTCCAAGCCCAGTTGACATGATTGTGTACTGGCTGGACATTAATTATTTGATGTTGTGGAGTAGCCTGCGTGCTAACCTAACATCTAAGTCCATAGGCGATCCCAAGGCTTGCAAAGTGAAGCAGGATCCTGTGGACAAACGAGGAAACTCACAATACAGATAAGTATTGGATTATTTTGTTTATAAATATACATGTGTATATGATTGGTTATAATGTTTTAAGCTCTTGATCTAGAGATTAAAAAAAAAAACTAATGAGAGTAAACTAAACATGTGAATCTATTCAATGTTTGGATATAGGTATCGCTGAAAGCGAGGACTATGAGAGCATCCTAAAGGTGCATATGGACATGTGACTGTCTTAGAAAGATCGAAATGAGCGGCAATGAAAAAGGTGCTAGTGAGACCATGATTTTCCTAGCAGTTGAGACAAACCATGTGGAGAGACTCCATGGTTTAGAGGTCTAGAATAGACCGAAGACACTAAGTGTCATGACCAAGAGAGATTGGTCCAGTATTCATGGTAAAGTGAAAGAGGCTAAGAGCATGAAAAGCCACCACAGTGGTGTGGGTTCTAGAAAGGAACAAAAAACAAAGAGGGAAAAACTCTTGCTGCTCTCTCTTGCATTTTGATTATATATATATATATATATATATTTATGCATTATGAAAAACAAAAGATTGTTGAATTCATGTATGACTGAAAATGGAATGTGTGTTTTTGCTGAAAGTAAGTTATGAATGCTGGAGTGGTTAATTCCCTACCCAAGAATGGACATGAATGAGCTCATGTGCCTGTTGGGGAAGGCATGAAAAATATGAAGGTTTCCTTGATGAAACTTGGACTGTCATGCCAATTGGGTAACTAACTGACTGATTTTAATTTCTATATTATGCTTGGTCTGACAGAATTTCAATGGCGCATTTCATAGGTGAGAAAAGTGAAACCAGGTGGTGCCCATTGATCATGGCAGCAGATCAAAAGTTGTTGGACTTAGCTGGAAGTCTCCTTCAAGTGATTGCCAAGACCCAAGAGAATCTTGGGGAGATGCTCAAGATACAGAAAAGGCAAAATGAAATGAACCACTAGATTTTGCAAGACTCTATTGGTTTGCAAAGGGAGGTGAAAAGCCTTCTGGGAGCAATCGACAAAGGAAAGGAAGGTAGATCAGTGATGGGACATTCGTCCAAGTGACCCGATAAGAAATGGTCCAGGCATGAAGACTCAAGGGAAATTGAGCAGGTAAAGATGAGGCAGCCAGTGAAATGCTAGAGATGCGGAGGACATCATTTACGCCAGGACTGCCCAATGAGGGAACATGATGAGGGAAATAGCTGCAAAGTTCCTAGACTTAGGGATAAGCTAGAAGCTGAGAACCATCAGGACAAGTCCGTGGAAGCTGAGAGGCTTGGTTTTGAATGTTCAGAGTAAATGGTTGAATGTGGGACAGATCTGCAAAGTTTTAAAATTTTGATGTGCAATTGTATATGTATTGTGTATATATTTTTATGCATTGGAACACCGAGGACGGTGTTATTCCAATGAGGAGGGGAATGTCACACCTTGGTTTTGACCTTGTTTGCATGATGTATATATTGTAATTAATCGTGGTGAGGAGCTCAAGGAAAAAGCCCCACCATCGATTTGGTTGTGTATGTTTCGGCAATAGGGGTAGTTGCTGATGGTCTATCGTGCTATGTGGCACATTATAATTTGGCATCATGTAAATATGCACATCAAATAAAATAAACCACAACCAACTACGACAGTGCAACGTTGAATGAAAAGGGCATGATTCCAAAGGATAAGGGGTGGGGGATGTCAAACCGTTGGTATTTGGGGGAAAAACCCATGTGTTTCCACCTTGTTTTGATTTGCCATCTTCCCTTGTCAACCTCTTTAATGTTTGTTGAGATTAGTTGAGGGCAGTTATGGCTGAGTAGTGGTGGGTGTGGAGGATTGTCAGTCCTTTCCCACGTGCCCACTCCACCAGCGGATTCTTCCTCCTCACGTCGCATGGATAGAGGAGGCATTGACTCCATTCTCCCACGACGGTGCTCTCCCCATTCCTCCATTCTGTCTGTTCATCCACACGCGGATAGGAAGGTCTGTTCATTCCTCATGGTGGTCGGCTCACCCTCACGCATATAGAGTTGTTCACTCTCATGCAGGGACGCATAGGTAGTTGGCATGGTCTTCATTTTCACGGTTGTGGTCTGTGGAAGTTTCCCCTTCACGTAGGGAGTGCAGTCTTCCTCAGGCATAGATCAGGAGACTGTAATTTCTTCCCAGCGCGGTCTGTGTAAGTCTTTCTCCAGCGACTTCGATTGTGTAAACTGGAGCTATTGTTTTCCCCACGTTGCTGGTAATGTATGCTAATACATTTTTGGGATTGTTGTTTTCCCATACCGTGAGTGGTATTTGCTATTATACCTTGGTGCTATTGAGAGTCTGTCCTCTTTCCATCTCGGACTGTGCATGTGTGTTCACTTCTTCCATTGTGGTTGGCATTTGATTGCCACCTCTGTGCCTGAGTTTCCCATGGCTATGCTGGGAATTCTATTTCTTATCCACTGTGGGCTGTGGATTGTTGCCATCATTTGCATTATGAATGTGGGTTGCTGAAGTACCCTAGTTTGGGTTGCAGCTGAGTTGTTTTGGCCATGCTAGAGCCAAGAACAACTCTGAGTTGCCTTGTTGATTGGTGCTGTGTCTCACCTTTCATTTGGGACTGTCCCCATTTGTCCTTGCCTTCTTCACAGGGCTGTGAAGGGATTGTTTTTGCTGCGTGTATGCAGTGGTTGGTCTTCAGACTGTGCTGGCTTGGCCGATTATTGAAGGCCTAGTAAACCCAACGGTATTGGTTTGTTGATTGTGTCCCTTGGCTATGTGTAATCCTGCACTGACCCTTATTCCTGGAGGAATCATGCCCAGCTCAGGGGTGGCAGTGTTGCTGAGAGCTTGATGAGCACGGTAGCCTATGGTTGGGTGGAACGTTGCAGCGATGTAGCTGGTTGCAGGATTCTTCATCCAAAGATAAGTACTCCTGATTGTCTCATCTCTGCAATGTATCTATTGTTTCATGTATTAAGATGAACATGTGGAATGCTGGAATGTATATGTTTGCTTCTGCTAAATGCTTTGAGGAATTATGCATCTGTGTATGCTTGTATGTTTGGCATTCCTATTATGCATCATGTTAAGCTTTTAATTTCAGCATTGTTTGATCTATCCATGTTCATGGGGTTGTTTGCCCGTTTGTGGTGTTTGGTGTTCTTTGCATCCTCTTCATCGGTCGGAGGGTTAGGGACGTGACACTCATGTCGGGGGAGGCTAGTGTGTCTACATGTTATTTATTTGATTATCTGCCTTGGTTTCCAACACCTTTATGGAAGTATTCACTATATACATATAGGAAAGTGGTGACGACGGAAGAATACTCCATACCCATCTGTTATTTTACCCTTCTGGTGGCTTCTCGTCTCAAGTTTCAATTTTTTATTTCCAAGCCAGTTTTTTAACTGTTCTTAGAAGTCTTTAGCTAGTTTCAAGTCTTGGTCTATATTGTCTTGGATGGGGTTTTTTATAATTTTCCTTGAAGTCTTTTCGAGTCTTTCATTTTCTTGTGGCTTGACTGCTTCTTCGTGCCATCTTTTTCTACTTTTATTAATTTTCAAGCGATAGTGATGTTTTTTTTACATTTATTCTTATTTTCCTCTCTCTCTTCCTCGAAGGCTGGATGTATTTCTCAGGGCTGGAAGCATGGAAGTTTAGGGGACTTTGGAGTCAAATATGTCCTTGTGGGAAGATCCAGTACTGACCAGAGTTTTTAAAACAAAGTGGGAACATCCTGTTTTAGGGTTTTTTATTTTTCGTTCTGTTAGATTTTCTCCGGTTCCTTTTGGTCATCCCCGTTTCTTTCTTATGGCCAACCGTCTATTTTCGATGGGGGTTCGTACCAACCATCGCGCTAGGTTCCATATCTCCCCTCTAGCTTCATCATCGGATAGATTTCCCTCTGCACCTTTTTGCCTCAGCTGACTCTAGCTTTCTGGGTTCTTTCTCGTCTCTACGGCTCCCTGTCAGTGATGTGTCTGGGGGTGATACAATTATTCCCCATCCCCATCGAGCTCGTCATCTGTCATTTGAGGGTGTAAAGAGTACTTGTAATATATGTATCCTTGGACAGGACGTCACTGTGGCTATGGTTGTTTCCCTTTCTCTATGAGCCTTGGTTGCCCGGTTTGAATATCTTAAACTTTCTCATTTGATGGTTCTGGCATTGGTGAGGGAACATTGTAAGCTCCTATTAAAATCAGTGCCGAAGGTCCTAACTCTAGTAAACGGATGAACACTCTTTCAGTTTCTGTTGGCTGAAGACAGGGATATCATCGAAAGCTGGCATTGGAATATGGGAGAAGGATCTTGGGTACTTAAGTGATGGTATTTGGGGTTTGACCCGAGAACAAAGAAGCTTCTTCATAGACATATATGGGTTATTCTACCAGATTTTCCCATACAACTGGAATATTAAAGGCTTTACAGTTATCGCAAACTCCATTGGTTCATTTATGCTTATAGAAGATGAGCAACTCCTGGGATTCAAGCGATCTGCACCTAGGGTTTTGGTCGACATGGATCTATTTGACGGTCTTCCATATGAGATTGAGGTATTTTGGGATAGGGGTATGTTCATTTAGAGGATGGAATATTGGAAGATTTCCTTCTGATGTCATCTCTTTCGTATGATAGGGCACTCAAAGGATACTTTTCCTTTGTGGGTTTCTTCTCGGATAGGTGCTAAGGTGGTTGGGGAACCCATTCCACTAGACACTCCTCCAGTGGCGTAGGATTCTCCATTTCCAATCCCGCTGGAATCAGAATCGGCTCTATCTATTGTCGGTAAGTTCACTCAAACCATACCCCTGCTTTTAAAGTTCATTTCGTCAGACAATATTCTAAATTCTCTGGCAGTTTCAAAGGTAATTGTTGCTTCGCCCCCCTTCAATGACCCTTCTACTTAGGATCCACCCTTTTTACCTCCTAGTGACCCTATTCTGGTGTCTGGAGATGTTCTTCTTAATAGAGATGCGTCAGCCTCCCATGTTTTTTATCGAGACTCTCCTAGGATTCCTATCAATCTAGCTATCCCTCCCTCACCATCCTTTGATACCAGCCTGCACATTGTCTTGTCCCCCTCTCCTATTGCAGACAAGTCATTTGATTATTTTGTCACATCAATCACCTCTCTGGATAAATGTGGTCCCTATTTGGGGGGTCGGATGCACGAGCCTTCTCCTCTTTATTGTACTTTTCTGTCTCTCCTGGTTTTTGGTAATGAAGGCACATCTAAAAATGTATTTCCAATTTCCACTATTTGCACTTCCAATGTTTCAATCTGCAAGCCTAAGAAGGTGGGAAAGGGAAATATGAAGGGTAAGAAGGACTTGATCTAGGACCAATCCTTCACAAGCCCTAGGGTGACTCCTTTTTCTAGTAGAGGACTTCCACTTGCGATTGTTTTTGGTGCAAACCCCTCTCCTCGGGCTCTTAAAGAAAGCGCATCCCTCTCGCAGGTGAGTCGATGATCCTTATAAGCTTAAACATCCGAAGTCTAGGAGGGGGCCCCAAACACACCTCTCTTAAGTGTCTATTGGATTCCTACTCCTCGGATATATTTTTCCTGCAAGAAACTATGTCCCTGGGGTCCATTGCTTATGATTATTTTCTGAAATTATGATCGTCTTGGAGGGTTTATGCAAGTGATGCCACTAGTATCTCTGGTGGATCACTTGTTACATGGAACCCATTAGAAGCTAACCTTCAAGCATGTGATTCCATTACAGGTATTTTACATGAAGGGAGATTCAGTGGTTTCAAAGAGAAGGTACATTTACTGAACATTTATAGTCCCTATGTTAATCGTCAAGTTTTTTGGGAGGCGAATTTCAATAGTGGTATCATATTGCTTCCTAACTTAATTTTGGGAGGGGACCTGAATTTCACCTGGTCAGATGAAGAAATGTGGGGAAAGGGTCGTCCTTGTGACTCACTTACTGATTTCTTCATTTCTCTGTTTGGAAACTCAAAGCTCCAAGATATCACTCCATTTGTTCTTTCCCCTACTTGGTCTAATGGGAGAGTTGGTCCTTTATCTATGTCCAAAAGGCTTGATAGATTCTTCATGTCGGAGACCTTATTTGATCTTGTTGGAAAATATAGAACTTGGCATCAATCAACTAGGGTTTCAGATCATCGAGCTATCCTTCTACAATTTGAATTTGACAAAGTACCCAAGGTTTATCCTTATAAGTTTAATCCTATATGGCTTATTGAGGATAAGTTCTCTGTTTTTGTGAGAAATATGCGGGGACAAATTTTGGGTGAAATTCCAGCTTTTTTGAATCCATTAAAAGTGATGCTATACAAACTTAACAAACTTAAACCTCAAGTTATTTGATGGGAGAAAGATGTGAAGACCACTTTGGACTCTGACATTCATTCTTTGGAATTGGACATTTTGAAGTTGGAGAGCCACTTGTTACATGACCCTTTCTTGGAGTGGTTTCAGATTGAGCTTAAGGAATGTCATGTCTCCTGCCTCAGATTACTTACTCATAAGGAAGAGACCCTTTGTCAGAAAAGAAGATCCATTTGGCTATTGGTGGGTGATGAAACCACGTGATAATTTCACATATTTTCCAATAAAAGGAATCTTTGAAACTCTATCTGGGAAGCCATTGACTCGGATAACACCATGGTATATGAGAAAAATTCTATCAAGCGGGTGGCTTGTGATCATTTCTTGAACCTTTACAAGTATCCTGGCAGTTGCAATATTGAGTATCAATTGAAGATTGTCAAACTATTTCCCACTTATTTCAACAATGAGGATGGTTTGGATTTAAACAAGCCTATTTCCATGAAGGAAGTTGAATTGAATCTTAAAATCTTTGCTAAAGACAAAAGTCCAAGGCCTGACGGCTAGACAGATGGATTTTTCTTGCATTTTTTCGATCTCTTAGGACCAGAGCTGGTCAACTCCATTGAATACTCTTGGGTGTCGGGTGTGATCCTAGAGGAATTAAACAAAACATATCTCACTCTGATACCCAAATTCGATAGGCCTACATATTTTGCTGATTATAGACCAATTTCTCTTTGCAACTTATTCTATAAGTTGATTTCTAAGATTATCACAGAACATTTGAATCCCGTGCTTGGGAAGTTAATTTCTCCAGAACAGTTTGGATTCTTGTCGAGTCAACATATTTTGGATGTAGTGGGGATTGTACATGAGGCTCTTCATTGTATTAAACCCCAAAGATATTCAACTATTATACTTAATCTTGATTTGGAGAAATGCTATGACAAGGTTGATTGGACTATGCTTTGTTTAACTCTTTTGTAGATCGAAATTCCATTTGATATTGTTCAATGGATTATGTCATGTTTTTCCAGTGCATCTTATGCGGTACTGGTTAATGGAACTCCTACATCTTTCTTCCAGGGTTCTCGGGGCATACTTCAAGGCTGCCCACTCTCCCCTTACTTATTTCTGCTAATCATTGAGGGTCTGATCTTTATTATTAACTAGGCAAAGAATTCCAAGAAAATTGTTGGTATCAAAGTTAAAGGTACTATAACTCTCACTCATACGTTATTTGTTGATGATGTATTAATTTTTGGGGATGGTATTTTGTTGGAGTGGATGAATTATAAATCTTTGATTGATTTCTTCTGTGGGTCCTCAAGGATGATCATTAACCTTCGAAAGTCGGTATTTGGAGACCATAATATTCCATAGAATTTTTTGAGTCCGATCTTATTTACATTTTCTTGTTCATGTAAGCCTCTCGAGGAGGGTCTCTCTTATCTTGGTTTTCATCTCAAGCCCAATTTATATCGAGTAGGTGATTGGAATTGGCTCATAAAAAAAGTACAGGTAAAAGTGAACCATTGGACGCCTATATGGCTCTCTATCGGTGGAGGATTTACCCTGGTAACCTCTGTCCTCCAGTCAATACCTGTCTATTGGTTTTCCTTATATATTATCCCAAATTGTATTATTCAACATCTGCGAAAGATCATGTTTCACTTTCTATCGATGGGACTCATGGACTGTAAGAAATTCCATTTAGCTAGCTGGTCTACCCTCTCAAAACCTAAATAGTGGGGTGGCTAGGGTATCAAAGATTTGAAGTATTTCAACATTTCACTTGTTGCAAAAAGTATGTGGCATGTTTTAACTGTTCTTGGTCTGTGGGGAAATACCATCAAGGATAAATATATCCACGGGCTCCCTTTGGAACTTTGGTTGTGTAGAGAAAAATCCAACTGCTTCCCTCCTTCATTGATCTAGAGAAGCTTTCTTATCGGATTGTCTTACATCAATCCAGATATTAGTTGGAGGGTAGGCAGAGGAAATTGCATCTATATTGGCATAGATCCTATGGTGGGTATTGGCCAGCCTTTATTATCCAACTCTCTGCTGGATTGGCTGCATGGGAAAAATTTGATGACCATTCGAGACATTTATGTACAAAAGGATCAGCATGCGCCCTATTGGATATCCTCGTCCGACTTGGGTATTTCCGGGGCATGGGCTGCAGAGTGGAAGGCCTATGTGGACTCATTATACAATGCTAGGATATCTTTAAACACTAATCGGGATGAAATTATTTGGGAGGTAAATGGACATTTTGGGACTTCAAAAGCTAACCTGGCATATCTTCAAATTCTTAAATCTATTGAGGAACTAGTTACTAGGTGGTGGCATTGTGCACTATGGAATACAAAGTTACCTGGAAAGATAAAATAATTTTGTTGGTTGGCTATTAGCCACAAGATACTTACCTGGGACTCTCTACAAGCCTGAGGCATTTGTGGTCTCGGTGTGTGTGTTCTATGTCTCTTAGATGACGAATCCTCTAAACATATTTTTGGTTCCTGCTCTTTCTTTCACCAGATTGGCTCTATTCTGTGTTCTCGACTAATTATTTCTTGGCAGTGGGACTGTTTGACTCTAGATGAGAACTTTGAATTCTAGGTAAAGAGACTCAGAATTCCTCTCGAGATTCCCTACCTTTTGATTTGGGAAGTATGGTGGTTGAGGAATGCTTTTATTTTTCAGAATTTTCCAGTGTCTCTTTTCTCTACTCTATCAAAGTTTTAGCTCTCCCGGGTCGGCCAACAGATCAGTGTAGCCTCCTCTTGTCTTACAGTTTGGAATTGTGGGATTCTTTGATGGGGCTGCCAAAGATGGAATTTGTAGGGATGGAATGAGTATTCAAATGGATAATTCTCTTTCCTATCAACTGCAAATGGATGCGGGAAAGGGAACCAATACTAAATCATAACTACTAGCTCTTTGGGGACTCCTCTATTTTGCCACTCAGAGAAATATTTTTGACCTTCGGGTAATGGGGGATTCTAAAGTTATCATAGAGTGAGCTCTTGACAAGCATAAGATTCATATTATCGAATTGGAGAACTGGCTGATACGGGTCAAAGAACTATGTCACACTCCAAAGTACTGAATTTTCAGTGCATTTATAGAGAATTTAATATGGTGGCAGATGATTTATCTAAGAAGGCAATGGGTATTGGGACATGTTTGATATTTTGGGAAGAATATAAGGAGGAAAGTCTGATAAACTCTGATACTATGGATCTTTATTAATCTCTATATTCGATACTTGAACATTTCAACTCACTCTTCTATTTTTGGCTATATTTCTATTTTGACATTTGGGAAATTAGTAGAGTATGTGATCATAGACTTTAAGTTATGCTATCAGCTCTTTTTTGAAAAATGTATTCTGGAAAGAATTAGTTTTTATGTTTCTATAGACTTAAGTTTTTTGTAACTAAGTGGTGTCGCTTTCTTAAAACATAGTTTTATAAAAGTTAAAACTGTCTTTCTCTTCTGAAAAAAATATTAAACATTATTTACTCAACAACTATATTATCCACTAAAATACCATATTACAACTATGGCTACAAATGTGATTTTTACCATTGATTAGTAATAATTATGGATAAAACAATATAAAAGCTGTGAAATGACTTTCAATAACTTTCCCCTATGTTAATGTGTAAACAATATTCAAACACATGTTTTATAGATATTTCTCCCTAGAGAGAGGTTCTCAACTATGATAAATTTATGTGTTTTTATATATAAACACACACACATTTATCAAAGTTTAAAACTGTAAATTTTCCTTTAATATTCAACTAGGGCTAAACAGTGGATGCAAAATATCAACTGATAACCACACATGAATATCTTTTACAGTATGCAGCGGAATATAAAACTGAGAAATAAATCACAACATCACATCATGATATTGACACTATTATTTTGGGTATGGAAACCCCCAGAAAAACACAAGATGAGAAAACTAGTGTAGCAGTCAGATATAGATTTTATTATGAGAAAGTATGGAAATTTTACAATCATTGCAAATTCACCCAAAACTAGCAAATGCAGTACCCGACAGAATCACTGGGAAAATCCCGGCTAAACCTCAACACCCTCATGTGTGAGTGTATGGCCCAGCTGTACAAAGCTTGATGATCCTACTGCTCGCTCCTCTGTCTTCTCAGCTAAGTCCTCTATCTGATTTTCTCTCCCTGTCTGTATCCTATCTCTATCGTAATACAAGTGTGTGTGTTCTCTCCACCAATTGATCTCTCTTTTATAACTTTAGGTAAAGTGAAAACCCTAATTTTACTTTCACTTTAACCAGTGGTAAAGCAAAAACCCTAATTTCACTTTCACTTTAACTAGTGGTTCACTAAAATTAATTTAGATCACTTTAATTTATTTTCCAAAGTAAACTTAGGAAANGAATTTAGTTGTCTTTAATACATGAAATGGACACTTAAAATATTCTAATGTGTACCAAAATATGATATTGAAACCATAGTTATAGGTGTAAATTTATTGTTAATTATAATAGTTGGTTTTATGGTGAGGGTCACCGTGGTGTTTATTGTTAATTAGTAATAGTTGGTTTTGTGGTGAGGGGCATCATGGTGCTTACAAAGTACAAATAGTTGACAACAAATATAACAAGTATTTCTATTTAGTGCCTACAAATGAAAAATGATGACAATAATAAATTTCTATACAAATGTGGTAATCGCAACTTCAACTACCTCACTAAAGATGGTTTTACAGGGCTTTGCGTATTGCACTTTTATAAATGAATTAATTGGAAGGAATGTAATGTATTCAATCATCTAATCGGGTTGTAGTCAACATTAATGCATCAAATCTATAAACCGTTAACATTTTGTAGTAAAATAACATTGTACATGACAATTAATTTAATACCCATGTACACACTTATTCATATAATCACATAAATTATATTTTTTGTAAATGATTTATTTATGGATTATTAACAACTAACTCTTTGAGAAATACAACGTATATATACAATACTTTTCCATATAAATAATTACATTCCTTCGTGATCTTGGCTTCATGTGTGATATCCACAAAAAACACTTACACTCATTTCACAAAGATGATATTTAATTTACATAACAAAAGTTAAATTATTGTTGTAATATACTTTGAAATCTACACATTACGATCATTGATACAACTTAACATACACTCCTAATATAATACCAATTACCAATTTCTAGACTTAATTTTCACCAAAATTTATCATAAACAACAACTAAAAACATCAATTATCAACATATTAGAACATAGATTAAAATGCTTATTTGGTGAAAAAACGCAGTTCGAATCACTCCATGGGAATGTTTACTTCCCATCCATAGGCACTAGTTCGATAGTAATTGATCACATCAAACCTTTTCTTATTATAAGCCTTGCTAACACGAAGTAGTTAAATTGTACCCCTGTCTTGTTATAATTGAAAAGCCTTGTATAACAATAATCTCCCTAATCTATCCTTAAGATGAAGTAAAGAAACCTTGAATTTTAAGTATAAAGTTAAAAGGTAAACTTAATTATTAATTACTTCACCTTGTTCATTATCTCTTTTTAGTTCACTATTAATTAAATTATATAAAAACATATTTTAATATTATTTTTTATATATTATTATATAATTAATATATTAGATTGCATCTACATTTTATATATATATATAAATTCTAATAATTTAAAATCTTTCTCATGTATATTATCATGCTTACACTTACTCATCAACATACAATTCAAATTATATGAATTGTGCCCCCATATCTTGTGGGAGGGAAACCTGCTTAGAAAAAGTTGATTCCTTGTCATTATATCTCTATCAACATCACATTCCTCAAAAGGTGTGAAGCAAAAGTTACTAACTCAAGTGACTCATTGTTTGCCATCTAATTCTTTCACGAAAATTTATATTACATTCTTTTATTAAATCATTCAATATATTTTTTTATATTTTATATTTTGAGAGTACAATCATATAAATATATATGGATAATTTAGAGTATAAACATAAATAAATACTTAAAGTTGGTCAACAAATATTCTTCCCCCTCCGATTTTGCACGTTATATTATATTGTGTTCTCCTCTCAAGTTCTTGGGGCGTGCGATCTTTCTTATTCAATGCTTTTGGAAACAATTTGGAATTTAGTTATTTTAAAAATAAGTTATGCAAACCATGTAGGAGACAATGACACGGTTAGTTTATTGTTGAATATTTAATATTTGCTGAGTAAATTACGTAAATCATCCAATTCCTAATTTTTGTTTATCAAGAGGTATTTACTCTATGTGTTTGTCTACCCACAACTTAAAGTCATATATAAATTAGAAGGAAAATCTAACTAACGATTGGTATGGAATTTTTAATAAGGATTTAAACATCTATCAAGCTAACAAATGATAATGATGATAGTAAGATAGCAAAAGGAAACTCACCAATTTCTCCATAACCAACAACTTCACTATGCATCATTTCAAAAGATAGATGAATCCACAAGTGCATACTCTAGCTTACTTTACTACCTTTGTAATATGTTGTGCTTTGTTTTGTTACTAGTAGCTAAACAATCAACTTTGCTCAATATTGAGGACTGTAATAGTTATGTTTATAGTGAATTAAGGGAAATATAATAGTACTAACTAAAAAAAAGTATTCTATAAACTATTTTAGTGGGGTTTGTAGATTAACCTTTAGAGTGTTGTTTGTAGTAGTAGCAAGCATCTTTTCAACCTTATTTACCTCTTATAATTTTGAAGGCCAGTATGTTTGAAATCGATTGCAATATTTATATTAGAATTTTGAAAGAATGGATACAATGTTATGCCTTCTCTTTTTTCAATCTCACTACCAAGACTAATCTGAATGAGAGCTCCACAGTCCACACACCATTAGCAACACCCCAAATCCAGTGTTACATGTTCCTAAAATATAGACTGTGGTGGACGTGCAATGCATTGCAATGAGGCTCATGGCATGCCGTAAATACACATGAGAATGCTACAAGTCTAGCAAATAGAAATAGATGTGAAATGTATTACAATGAGGCTCATGACATGCAATAAATATACATGAGAATGATACATGTCTAGAAAATGTTAAGTTGATGCAACTCAATCTATCTAACTTACCAAACAAAATCTTCTGCTTTTGCAAGGTGCCAATGACATCGACACGTCGATGAGATATATGTTTCAACATTTGATTCAAGATCATGAATACAAAACACACTTAGGACATAAGTTTCAACATGCATATCTTGATTTTCAACTATTTGTATATCTTGATTAGCATTTTTGTTTAAATGGCTATAGTATTGGTGGAATAAAGTAAATCTGATTCATGTAATAACAAAAGAAAACATATCTCTTTCTATTTTTTGAATAGATTTACAATAACTCACAAGATTATGTCCGATTCATATATTGCAAGTTTGGGGTGTGGCATCAACAAATTTGTCCTTCATACATCCTGGGTTGATGATTATTCTTATTATTGCACGAATTCATAATGTTGTTCTTATTCTTATTCTTGAAGGAACTCATAATGATGTCCTTATGCTTATTCTTGTAGGAACTCATAATAATGTTCTTGCAAGAATGCCAAGTAGAATTGTACAAAAAAGGGCATGCCAACCAAATGAAGCTATAAGTTCTTATCATGATAGTAAAACATGACCTGGCATGGAGAGGCACTAGTGGTAAGTGGTGCATATATTGTTACTAATGCTTCTAGTGTTAGAGCGAGTGGTTCATCAACTTCCCTAAGTGTTACTACTTAAAACTCCAGGATAATTTGAAATTAAAAACAAAGAATTTGAATGATTTCCGAAACTGATAGCAAATGCCTAACAACATCATACAAAAATCCATGTTTTACCATGTAGTATATATTGAAATATTTTGTAAGTTAGACCATGAAGGAATTGGAAAAATTTGAGTGCATAGTCTAAGGGAAAGTCATTAATCGTCAAAATGATTAAATCAATATGAATCGATTACTAAGAGTCCCTACTCAAAGCAAGCAGGAACTAAAAATATTTGGTTGTCAAAGTAGGCCCATTCCTATAACACAACTTCCTATTAGCTTTATCTCACGGGTACTGTTATATATTAACATTTGTATTGTTGGATTTATTTCAAGGGTAGTGATATATACTAGCATACCTTTGGAACTAGGGAGGGGAATGTCGAAGGGGTCTGGGTTGGATACATTTCAAAGAGAGAAACACTAATTTATTTATTTATAGATTTTTCTTTGTATTGGATATTTTATAGTATTTGAAAATGAAGTTATTGCATTTGGTTAGTCGTTTTGTTAATGGGGTTATGTAACTTTAAATATTAGAGAGGCAAATTGTGTTTTCTTCATGGATGGGAAGTATTCTTTGTCGTTTTGTTTATCTTAATGATTGATTCCACTGCTTATACATTTCCAAATTTTTTGCACATGAGATTTAAAAATAAAACTATATAAGTTTGATACGATTGAAAGCTTTGTTTAATTGTAGTAGGCCTACTAATTAAATTTTGGATGTGCATGTGGTGGGACACAATGCCAACATCATATTATTAGGTTATGTAAACTATTTTCTCCCACACGTATCGCATCTCATGATGCACTAATAAATGTTCTTTGAAGAAATAAGCATATGATATTCCTTATGGAGAATTATTTGAGCTTTATAGGGAGATTCATCAAATAGTTCTTTGTATGATAATACTCTTGGATAGCGCATCGCTTAAACATGCTTATTTAATTTAATGAGTTAGTTCTTGTACATTTTGCATGCATTAAGTGACTTGAGGTTTTCATGTATGCATTATAAGTTAAGCTATGTCAGATGATATTGGAACTTAGAATCAATACGAGTGGCACACAATTTAATTATGACTGCTCTTCCTACTTGAATGATGTTCACACCAATCAGTTGCAGACTCCCCTCAATATTCATCTTTTATTACTCAAAACTTAAAAGATGTATTCTTTCTTTTTGTCTAGACATTGTCATTCATGTCATATCATTAGTTATAATTATATTTTGCATATCACTAGTAATCATTATATTTTCCTTGAGTCGAGGTTGGGAAAACTGTGATCCCCATGATCCTCTAGTACACCAATATATAATTCAATGTAATGTTTATGATAAACAAATGGTAGATGCCTATTATTTTTGTCCATGTGTAAAACATTTTATCATTTGTATAGTCTATGTTCATTCCAAAGCTCATAATATTTTATATAAATCTCCTCACATAGTTTTGCAATGTACTCTTTGATATATTTTGATTCTTGATAGTCTTTGTATTAAAACAATGATAATGACATTTAGAGACTAATTTTGGGTAATAAATAAAGAGATTCTAGGAAAATAATGTTAACTGTGCTTGAAAATCAATGTCTATATTGTTGTTACCAAGATGCCTTTTGTAGTGAATGAAAGCCTTAGATTTCAACTCAAATTATATTTATTGGAGTAATCTCGACAAGTTATTGCTTGCATTGAGCCAAAGTTAAGCTAAAATTAAAGGCAATCATTGCTCTTTCACGTCCGACATGTGTGGATGAATTGCAATGGGAATATACAAGTGTAAATCCTTCCTATGTTTTGAATAAATTATGTAAGAGATTAATCCATTTGACATTAAAGGCCAATTCACAACATTGCAATGGGCAATGTTAGTGTATTTACCATAGAAAAAACCCTGAACTTTACTTTGTTATTTGGAGCTTAAAAAGCTTGATACTTGTAAGGACCCTCCACGGGGTCCAAAATAAGTTCTAACACTAATATGCACATGAATATAAAATATAGATCACTTAACCACAAAATTTTCTTTTTAAATAAACAAGAAACTAAACTGTGTGAAACCCCTCACTTCAAAGAAATTCTTATTCAATATATATTATGAATGAAATGCTACAAAATACTAAACAAATGAAAACACACCAAAGGAATACTAATTTATATATAACATGAAATAAACAATACATTGAACCTGCTTCGATGTTCAAGATGTTATTGATTTTCTTGATCTTCTGTTGTGGCGAAGGGCTTTGTTCCATCATCAATGCACACATGATTCTTGAGAAATCCAATCCTCGAATTAGCTTGTTAATGAAGATAATCCCACTGGTTGACCACCATACCACTCCTAGGGTACTCTTCTTTCCCTAGGATCCCCCGAGCTGCAACAAGGATTGTATGGAAATACCTTTAGCACAATCAGAATGCATAGATTCACTCAAGGGCCTCCCAACCCCGTTCACAAACTGATTAACCAAATTCTCCACAGTCACCTTCCAACTCAAGGGAAGAAAACGTTATATGAATGAAAATCCCTCTTCCCTTATTTATAGCCTTTTGAGATTCTCTTTCTCTTTTTCTTATGTAAAATACTATTTATTTATTTCTATTTTGAACTCATCTTAATTCCATTTCTATAAATTTCCTTCTCATATGCATATGCAATTTCCGCTTTTCTTTTCTTACACTTTCTAAATTTTATTTTATCATTGCTTTCCTTAATTTTTCATATTTTCATTCAAAATGTTTCCTTGATTTTTTCTTTTCTCTCCTAGCTTTGTGTGTGCATTTGTGTTTCCAATATTTTAATTAGTAATTACTTTCCCTATTTTCTTGTGTATGTGATGTTTCCTATTATTACATACATTATTTGATATGTTTCCAACTCATGAATTTATTATCTATTTAAATATCATTAGAGTACCTCATATCTTTTTAGTGTTATATTTCATTAATTGCATTTCTTTATCACGGTGATATCAAGGGCACCATGACAATATTCATTCCCTTCAAATGTCACGTTTTACATGGTGGGGATTTTGTACGATGGCTAAGACCATGTTAACTCAGTCCTATTTACACTATGGAGAGACTGATGGTTACTGAGGAATAAGGCCAACATCTTATTGCGTGCCCCTCAGTTAATCCTCATGAGTGACCGAGTTTGTGACCTAGCGTCACGACAACATGCATATCATGGGTAAAATACTCTTTCTCTTTTCAACCCATCGCATAGAAAATAAGTGTTATTCATGTTGGTACATTCCCCTATACAATCCCCATTACCCATATGTGGGTTGATTGGAAAGCATTATCTCTGTGCATGCACACATACCAACAATCACGTGCATTCATTTTTCCAAAATCATAAATCATGATATAAATTTTCCCATTATAACATTACAAAGATTTGACTCATTCAAGAGTCTTTGTATCCATTGTTGCAACCTTATGTCAACATGCACTGGTGGTTTCCTGGCAAACTAGACAAACCATCAGTAATATCTGAGATAACATTGACTCAATATTTATCCTATAATAACTTAAATGGCTTTAATCAATCAACATCACAACATCATGCACACCACATGATACATTATCTTTGTATAACTAAGAGTCATATTCATAGATAATACAAAGAAATCTAAATAAACTAGCCATTATATATATATATATAATTTTATCTTTTGATCACATTGCATAACAATGAACATGTTCTATTGCAATTAATTGTATTACTTAATGTTATCTATCATAAATAATTAAACTCCGGTAAATGGGGCATTACATATGTGTAAGGACCCTCCACGAGGTCCAAAATAATTTCTAACACTAATATGCATGAATGTATAGCCATAATTTTTTTTTAAATAAACAAGAAACTAAATAGTGTAACACCCCTCACTTCAAAGAACTTCTAATTCAATATATATTATGAATGCAATGCTACAAAATACTAAACAAATGCAAACACACCAAAGGAATACTGATTTATATATAACAGGAAATAAACAATACATTAAACCTGCTTTGATGTTCAAGATGTTATTGATTTTCTTGATCTTTTGTTGTGGTGAAGGGCTTTGTTCGATCATTGATGCACACATGATTCTTGAGAAATCCAATCCTTGAATTAGCTTTCCAATGAAGATAACCCCACTAGTTGACGACCCTACCACTCCTAGGGTACTCTTCTTTCCCCAAGATCCCCTGAGCTGCAACAAGGATTGTATGGAAATACCTTTAGCACGATTATAATGCATGGATTCACTAAGGGGACTCCCAACCCCATTCACAAACCGATTAACTAAACTCTCCACAGTCACCTTCCAACTCAAATTGATATTATTTCATCCATCCAATATTAGGGAAGAAAAAGTTATATGAGTGAAAAGCCGTCTTCTCTTATTTATAACCTTTTGAGATTCTCTTTTTCTTTTTCTTATGTAAAATACTATTTATTTATTTCTATTTTGAACTCATCTTAATTCCATTTCTGTGGATTTCCTTCTCATATGCATATGTAATTTCCACTTTTCTTTTCTTACACTTTCTAAATTTTATTTTATCATTGTTTTCCTTAATTCTTCATATTTTCATTCAAAATGTTTCCTTGATTTTTTCTTTTCTCTCCTAGCTTTGTGTGTGCATTTTTGTTTCCAATATTTTAATTAGTAATTACTTTCTCTATTTTCTTGTGTATGTGATGTTTCCTTTTATTACATACATTCTTTGATCTATTTTCAGCTCATGAATTTATTATCTATTTAAATATCATTAGAGCACCTTATATCTTTTTAGTGTTATATTTCATTAATTGCATTTTTTTATCACGATGATATCAAGGGTGCCATGAAAATATTCATGCCCTTTAAATATCACGTTTTCCATGGTGGGGAGTTCGTACGATGGTTGAGACCATGTTAACTAAGTCCTATCTACAATGTGGAGAGACTAATGGTTACTGAGGAATATTAAGGCCGACACCTTTTGTGCACCCCTCAGTTAATCCTCATGAGTGACCAAGTTCGTGTAATACCCTCATGACAGCATTCATATCATGGGTAAAAGACTCTCTTTCTTTTCTCCCAATCGCATGGAAAATATGTGCTATTCATGTTGGTACATTCTCCTATACAATCCCCATTACCTAGATGTGGGTTCATTGGTAAGCATTATCTCTGTTCCTGCACACATACCAACAATCACGTGCATTAATTTTTCCAAAAGAATAAATCATGATATACATTTTCTCATTATAACATTACAAATATTTGACTCATTTAGGAGTCCTTGTATCCATTGTTGCAACCTTACATCAACATGCACCAGTGGTTTCCTACCACACTAGAAAAACCATCAGTAATATCTAAGATAACATCGATTTAATATTTTTCTTATTATAACTTAAACCTCTTTAATCAATCAACATCACAACATCATGCACACCACATAATACATTATCTTTGTATAACTAAGAGTCATATTCATAGATAATACAAAGCAAGATAAATAAATGAGCCATAATTAATATATATATATATATAATTTTATCTTATGATCACATTGCATAACAATGAACGTGTTCTATTGCAATCCAATGTATTAATTAATGTTATCTAGCATAAATAAGTAAACTCTAGTAAATGGGGCATTACATACACCCCTTATTCAAAAGAACTTCATCCCAAAGTTAGTGTAAATCGTTTAATACATATATTATGTACATCTATATGATTTCATATATAACCATTAAATTTTCCATTCCAATTTCAAGTCTATCTTATATCTTGCTTCCTTCTGAATATGATAAAATTCTAGACTTATATAAATATTTGTATTGATACCTCTTATATAAAGCGCTTATAATAAGAATTGTATCATATAGGAAAACACATTTTTTTCATTCATGTCAATTTCAACCTTTATTTTTTTTCCATAATATTTAGTATATATTCACAATTAATTTATACTTTCTTAAAGTTTTTCATACTTTCTACATTTTAATCTAACATTCATATTAACTACTTCCATATAAATCATTTTCATAATTTATATTTGCTCATAATCTCAATCAATCATTATCATTTTAGTGAGATAATTATATTGATAACTCATTTTTTGAAGGAATCCATAATCATGTTCATATATGATTTCTATAAGTGACTTCATCAACTTTTACAATATTGTGGAATAGTGCACAATTTTTGTCATAATTATTGTGCATCCTTTATTTATAGTAACAACCATCTCTAGACATCCTAATAACATTAGTATGGTTATGTACTTCGACTTCACCTTGTAAAACTTCGCATAAAGTTAAAATTTGTGCACATTAATAAGTATATGTATATACAAATATAAGTTAGATATTCCCTTAATATTTGCATTTCTTTCCCATCATAATTTTTTTTTATGCAACTTAAATACTAACTCCAAATAATATAAGATTTGCAATTTGGGTCTACTTCCATTTTATATGAATTCTCTACCTATAGTAATAATTATGTACATATAAGTGTTACATATAATTATATACATACTATAAAATTCAATTTAAGTAAGTATCACATCTAGACATGTAATCTTGTAGATGTATTTGAACCCTCTTATCTAGCATGATACTACACATATCATAAGTCACCTTCACATCATATCAATATATTTTGTTGACATAAATTATTATTATCCTTTTCTCTCTTTTGGTTCAATTCATAAGTCAACATGCTCAAGAAAATATAAACACTCACTAGTATACATAGATTTTAGGGTATGATTAACATTATCATTCTAGTACTTAAAATTGTATATAAAAAAATGATAATGTAATGTCATAGCCACAATTACAAGATTTACTAATTAAAACAAAAGAGTAGTACTTAAAATAACCATATTTTTTCTTATACATGTGCAAATGAAGGGTTTTCAAGAACATTCATAGTAATTTTGTTCATTGGTAGTGCATTGTATTAAATTGAGCACATATATCTGTCAACCAACACACAACTTGCAAGATAGATCATACAATTTTACTCAGAAATTGAAGAATGAAATAGTGAAAAAATAGCTTGCAATTGTGAATGCTTTCATTAATCAAAATTAATTAAATAATTAATTACAATGAAGTACAATGGATAAATAGCCTCATGCAATTCAAACCCATGAGAGGAAATTTGAATTGGTTTGACTCTACTTGATTGTATGGTTAACTGCTAAATCATTATCGGAGTTCAAAAACCCAACTTAAGTGTCTAATTCAGTGTTATTTATTAGTAAACTAGTCTAGCTGACAGAGGTAGGTGAGTAAATGCACCTCACCTACTTGCAGCCATGCAAAGCTAGCGCTAACTGAGTAGAACTGAATGCAATAGACTAGAACTGAATGTAATTGACTCCTAACTGAGCTTGACTAGTCACCAACTGAACTCAACTAATGGAGGTTGGTGTCAGCACTCCCAATGGCTCCTAATTTGTAGGGATTGATCCAGGAGGATACTAAACTGATGCATACAAGTGAAATCAGTTGTAGCTGGCCTCAATTAGTGTTCCACACACTTTAGTAACTGGTACATGTGCCCCAATTAGGCCAAGTGGACCCAATGGTGCTAGTGACTAAATATAGACTGAAAGGACTCCTAGTTTAGACATAATTGACCAAATTGGAAAAGGGAGGATTATAATCCTAACAACCCCCCTAAATGCTAACTTGGACAATTTGTGGGCCTTGGTAACTAAGACCATAGGTCACCCATTACAACAAGTAAAGTAACTGCTCAATACAAGGAGTTGGGTTAAAAACCACATGGGAAAAAATCCCCCCCCTCTAACGAAGCAGATAGAATCAAGATTCAAGTTTAAAAAACTTGAAAATATGTTGCTGCAACTTTCATCTCTGTGATGTAGTGAAGCAACATGCATGATGTTCTGTGCACAAGTATCCTGGGGCCTGACATGTAGACTTCTCCCAAAATGATGATGGAAGGAAGGAGGAATGTAACCTTTGCCTCTTTCTGGATGAAGAGGTGTATGATCCACTCTGTTATTCTGAAGGTAGTGTAACTGATCAGACCTTTCCATGTAGCATCTCACATGGAATTTGTTGCATCTCTTTGAAGGAGGTAATATTGCATGACATAGCGCAAGGTTATTTGTCTTTTGTGTGTCAGATGGATTTCCAGTCATTTTCCTAGGTTCCTGCTTGGGAGTAGGGACTGGATTTGGATTTGAATCACCCTAAATCTCAATCTCATAAACTTATACAGTGGGTTCAACAATTCTAGTGGAAACTACAAAAGAAGTAGATGGAATGTTTTTACCTTCCCTTTCAAGTGGCAGCTGAGAGTGCATTGGTTCTGAAAATGGCATGAAGTGTGAGCAATCATATGCCTTGGAGGCATGATTTGCAACACCCTTAGCTATGATGTTCCCAGTAGAGATATCTGTAATCTCCACTGAGTGAGGACCAAATATCACTCTCTTTGAAGAGACATTATGAGTCATCTGGTATACAGATAATAGATTTGTAGTTAAGGAGGGCACATAAAGCACATCTTTGAAGTTTCCATGTTCAAGCTTGATATAACCCTTCCCTTTGGCTCGAATTTGACCGTTATTACCCATCTGAATACTAGGACCATCAAAATACCGTAGAGAAGAGAATGATTCTATGGATGCAACCATATGATTGGAAGCCAGGGGTGATTTTAAGGAACCATACTTATTTAAAAGTGTATAAATGTTGGTGAATATTACCAATTCTTAAAACACCAACTATAAAATGATTGGCAATATTTTTCAAAAAATATTTTATTTTCCAAGGATTTTATATCATTTATATAATAATTTGGCGATTTTTAGGGTGAAAACATTTTACCCCATCAAAATTGGGCAAAACAGGGCTTCAAAAAATGCAAAATGGTGAATCTTTTTTGGGAGAAAAACATGGAAAAATAGCCCATTGGGATAAAATTCTCCCCTAAAATTATCCATGTTGGAAGCTCCAAAATCAATGAGGAAGGCATGTGCTGTTGAAAAGCTAGCCTTCAATGCATGGCATGTCTCTTCATGTTCTTCAGTTTCTTCTCTATGTCCAACCTTCCTTGCACTAGAAGGTATAGTAATGTTATGTTTCTTCAGAAGAAGATCCATTTCATCAATTGTTCTTCTCATACAGGAGCTTTCTGGATGAAATCCCCTTCCACAGTAAGAAAAAAGGGTCTTTTATTTTCCATTCTTCTTGCTTCTCTTTGGACTTGAAGGCTCATTTGACATCTCTTTCTCCACAAGGGACTCATCCTTTAGCCTCCCCTTACAATTCACAACCTTAGGTCCTCCAGCAACCAGTGCTTGATCTCTGTAAGATTGAATGATCCCCATTTGGATCAACTTATCATGCTCATGGGTGAGAGATTCAATGAAGGCATTAAGAGTGGAAATGCTCTGATTTGGAGTAGTGAGCTTCCCTGAATGAACGTTTGATACAAATACTGAGTAGTGTGCACCAATTTTTCAGAGGATGGAAAGGATGAGTTGATCATCGTCCTTCTCAATCTTGTACAGCTTCAACTAGAACACCAGGTGCTTGAATTTGGTGAAGAAGTCATTCAGTGTTTTGAAATTGGCTAGATGAAGAGAAATCAGCTCGTTCTCTAGCTGATAGATCCTCAGGTCATCTTGCTTATTAAACAAGGAAGCAAGATTATTCCAAATCTCCTTGGGAGTCTTCAATCCATTGATGTGGAAGAGAATATCTCTAGAGATTGAGAGGCACAAGCATCCATATGCTTCATCAAGCCTATTCTAGTATTTTTCTTTGTCAACATAATGAACTGGCTCTGCCTCTATCTCCATTGTGATTCTGAAGAGTATTTTGGAGTGAAGCTATGTCTCCATGTCCTCCTTCCACTGGTGGTAGTTGAAAGGAGTGTGAAGCTCCAATGGAGGGGCCATTTAGAATGTAGTGAAGGAGAATGAGATGATGTAGCGAATGCAGTGAAGGAGACTGCAAAACTCATAAATCACACAATCAAACATACAAAGTAAGGTCAATAGCTTGCACTTTTAGAATTTTCTTCACACCCAGCATAGTTGATCAAGCAAGCTTGATCAACAATTCCTTTACTTGGGGTATTAAGTGGTAAATTCTCCGCTTCTGGTGCAGTACTGGAAAAAGCAATTTTGCTCAATTTTTTTTTTGATCCAAGTATGAATCTGTAGTAAGAGAAGTTCCTTTTCCTACTGAGGCTCTGATACCATATTAAATTGAGCACATAGATCTCTGGAACAACACACAACCCATAAGATAGATCATACAATTTTACTCAGAAATTGAAGAATGAAACAGTGAAAAAATGGCTTGCAACTGTGAATGCTTTCATTAATCAAAATTAATTAGATAATTAATTTTGATGAAGTGCAATGACTAAATATCCTCATGTAATTTGATTCCATGTGATGAAATTCGAATTGGTTTGACTCCAATTGACTGTATGGTCAACTGACCTTGTCTAAATCATTATTGAAGTTCAAAAACCCAACTCAAGTGTCTAATTCAATGTTAATTATCAGTTAACTAGTCTAACCAACTCAGGTAGGTGAGTAAATGTGCCTCACCTACTTGGAGCCATGCAAAGCTAGTGCTAAATGAGTAGAACTGAATGTAACAGACTAGAACTGAATGCAGCTGACTCCTAACTGAGCTTGACTAGTCATGAACTAAACTCAACTAATGGAGGTTGGTGTCGGCACTCCCAGTTGCTCCTAATTTGTAGGGATTGACCTAGGAGGCTCCTAAAATGATGCATGCAAGTGCAATAAGTGGAAGCTGGCCTCAATTAGTGTTCCCCACACTTTAGTAACTAGTACATGTGCCCCAATTAGGCCAAGTGGAACCAATGGTGCTAGTGACTAAATATAGACCAAAAGGACTCCCGATTTAGACATAATTGACCAAATTAGACAAGGGAGGATTATAATCCTAACACCCCCATTGAATGCTAACTTGGACAATTTGTGGGCCTTGGTAACTAAGACCATAGGTCACACATTACAACAAGTAAAGTAACTGCTCAATACAAGGAGCTAGGTAAAAAACCACATGGGAAAAAAGCCCCCCCTCTAACTAAGAAGATAGAATCACGATTCAAATTTTTAAAAACTTGAAAATATGTTGCAAAGTAGCATGCATGATGTTCTGTGCACAGGTATCCTCGGGCCTGGCATGTAGAATTCTCCATCTTCTCCCAAAATGATGATGGAAGGAAGGAGGAATGTAACTTTTGCCTCTTTCTGGATGAAGAGGTGTATGATCCACCCTATTCTACTGAAGGTAGTGTAACTGATCGGACCATGTCATGTAGTATCTCATAGGGAATTTGTTGCATCTCTCTGAAGGAGGTAAGATTGCATGACATAGTGCAAGTTTCTTTGTCTTCTTGTGTGTTAGATGGATTTCCAGTCATCTTCCTAGCTTCCCACTTGGGAGTAGGGACTGGATATGGATTTGAATCACCCTGAATCTCAATATCATAAACAGATACAGCTGGTTCAACAATACTAGTGGAAACTTAAAAAAGAAGTAGATGGAATATTTTTACCTTGGCTTTCAAGTGGCAGCTGAGAGTGCACTAGTTCTGAAAATGGCATGAAGTGTGAGAACTCATATGCCTTAGAGGCATGATTTGCAGCACCCTTTGCTATGATGTTCCTAGTAGAGATATCTATGATCTCCACTGAGTCAGGATCAAATATCACTCTCTTTAGAGAGCCAGTATGAGCTATCTAGTATATAGATAACAGATTTGCAGCTAAGGAGGGCACATAAAGCACATATTTGAAGTTTCCATGTTCAATCTTGATAGAACCCTTCCCTTTGGCTCGAATTTGACTATTATTACCCATTTGAATACTAGGACCATCAAAACATTGTAGAGAAGAGAATGATTCTATGGATGCAACCGTATGATTGGAAGCTCCGGAATTAATGAGGAAGGCATGTGATATTGAACAACTAGCCTTCAGTGCATGGCATGTCTCTTCATGTTCTTCAATTTATTCTCTATGGTTAGCCTTCCTTGCGCTAGCAGGTACAGTAATGTTATGTTTCTTCAGAAGAAGAGCCATTTCATAAATTGTTCTTCTCATACAGAAGCTTTCTGGATGAAAGCCCCTTCCACAGTAATGACAAAGGGTATTTTCTTTTCCATTCATCTTTCTTCTCTTCACACCTGAAGGCTCATTTGAATTCTCTTTCTCCACAGGAGACTCATCCTTTAGATTCCCTTTACCATTCACAACCTTAGGTCCTCCAGCAACCAGTGCTTGATCTCTGGAATATTGAATGATCCCCATTTGGATCAAATTGTCATGCTCATGGGTGAGAGATTCAATGAAGGCATTAAGGGTGGGAATCCTCTAATTTGGAGTAGTGATATTCCCTAAATGAAATTTTGATACAAATAATGAGTAGTATTCACCAAGTTTTGAGAGGATGGAAAGGATGAGTTGATCATCCTCCTTCTCAACCTTGCACAGCTTCAACTCAGGTGTTTGAATTTGGTGAAGAAGTCATTCAGTGTTTTGAAATTGGCTAGATGAAGAGAAATTGGCTCATTCTCTAGCTGATAGATCCTCAGGTTAGCCTGGTTATTAAACAAGGAAGAAATATTATCCCAAACCTACTTGGGAGTCTTCAATCCATTGATTTGGAAGAGAATATCTCTAAATATTGAGAGGCACAAGCATCCATATGCTTCATCAAGCCTATTCCAGTATTTTCCTTTGTCAACATAATGAACTGGCTCTGCCTCTATCTCCATTGTGATTCTAAAGATTCTTTTGGAGCGAAGCTGCATATCCATGTCCTCCTTCAAATGGTGGTAGCTGAAAGGAGTGAGAAGATCCATTGGAGGGGCCATTTGGAATGTAGTGAAGGAGACTGAGCTGATGTAGCGAATGCAGTGAAGGAGACTGCAAAACCTGTAAATCACACAATCAAATAGGAAAATTAAGGTCGACGTCCTGCATTTTTGGAATTTTCTTCACACCCAACATAGTTGATCAGGCAATATTGATTAACAATTCATTTACTTGGGGTATTAAGTGGTAAATTCTCTGCTTCTGGTGCAGTACTAGAAGGAGCAATTTTGCTCAATTTTTTTTTGATACAAGAATGAATCTATAGTAGGAGAAGTGCCTTGTCCTACTGAGGCTCTGATACCATATTAAATTGAGCACATATATCTGTGGACCAACACACAACTCACAAGATAAATCATACAATTTTACTCAGAAATTGAAGAATGAAACAATGAAAAAATGGCTTGCAACTGTGAATGCTTTCATTAATAAAAAGTAATTAGATAATTAATTACAATGAAGTACAATGAATAAATAGTCTCATGTAATTCAAATCCATGTGAGGAAATTCAAATTGGTTTGACTCCACTTGACTGTATGGTCAACTGACCTTGTCTAAATCATTATCGGAGTTCAAAAACCCCACGGAAGTGTCTAATTCAGTGTTAATTATCGGTTAACTAGTCTAATTGACTAAGGTAGGTGAGTAAATGCACCTCACCTACTGGCATCCATGAAAAGCTAGCGCTAACTGAGTATAACTGGATGTAACAGACTAGAACTGAATATAACTGACTCCTAACTGAGCTTGACTAGTTACCAACTGAACTCAACTAATGGAGGTTAGTGTCGACACTCCCAGTGGCTCCTAATTTGTAGGTATTGATCTAGGAGGATCCTAAATTGATGCATGCAAGTGCAATTAGTGGAATTTGTCCTCAATTAGTGTTCCCCACACTTTAGTAACTGGTACATGTTCCCCAGTTAGGCCAAGTGGACCCAGTGGTGCTAGTGACTAAATATAGATTGAAAGGACTCCTGATTTAGACATAATTGACCAAATTGGACAAGGGAGGATTATAATCCTAACCCCCCTGAATGCTAACTTGGATAATTTGTGGGCCCTGGTAACTAAGATGGAATAGGTCACCCATTACAATAAGTAAAGTAACTTCCCAATACAAGGAGTTGGGTAAAAAACCACATGGGAAAAAATCCCATCATCTAACTAAGCAGATAGAATCAGGATTCAAGTTTAAAAAAATTGAAAATATGTTGCTGCAAACTTCATCTCTGTGATGTAGCGAAGCAGCATGCATGATGTTCTGTGCATAAGTATCATGGGGCCTAGCATGTAGACTTCTCCATCTTCTCCCAAAATGATGATGGAAGGAAGGAGGAATGTAACTTTTTCCTCTTTCTAGATGAAGAGGTGTATGATCCCCTCTATTATTCTGAAGGCAATGCAACTGATCAGACCTTTCCATGTAGCATATCATGGGGAATTTGTTGCATCTCTTTGAAGGAGGTAAGATTGCATGACATAGCGCAAGGTTCTTTGTCTTCTGTGTGTCAGATGGATTTCCAGTCATCTTCCTAGCTTCCCACTTAGGAGTAGGGACTAGATATGGATTTGAATCACCTTGAATCTCAATGTCATAAAATGATACAGTTGGTTCAACAATACTAGTGGAAACTGCAAAAGAAGTATATGGAATGTTTTTACCTTCCCTTTCAAGTGGCAGCTGAGATTGCACTGGTTATGAAAATGGCAAGAAGTGTGAGAAATCATATGCCTTGGAGGCATGATTTGCAACACCCTTTGCTATGATATATGTTCCTAGTAGATATATCTGTGATCTCCACTAAGTCATGACCAAATATCACTCTCTTTGGAGAGCCAGTATGAGTCATCTGGTATACAGATATCCGATTTGTAGCTAAGGAGGGAACATAAAGCACATCTTTGAAGTTTCCATGTTCAAGCTTGATAGAAACCTTCCCTTTGGCTCGAATTTGACTATTATTACCCATCTGAATACTAGGACCATCAAAATACTATAGAGAAGAGAATGGTTCTATGGATGCAACCATATGATTGGAAGCTCCAGAATCAATGAGGAAGGCATGTGCTGTTGAACAACTAGCCTTCGGTGCATGGCATGTCTCTTCATGTTCTTTAGTTTCTTCTCTATGGTCATCCTTCCTTGTGCTAGAAGGTACAATAATGTTATGTTTCTTCAGAAGAAGATCCATTTCATTAATTGTTCTTCTCATATAGGATATTTCTAGATGAAACCCCCTTCCACCGTAAGAACAAAGGGTATTTTATTTGCCATTCTTCTTGCTTCTCTTCAAACCTAAAGGTTCATTTTACTTCTCTTTCTCCACAGGAGACTCATCCTTTAGCTTCCCCTTACTATTCACAACCTTCGGTCCTTCAACAACCAGCGCTTGATATTTGGAAGATGTAATGATCCCGATTTGGATCAACTTGTCATGCTCATGGGTGAGAGATTCAATGAAGGCATTAAGAGTGGGAATCCTCCAATTTGGAGTAGTGAGCTTCCCTGAATGAATGTTTGATACAAATACTGAGTAGTCTGCACCAAGTTTTGAGAGGATGGAAAGGATGAGTTGATCATCCTCCTTCTCAAACTTGCATAGCTTCAAATGAAACACAAGGTGCTTGAATTTGGTGAAGAAGTCATTCAGTGTTTCTAAATTGGCTGGATGAAGAGAAATCAACCCATTCTCTAGTTGATAGATCCTCAGGTCATCCTGCTTATTAAACAAGGAAGCATGCTTATCGCAAACCTCCTTGGGAGTCTTCAATCCATTGATGTGGAAGAGAATATCTCTAGAGATTGAGAGGCACATGCATCCATATGCTTCATCAAGCCTATTCCAGTATTTTTCTTTGTCAACATAATGAACTGGCTCTGCCTCTGTCTCCATTGTGATTCTGAAGAGTATTTTGGAGTGAAGCTATGTCTCCATGTCCTCCTTCCACTAGTGGTAGTTGAAAGGAGTGAGAAGCTCCATTGGAGGGGCCATTTAGAATGTAGTGAAGGAGAATGAGCTAATGTAGCGAATGTAGTGAAGGAGACTGCAAAAATCGTAAATCACACAATCAAACATACAAAGTAAGGTCGATAGCTTACGCTTTTGGAATTTTCTTCACACCCAGCATAGTTGATCAAGCAAGCTTGATCAACAATTCCTTTACTTGGGGTATTAAGTGGTAAATTCTCCACTTCTGGTGCAGTACTTGAAGTAGCAATTTTGTTCAATTTTGTTTTTATCCAAGTATGAATTTGTAGTAAGATAATTTACATTTCCTACCGAGGCTCTGATACCGTATTAAATTGAGCACATAGATCCGTGGAACAACACACAACCCATAAGATAGATCATACAATTTTACTCAGAAATTGAAGAATGAAACAGTGAAAAAATGGCTTGCAACTGTGAATGCTTTCATTAATCAAAAGTAATTAGATAACTAATTACAATGAAGTACAATGACTAAATAGACTCATGTAATTTGAATCCATGCGAGGAAATTCGAATTGGTTTGACTCCACTTGACTGTATGGTCAACTGACCTAGTCTAACTCATTATCGGAGTTCAAAAACCCAACTCAAGTGTCCAATTTAGTGTTAATTATCAGTTAACTAGTCTAACTGACTTATGTAGGTGAGTAAATGCACCTCACCTACTTGCAGCCATGCAAAGCTAGCACTAACAGACTAGAACTAAATGTAACATACTAGAACTGAATGTAACTGACTCCTAACTGAGCTTGACTAGTCACCAACATAACTCAACTAATGGAGGTTGGTGTTGACACTCCCAGTGGCTCCTAATTTGTAGGGATTGATCTAGGAGGATCCTAAACTAATGAATGCAAGTGCAATCAGTGGCAGTTGGACTCAATTAGTGTTCCCCACACTTTAGTAACTGGTACATGTGCCCCAATTAGGCAAAGTGGACCCATTGGTGCTAGTGACTAAATATAGATTGAAAGGACTCCCGATTTAGACATAATTGACCAAATTGGACAAGGGAGGATTATAATCCCAACACATTGACTTTTCAATGCATTGGGAAAATACATAATTTTTATTCCTTTACTTTTTTCACCTTTTATTGTCCGATTTGAGGTTCACCTGTTTTTAAGTCACAAGGTCGCTTATGAGTTAATTCTCTTTCACAAGTACAATATTCATACCTAGTTTCTTTCCTTTAAACGATAATGAATTCATGTCCATATAAGTTCCTTCAAAAGGTACATTTTAGTGCATGACTTACATAATTAAGGATCATAACACAATACTTTTGGTCCTTAATTGAGCTATAATTTTGATGGTTTTTTTATTTACTGTATACTTCTTAACTATCAATTTTTTGGACCACACTACCATTATCCTTGAACAATGTATATAACTCCTTTTTACAATATACCACACGTCCGTATATAAAAACAAAACCTCTTTTTCTGTTTTTTAAAGCATCCAATAATTTCTACATAAAAAATATTATAAATAGCAAAACAAAACATGCTCCAAATGAATTAGACTCGGAGAACTCCCTCTATACATTATTCCCTGTAGATGCATGCATCTGCTAATTCATAAAGTTCCTTTATGATATACACTATTTCCATAATACTTCTTATTTTACTTCTTATTTGAGGAACACAATGTCTTAAAACATAATCAATTCATTATATATAAAAATATAAGGCATTAACAATAATGTATCTATTATATAAAAACTCAATGTATTAATATAAAGACAAACATACATCTTAATATATATTTAATATATTATATTTTTATTTTTTAATTAATAATTGATATATATAAATTACTATATAAACTACTATTTACATGGTAACATTCAAATGATTGACTTGCTCATTAAATAGACTTTTGTAATTAATATACCCAAATATAATACTTTTTCTAAATACATAACACCTTTAATATATATAGAAATCATATTTATTAAAACATGTACCCTTCTCATTCATTATATAAACCTCATTTATTATACATCTCATTCAACATATATATCACAATCCATTCATTATATAAACCTCATTTATTATACATCTCATTCAACATATATATCACAATCCTTTATTTAAAAACATAAGGAATACATATTTCCATAGCCTTTATCCATATATATATCCCATTTATCTATTAAGCACATTATCATCTTTATATATATATAAAATAAACTCTTCATTTTTAAAACATAAAGTAAGACATTTTGAGTAACCTCGTTTCGTTTTATATATATAGATATATCTTAAATTCTCAGAACAATCACAAAATGGATCGGATTCTCATTCGAACATAATGTTAACACTGCAGCAAATTCATATAATAATGTTAACACACAATTTTTGATGCATATTATATATTAATTACTGATTATGTCATGGAATATATATACTTACATTTAATATCATACTAACATGTAACGTGTGTTATATATTCTTGTGCATGAATTCTATTTTGGTGTAACCTACGGAATATTTTAACTAATTCTACTATGTAAAGACCGATTAATGATATTCATTAATGAAAGAATATTCTTTATATATGTATATAATTTTATCTTATCATCATATTTTATAACAATAAATGTGTTCTATTACAATCAAATATATTAATTAATATTATTTAACATAAATAATTCTATTACAATCAAATATATTAATTAATATTATTTAACATAAATAATTAAACTTCATTAAATGGAGCATTACAATACCATTGTTAAAACATACATCCAAAAATATTGTCTAAAATACTAATTTTTTTTTGGTTCCTATTTGTCACTTCCTTTTTATAGTACAGTCTAATGCAAAACATTAAACAATCACAACTATACATTAAACTTAGGTAATTGAATTATAAAAATTAATACAAGTTTTTGTAATTGAATTATAAAAATTAATACATAAACATTATAATTAAAACTAATGTTATATAACTATTATTAATTTTTTTTTTTAAACTACTTAAAAGTTAAATAAGCTAAAATAGAAACTAATTATTAAATATATATTTATATTTTCAAAATTTCAAAATTAATATTTATTTTTTATAATATTTAATTTAATATATAAATTTTAAATAACTTTAATAAAGTTTATAAGAATTTGTTTAACACAATACATGGACTATCACATACAAGTATAATAATATCAAATT
>LPNX010655117.1:395294-580269 GCA_001517045.1 Pseudotsuga menziesii
AATTTTAGATATTATATTTATTATCTTTAAATCTTCAATAAATATAGTTATCAACTAAATTAATAAACTATAAACTTATATTATTAATTTTCAATATTATATTTATTATCTTTTTTCCGAGCCGATATTATATTTATATTTATTATGTTTAAATATTCACTAAATATAGTTATTAATTAAATTAATAAAATATAAGTAAAGTCTAAGTATTTAAATCTTTATTAAATATAGTATTAATTAAATTATCAAAATATAAGCATATTTTGCATGTTGCTTAGCTTTTCAAATATTTTTATGGTTTGTATGTTGCTTATATTTTTATGGTTTGTATGTTGCTTAGTGTACTTTTCAATTTTTTACTTTTTAAATATGGATATGCCTTTAAAGTGAATGATATCAAATTATTATGAGAGCTGCTTTTTATGTCACCACATGGTGGCATATATGATAGGTTAGTTCTATTATTTTAAGCTAGAGTGCAAAAAAATTTCAAAAAAATTCTGAAGTTTTCAAATGTTATAAAATTTTAATATTTAATATACTTAAAAAAAATAATTATTTAAATTTTGATTGGCCAAATTTCTACTGAGGTAAGTCTTCAAATTTGGTCTTAGAAGTTGGCGGTGGAGCGAACATCATAAAAAGTCTATAGATATTTTATTCTTTTGATGGTTTAAATATACTTTGAAGCGTGAAGTACTTACATGCTTTTAAGTGTTATCTTCGACAATTGAAATGTGGAAAATTCGGTATCCTCTCATTTGTCGACTAACTGAATTAAATCTTTCAAGCCATCCTCCCTAGCTTGCTCGAGCAACACTACCCACGATGCACTTCAAGTCACGCGCATGTCAACTGCCACGCGACCATTGAAAAGTAATGGCGGGCCATTCTATGTCCGAGTCCATATACGAGGGATTGCCACGACGATGAAGTACTTATTATTACCATCTCTCCTCTTTCTCGCACACAATCTTCATTTTCTTCCTTTGTTCCACTGGCTTTGTTGTTTGGTTTCTTGCTTTTCACGCATAGACTTAGAAGGATGAGGAATACCAGTTGCTTGCTTTCTATTTACCTGTAGACTAAGAAGAGGGAAGGAAGGCCAGTGAGTGAAGAAGCCAGTCACAGCTTCGTTTACTGGCACGATGGAAGAAGCCACCCAGTTCCCGTAGGATGCTTTGACAGGTGTCTAGTTTGGTGTTGCATTGTCCAGAGAAATTGTAAGTGGATGCACGAAATAGAGAAGAATAATGGGAAATCAGGTTCCTATTTACTGCAATTTTGAGGGAAATAATATATTTTAACTCAGTTAAAACTCATTTTCATACCAATTCAATTGGAAACCACCTTTGAACTCTGAGTGTAAATAATGTGTATGTATTCTATTCAAGTTAAACAAAATATAGCACTTGTTTTTACTTTTTTTTGTTGGGAGTACACTTTTAACCAGTTATTAGCCTTAACGACTCTCTCATCCTTGGTAATGAGCTTATAATTTTCTTGCTATAAGCATTAAAGAATCTCGACAAATCCTAAGGTGGGTTTTGGCTGGGGTGGGGTGGGGTTGGATGAAGAGGGTTTAATAAACTTGTTTGATCATTTACGAACTAAATTGTTTTTTTGGGAAAGTTACCACCCAAACACTAAATAATTGACAGAGTATGGGAAATGGATCTTAATTTGTTGAAAGACAGAAACTAGGCACCATGATCCAGGGCCATTTCCCCCAAAGTAGCTTCATGCAGAGAATTGCTAATTCCACAGAATTACCAATTCCACAGTAACTCTAAAAATCATGGTTATTGTAACTTCTCTCGAAGTTTCCTAGAAATTAAAATTTCTTAACGTCATCTTCATCTTCTAGGTTGTTGCAAAAGGACCATCCTTGATTGTTGCATCACTAATGTGAAGGATGGTGACGCCATTGTCACATATAGTTTATACTACAATACATTTTTTTCTTTTCCATAAAGGCAGTGAATTATAAAGTCACAGATAGTTTTGTCAGGTTTAGACTACTATACGTGTTTTTTCCCATAAAAGCAGTGAATTCCAATAGCTGGTATTAAGTTATAAGTTGGTTTGTGAATTCCAATAGCTGGTATTAAGTTATAATTTGGTTCATGAATTCTAATAGCTGGGTTTTAAGTTATAATTTGGTTTCGTGAAACTTTAGTGTGAGAGTTTTATAACGATTTTAACTCTATAATATAATGATTTTAACTTTAAACTTGGTGTTGGATTTTATTTTTAAGAGTTTGGTTCATTATACACCACCTATATGTTAACACATAGTTTCATTCATTGAGTTTTTTAACATATAGTTTGGTTCATTCGTTCATTTACAAAGTATTTGTTTACATAGTATACAATTGTATTTGGAAAATATTCGTTGTTTTTTCAATAAGTAGGTGATTTATTTCTTATTTAGTTTTTCTTAGCATAAAAAATGTTTTTATTGAATTTTTCAGAAATTTAGTTTATATTATGATAGTTATTAGTGAAACCCAATGGATTTAAATGAAATTCATAAAATATTACTTATTTTTTCAATAAGTAGGTGATTTATTTCTTATTTAGTTTTTCTTAGCATAAAAGATGTTCTTATTCATTTTTTGAGAAATTTAGTTTATATTGTGATAGTTATTAGTGAAATCCAATGTATTTAAATGAAATTCATAGAAATTTCCCTTCACGTCTAATGTATTTAGGTTTTAAGAAAAATCATGGCTTGAAGGGCTATATTGCATCCGCATGTTTTAATTTGTTATAGTTATTTTGTGATTTTGGCTGAGTGGTAACCATGAAGGTTATTTATTCTACCTATTTCAATGAAGCCATTTGTGTGTTTACGTGTATGCTACACCCTTCTCCAAGTTTACGTGGATGTATCCATATTTAATATGCAATAAATTGGGTCTTTGATCATGAATACAGATTCTTAGCACACATTTTGCATCTTTTCCAATAATCCTTGTTTACTCAAAACATTGAGAAATCAATTCGATTGCTAAGTAGTGAGATCCATTTGATGGCTAAGTAATTTTTTTGGCTAAATAAATTTCCTTTTTGTTACAAATTTGTGACAAAGTACCATTGTTATCTCCCAAAATAAATTTATTTTGATAGTATGAAGAATTTGAGTCACGTTATGAAAAATTTAAAGATGACTAACAAATTGAAGGTCTTTGGTTTTGCTATGGTTGAAAAAATTGGAAGTTTTAGCTTTCGGTGGCTTAGGAAGGGTTCTTAACATCTCATTAGCCACTGAAAGGCTTTGTTTCGGCATCTAACAGTTTAACGTAGGATAAAGGTTAACCACCGAAAGAAATCTTGGTCGAGTAAATGGTAAAAGTACTTTTAGCAGCTTAGGCGAGACTTCAGACATCTCATTAGCCACCGAAAAGTGTCTCTTTTGGTAGCTTAGTGAACAGTTCAAGAAGGGTGTTAACCACCAAAAGTAGGCAAAAAACGTTGGGGAAAAAGCGGTTTCTGTGGCTGATGAAAAATATCTGACATTTCATTAGCCACCGAAAGGATGGGCTTTCAGTGGTTAAAAGGGATATCCGGAGAGACCACTATCTGCCGAAAGTTGAGTTTCACTGCGACATTGGGAAAACAGTTTCGGTGACTTGGGAGAAAGGGTCATCATTTCATTTGCCATCGAAAACCTTGTTTTTAGCAGCTAGCAGAAAAATTCTTGAAGGCCCTTAACCACTGAAAAGTTAAAAAGAAAGAAACGATTAGAAACCCATCAAATAAGATCCCGTCAGCAAAATAACGATTAGTAAAGGGCGTGATAAACCATCGAAAGGACAGGAGGCTGCATAACTGCATGAGGAAATGAGTAAGGAGGTCGTTATTGAAACTGATAAGGACTGATGTGATTTAAAACCCTCCTTCTCCCTCCATCTGTCCACATAACTGCAAAAAATCTACTGAGTATCCAGGATTGATTTTAACATGATTGTTGGGCAATGGGTCTCGAAAATATCAAATAGAGCCATCACCCTCTGACCTAAGCATTAATCATGCAGTTGAAAGCCCTCATAATCAGTGCCAAATCTTCAGTACACTCCACCCTCGACCTTAGAATTTCTCTCCACCAGAAATCCATCTCTGAGAAGCAGCCTGCTAAAACACTATCCTACATAACTTGAGTTGATTGTTGTAGGTACCTAGGAGTGGCATTCAGCAAAATGAAGAAGGGAGGACCTGCTCTCAGGCAAGAGTTGGGACTCATCAGCTACTTGGAGGCACATCCAGAAGTCTGTCAATTTTTCAAGGATGTTGGTTGCTATAGGTTTTGTGAGAAGATTCAAGGTTCACACCAGCAGGTGGCTGAGGCATTTTCTCTCTCTTTCGATGGATCCAAGGAAGTCATAGGAAAAGAAGAATTCCTGATAGATGAAACCCTAATTACTGAAGTGACTGAACTCCATAGCACATGAGAGAACTGGTTTAAAACCACCATACCAAAGGATGTAGAGTTAAGATCTTACCTAAAGCCTAAACATTAAGGAGTGGTGTGGAAGAAAAGTGTACCATCCTCCTGGTTAGAAGAGAGGTGGTAGCAACTGTTGAATGCCATTGTGGTCTACATAACATGTGAAGGGAGATATAACAGAGCCATGATTTACCATTTTAAATTGATGAACCACTTCACAGGGAAAAGCCCATTGAATTTTACTTTTTACTTACACGGGAGTTTGGCAAAAATGGTACACCAGGTGAAGGCCTAGCCAACCAAGATTGTTGGAAGACTGTCTCATCATGGCCTTATCCAAATTGTGATCCAAGAATTGCTGAAAAGGAGAAATATGGCATGGGATTATTTCTTATTTTGGAATGGTTTTGAAATAGGCCTTCAGCCAAAAGAAAAGGGGAAGTCTCCTGCTAAAAAGTCTAGCACAACAAGAAGTGGGAAAAGGAAGAGAAGGGATATATCCCCAGCAGCAACAGAACAACCTCCTTCCTCTTCCAAAGCCAAGAAGGTCAAAAGAAACTTGGATTTCAGTGAAAAGGGCCAGGAAGTTACAACACACAGTGAGAACATCTTGAACCTCCCCTACTTAGATTCAGAAGAGGAACAAGAGGAAGGTGCAGACCTAACATTTTAGGTTGTAGCAGAAATTGAAGAACTACCATCACCTACACCAAAAGAGTAAGATGAACCATCAGAGAAGGCTTCCTCTAGCAAGCCCAAGACACAAAGGATAAATTAGTTGCTGATGCAAGTGTATGAGATGGAGATTTTGGAAAGGGAGATAAAGAAAAATAATGCTACATTGACTCGTAGGAGCAAGTTGTTGCATAAATATTACCTAGAGCTGAGAGAATGGTATGCTTTCCTAAAATGACTAAATAAAAGGTACCTAAAAGACAACACAAGATTGCATAGGATGATTAGTCTTCAGAGACTGCAGATGAAGGAGGCCAAGCTAAACCCTAGCACTCACCTCACATTGGAAACCCTAGCTGAAGCTGCAGTAAGCCTTCAGCCTCCAGAAGCAAGCCAGGTTGTTGTTAACCTCCTAACATAGAGCCTGTTGAGGAAGAAAGCTAAGTAGAAAAACTTGAAAGAACAATTTTGGAGGTGGCTTAAGAAATTTTCAAGAACAGGGTTTTCGGTGGCTTAGGCGGACGCTGAGGCAGTTCATTAGCCACTGAAAGCACTGCTTTCTGCAACTAACCGTTCCGATATTTTGGCCTCTTAACCACCAAAAGTAGGAAGAGGCATAGGATCGAATTTTGACAGGCAAGACTAGCTTTGGACGAACATGTATAGCTCAGGGACAAATTATAAAGATGAAGGAAGTTGAAGAAAACATCAGGGAAGGTATGCTTCAGTTTTGCTGTGACATAATAGTAGAAAAGGTCACCAACACTTAACTGTCAAAGTGAAATAGTGACTTAACCAGCAGAGGACTAGTGGCAGTGAGTTCCAGTAGTTACTTTAGTTATCAAAAGGTTCAAGTAGTGAACGAATTCTACAGTTAGTTAGACTAGTAGTTAATTAGGGTTTTTTTACCTAATTATGAAAAAACAATTATTTTGTCTATTTTTTAGTAAATCAGATCGAATTTTTCAGGATCTGAATATTTTTGTAAATGATATAAAGACTAAGACTTATTTTATTGAAAGGGTTTGACTTCAGGGACTTGTATACCACTACTATGGTCAATCTTCTCATCTTTCTCATGACCTAATATAAGCTCTTTTGTTATCATATGTTCAACTTCCATTTTATGTCTAGTCTGTGCTTATGCTTGAATGTGTTATTCAGGTTTTATTCAGGTTTATTGATGTCTGATATCTGTCATCCTATTGGCATATTGATTATTTGAATTATAAGTACCTTCCTTGTTGTGATTAGCCATTTATATATATCTATTTTATGTATGAATCTGCCAGCATGATAAGTTCTCCATATCTACACCATATTATCAAACCTCTAAATAGTGGTAGTTAGAAGCCTTATCCCTGATTGAGTTTCATGCATGTCTTGAGAGTGTGAGGTTCTATAGGTTACTTGACTTGATCCATTTAGAAAACCCTAAAAACATTTAAGTTATCATGCATCCTCGAACTGCAACCTAGAGGGGTTTCCTGGAGTGATAACAAATTGGCGCCATTGCCGGGGACAGGAGACTGAAGCTCAGTTTCCCTGGGAGATGACATAGATCCTACTTTGATGATAGACAAAGTTTGGACACTATTCTGGTTGTAATCATATATCTAGGGAATCCATTGAAATAAGGTGGCTTCAAGAATACCAAGTACAAGAGCAAACGCTCAAGGGCCACTGGCAACACCGGTTTCAGATCTAGAAGAGATTCTGAGAAGAGCTAGGGATTCACTAAGGCAGACCAATAGTGCTGCAAAGGAAGCTACATCAGGTATTTCAAGAAATATTTCTGCTATTATTTCTTCTGCTGAAACACTTAATTCTCAGGAATTTTTAAATACATCAGAAAATTTTAGGGTTTGGGCATCTTCAAGCACTGCTGCTTGCGAAGATCCAATCCTAGTGACTCTACTGGGATAAGTTTACCACCATCACCTCCTCAGCTACTACCTACATCGATACTACCTTCCTCCACCCTTTCCATACCCATTTCCAATATGGCTTCCCCTCAAATGACCAAAATGGAAAGGATCTTGGTAGCTAGGTATGCCCCCTAAATTTTCCTAACCCTCTCTCGGCCATGCCCACTGGAGACTACCTCAAGTACATTCCTAAGTTCACAGGAGAGGGAGATTTTACAGCTGAAGAACATCTAGAGGCATTTTACAGTTATGCTGAGAACATTAATATAGAATAGGAATATGTGTGGACTAGGGTTTTTGTACAAAGCCTAGATGGTTAGGCTAGGAAATGGTTCAAAGAACTGCCTGGTGGATCAGTAGCAGGCATTGAAGCCCTAGATGACATCTTTCTAAAGCATTGGGGAGAGAGGAGAGACCACCTCTATTATATCATAGAGTTCAACAACTTGAAAAGAGAGAATGGGAAGTCTATCTCCAACTTCACCAAGAGGTTCAACAATATGTACAACAAGACCCCCACTGAAATCAAGCCTAGTGATACCTCAGCCAGGATAACTTATGCAAATGCCTTTGGCTCTGATTTTTTCCTGCTTCTTAGAAAAAGGAGGTCTGCCTCCTTATAACTCATGCAGGATGTTGCCCTAGAGGTATAATCTAACATTGTGGCATCTCAAAGGTCAAAGGAAAGATAGATAGGAAGAAGCATCCAACAAACCCTCTTGGGGCTCTTCATTAGAGAACAAGATTGACAAAATGACCAAACTGTTAGATAATATGACTACTGAAATGTCTAAGCTAAAGGGCCAAGTGATTTTGTTCCTTGAAACCCTAATTTTGTCCCTTACAGAAGAGGCAACCCCCTAGTCCAGATCCTCAGAAGGGAAAGGAATCAAGGGAAAGATCAGAGAATCAAAGCTCCTTTTTAGAATGTTATACTAGAAGAAAATCCAAAATTCATTGAGGAAGAAGGAGAGGCTGAAGACAACATCCACTGCATGGAAGATGAATTGGACTATTCTTTTTTGACACAGGAAGAATATGAGGATGCCCTAATTGATGAGAAGATCAGTGAAGAAGTAGTATATTAGGTTGATGGTCAAGGAGGCTATAATCTGAGATCTAGGCTGGTTTCTCCTCTTAAGAAGAATGCTATTCCTGTCAAACAACCTGTTTCCCCAGCTAAAAAGGCTACTATTTTACCAAAGAAAATGGTTGTCATTTCCAAACCATTGCAAAAACTAGCACCTTTATCAAGCCTTGACCATGTCCAACTCAAAGCACCAGTACATGAGGTAAATTTCCTGATAGACTGCATTATTCTTTCAACCTTGAGTCAGAGATTCAGAAATTGAAGATTCCTTTCCCATTAATCAAGCTAATGAAAAATGATGCATTCAAATCTTCCATACTGAATTCTCTCTAGCCAAAGGTACATATTGATACTGACTTTGTAAATATGCAAGATGATAAACCTATTGTAACCCTAGGCCCTTGTTGGCCTGATCTTCTGACCTAGGCCAAAAAGGAGATTAAGTCCACACAAGCAGCTTAAAGCAGCTCCCGGTGTGTTTGGGATAGCAAAATCTCGCAGGTTATGGTCCTTCTACCAGCTGAATTTTTCTCTTAAGGAGAAACTAAAATTCAGTAAAAATCTATCCTAATGTTATTTCTATCTAAATGAACCCTAAAATTAGTTTTCTACTACCTAGATTAACCTATAATTGCTTTCTTAAGGAAAGTCTTCGATTTTTGAGGATTTTATATTTAATATTCTAAAATTTAAGAGACTATTAAAATTATTCTAAAATTACACAAATTCTATTTAACAACTGTTAACTATAAACTATACTAAGATAACACTAACTAAACTATCCTATCTCAGCTGAGAGCAATTTGAATATTATATTAATTATTAATTAATATAATGATGAACATAAAGATATAGGAGTAAGATCTAAATGAAAATATTTAAACCATCCACACTAAATCATTCTGCTATAAAATATCTTGACAGAGAAACTAAAACAAGCAATTACTTCGATTTTTTCTGAAATGTTTAATTAATTAACAACTAATAAACAACATTAGATATTTGAATAAAAGATAATGTTCGAAATGAAATCATCGCAAAAATACAAATGAGATCAAACAGACATAAATATATATATCATCATATCTTGAATTTTCAATAAAACACTGATTAATTCAACTATAATAACATACTAATTCAAATAACAATATTGTGTTGACAAAGTGTAATATCACATAATGAGTACAAGCATAACCAAGTATACTGCATCAATATTATAAGTAGAAGATTATATACTGAAATATAAAAAGAGTATCCAAAATAATACCGATCAACGATATCATTCTGAGAGTTTCCAGTCACATTCCACTTTCAAAGATAAAACTTCAGTCAGGAACAAAACTAGTACAAAAATAATATTTCAATGATGTTTCTCTTCAGTCACTCCATCTCCCCCCAATGCATAAAAATTACTAATTTATATAATCCTACTAGTCTTTCGATTCATTTTTTTATTATAAATGATGTATGCAATACTATAGGAGTCTTATCACTATTAAAGTGCATCGAATCTCTCCAACAGACACTTGTCACTATAGGATAACAATAATAAAAAATGACTAGCCTGAAACATCTGCTGATTTAAAGGAGCTGGCACATTCATGGCTATGTCGAAATTCCAGTCTTCAAGAAACATCAACGTCTTCCAACTGAAATCCAAAATATCTTGTATTTGCTGAGGATAGTGATACCATGTCCACCTGTTTAAACAAATATGAGAATCTTGTTTAAAATAAATTTTTAACAGAAATAACAAAAGAACAATAAATTATGTGCGTGCCTGCAAAATCTATGATTTTGCAGGCATGCATTTAAAAATCTTTTATTACCTGTTGATAGAGAGATAAACCATATAACTGAAAATAGAAACAATCATCAGGTTCTACTTAGTAAATTGATCATTCTTTTGGCTTCAGAAAGCTTGGCTTTGAGCCTGATGATCACTAGCTTCTGTTGTTCTACTTGTTCGAGCAAGTGTTGGTTTGTATCTATCATTGATTTTTTTGCTTTCTTGTATTGGTTTTTCTTGATGTTCATTTCCTTCCATCTGTTAATCCATTTTAATAAATCTTCCCTGAATGTATTATTTTCCACCTCTTTCAAGGTTGCATTAGCTTGATATTGTTTTAGTTCATTTTTCAATTCTGCAATTTTAGTCTCATAAACCCTGTCAAGGACCTCTTGGAGAGTTTCTTCCTCCTTTTCATGACACGAATTAGCTGCTTGAGAAGAATCAAGATTATCTATATTTTGACCAGGTGATGGAAAGCTCATAAAATATGGCTCAGGGTCCGAACCATACGCGTCCATACATGATGGAGTAGCTTCAAACTTACCTGACTCTGTAATGTCTTTAGCCAATTTTTCACGATTATTCTCTATAAGAGTAGGTTCATCCATATGCATGGTTTCGGGAACCGATGATGGAACATCATCCTCAAGATGGACAATTACTGGCTGAGTACTCTATTGAGTGGCCGTAGGAACAGAGGCTGTAGGTGTAGTATTCATACTTCTAGTAATTCTTCTTGTACGAACAAACAAAATACCATTTGGTTCAAAACCCCCTTTGTCACAACATACCTGCGCTAACTGCTTTAGTTTACTCATGGACTCATCACCACGTTTTTCAGGAGTATATAGCTCAGAGGGGTTTTCATAATTAACAGCATCAACATCTTCATTTTTGGTTAATCTGCCTTCTGCCTGTGTAGGTGTACTAAAGCACTTGTCAGATGGGGATTGGTCCAAGGTTTTCTCAGTGTAACAGGGAGTTACATTCACGACCTCATCAACACCAATACAAGTATTTATAGGTGGATGTGCTTCCTGAAGCTCTTTATCCTTTGATTCAGAATTATGAACGTCATCAACTTCAGATTTTACTGTAGCCTTACATTTCCTACGAGTCTTGAGGGGAGGGTTTGGCCAATATTGAGTTGGCCCTAATTGACATTCAATCAAAAACTCATCCCAAGATTTACAATTAAGAGACAGTTGATGCTGTATTAAAATTTTGACTAGACCATGATGGAACAGACTTCTATCAGGATTACCTATGGTAGTTTGAACCGAATGAGCCATTTTCTTCAGACTTTGCAATAGGTAAAATGGAATATTAAGTTTAAAGCCTTTTAATGCTAACAGTAGTCACAGGTGATAATAATTGAGATGAGAAAATCGTCCATCACATGATACGTACCTTACTAAGATTTCGTAGAATGCTCGCCATTCTAGCTTTAAAAACTTAACCGAAACCCCAATCTTCAATTTTGCACTGGCCGGTAAGGGAAACAGCAAGGACTGACATTTATTCTTATTCACTTTCCCACCTTTAAACCATCGCTCTCTTGTTTGAGGGAGTTTCGTAGCTTCTGGGATTTTATCTTCATGTATGATAAACTTGAAATATCCAATCTGAGCTACATTTTCTTTAAAAATCAAAGCAAACTGTTTAGTGACCTCCATGTTATGGCCACTAAAACACCTGAAGAAATGACCCCATCCAATATTTTCGAATAATAGAGAAGATTTCTCATCGGCTTCAACAAGCTCCGGTCCTGAAATTTCAAATCGACTAAGCGGAGCCATAGCTCCCTCACTACTACTCTAGTTACGAATTGAAATGAATGAAGTCATAAAGATGGAAGGAATAGGCACCCAGGTATAAGGCATTACACGAAATGTCAAATCCTCACATGCTTCATAACTGACAGAGATGAGAACTCCAACTTTGGCCATTTTAACCAAATTTGGAGATGATGAACACTATAGCCAGTGTTTTCGCTATGATAAATGAATGGATTAATCACGACTAAATGAAATGCTTCAGGAAGAAGAATGCAAAGGATATTTCAAACTCTAACTAGTCCTTCATATCGAAAATCATTTGATTCAGGGTTTACAAATCAAAATATTTATGACATTAAATATGGAATGATGAGCTCGTACAACATCATGAAATGGAATGGTTATCTGTCATATGTAACATTAAATTCTATTGACATGATTCCATTATTACATTCACAGCTGTCAATTAAAATGAAAAGTGTTAACCAAATATTCATACCAACGCAGCGATCCTGGTAACAAGTGTTGTTTATTAGCCATATGGGTCATGTATCTTCATAAAAACTGTCAATTGATGATTTACTCCAGATTACATGTGGACGGTAGTCATGTTTATTAACCTGATGATATAGTGTTACATTAATCAACCCTAATGCTCTTGAAATGCAACTAACTAATGACCCGTATTGAAACTCAAACCATGCATATACATGAAGTTTCATTTCGAAATATAGTTTTAAAACTTTATGAAATCCCAACCATTTATGTCCTAAAACCAGATTTGATAGGATATAAAAGCCTATAAAACTATTATGGTTATATTTATATGACACATGAAACTTTCAAAATAATATTCATTTATTTGCACTCTCACTAGTTATATATACAAATTTTACAAAGCCATGATATGATATTAAAGTTTAAGTTACATATGAAATGTGAACTTTAGGTCTAATGAAAATTTTAATTAATAAATCACCTTTAGTTATAGTGTTTTTAAGAACTTATAATATCTTATCAATACCAAGCCTCCAACAAATTCAAAATTTGTTTTCTTTAAACACCAATTAGCATACTATCCTTTTAAATCTCTTAAATCAACATATATAATCAAATAAATTAATTAATGATAAAATTGATCATATATAAAATCTATGAGACTGACAGCTGCTAATTATCAAATTTATGAAAATGTTTTCATAAACTTCTAATATGTCTCTTAGCTTTTTTACAATTGAGAGTACCTTCATAATCGAGGATTCCGAAGGCACTTTTCTATAATATTTAAAAGTTAAATCGTAAAAGAGATATAATTCATTTTTCATTTCAACGAAAAATGAAGGGGTTGTTGCTGACTGCCAACAACCCTATGATCAAAGACCTAAAGGAATCATGCCCACCTTTCTATATATCCTTGAATATCCATGATAAATTCCTTCATAACTATTTGCTAGACTCAGGAGCTTCCCATAACCTAATGCCAAAAGTTGTGATGGATGATCTTGGTCTCAGCATTACAAAGCCCTACCATGATTTGTTCTCCTTTGACTCTAGAAAGGTCAAGTGCTTGGGCCTCATCAAAGACCTTGTTGTGAACCTATCTCAGCTACCTTCAAAAAGCATCATAATGGACATTGTAGTGGCTGATATCCCTCCCAAATTTGGCCTCTTGCTGTCTTGATCATGGAGTAAAAGGATAGGTGGCACCCTTCAGATGGACCTTACATATGCCACAATCCCTATGTTTGGAGGTGAGACCAAGAGGATTTACAGAGAGAATCAACTTGCATACATCATAAGCAATGAAAGGAGTTCAGTGAACCACCCCATCTATGCAGTAGACACTGATTTTGGGTCATGCATTCTGCAAATAGATGATTCTCAGCAAACACCATTCTAGCTTACCAAGCCCACCTGCTAGCATCTCGAAGAAGTGACCACAGCAGTCTAGAACATGTATTTTGATGGGGCTAGCACTCAAAACTTAACAGGTGTAGGTGTAGTATTGATCTCTCCATCCAAAGAGAATATTCATCTGTCTTATAAGTTTTATTTTAAAACCACTAACAATATAGCATAATATGAAGCCTTGCTGCTAGGAGTTAAAGCTGCCAAGGAAATGGGGATCATGTGCATGAGAATATTTGGAGATGCAGACCTTATTATACAGCAGGTCAACAACACTTTTCAAGAAAAAAATGTCAGAATAAAGGCCTATAGGGACAAGGTATGAAAACTCAGAGACTCCTTTATGTTTTTTGAACTGTCATATATACCTAGGGCTTTGAATCACCTTGTTGATTCTCTGGCTGTCTCTGCAAGTCTGTTTGTTCCTCCTTTACCTTGTAAGCTCAACTATGATGTTCAGGTCAAGTACAACACTTCCCTACCAGATAATGTAAAATTTTGGAAGGTGTTTGAGAATGATGACGAGCTTAGTAAATTCCTTCAGCTAGTATATTAATTCTCTGATATACATATAGATCAGGAAAACCTAAAATGGAAGAATCCCAACACCTCAAGTTGAAAGATAAAGTAGCCGACTAGAATATTGTCCAATTACCCAGCGATTATATACCTAGGGGTCTAGTACCTCTGGAAGAGATTTTTGTTCATAATGACATCCCTTTCAAGCCTACCAAAAAGGAGCAAGAGCCTGGTGTCCAAGAGCAAAACATAGGTAGCCAAAGCCATCCAAAACTAATAAATTTGTCCACTGAGTTGACTACTGATCAGAGGTCCAAATTTTGTAGCTTGATAAAAGAATTTTTTGATATCTTTGCCTGGGAGTAGAGTGACTTGAAAAGCTATGACACCAATATTATCCAGCATAGGATTCCTTTGGAGAACGATACCATCCCTTTCAAGCAGAAGCTGAGATCCATCGGTCCTCTCCTACTACCTGTAATTGAAAAATAAATCCATAAGCTCCTCAAAGCCAAAATCATAATCCCTCTCAGGTATTCCAAGTGGATTGCAAGATTAGTGGTGGTAAGGAAGAAGAACTAGGAAATCAGGTTGTGTGTGGATTTTAGAAACCTGGACAAATGTTCCAAAAAAGACAACTATCCACTGCCCAAGATGGAGCACCTGTTGTGAAGAGTCTCAGGGGATAGTGTCATGTCATTTATGGATGGATTTTCTGGATACAACCAAGTTGCTGTGCACCTTGATAACCAAGAGAAGACTACTTTTACCACTCCCTAGGGCACTTTCATGTATGCTAAAATTCCATTTGGGTTGATGAATACTGGGGCTACTTTTCAGAGAGCCATGGACTCAGCTTTTGTAGGGTTGAAAAATAAATTTGTGCTTATATACCTGGATGACCTAACTGTTTAATCTCATAGCCATCATGACCATTTGCAGCACTTGAGGAGGGTATTTTTTTGAAGTGCAGGAGGTTTGGGATATCACTCAACCCAAAGAAGTCCCAATTTGCACTCAGTGAGGGGAAACTCCTAGGTCACATAGTCTTAGCTGAAAGTGTAAACATTGATTCGGTAAGGGTGGAAGCAATCCAGAAGCTGTCCATACCGAGACCAAAAAGGGATATTTAGTCCTTTTTGGGTAAGATAAAAATTTTCAGAAGGTTCATTCCCAATTTTTCTGAGTTGGTAAAACACATAACAACTATGTTGAAAAAGGATGCAGAAATAAAATGGACTGACCAGGCAAGAAGCTCTTTCGAAGACATCAAGAAGGCTATAATAGAAGCCCCAACCCTGATTAGTTCGGACTATACCAAGAGTTTTTATATCTTCTCCTTTGCATCCTATGACATAGTGGCAATTGTGCTGTTACAAAAAGATGATGAGGGTCTTGATCATCTAATTGCATTCTTCAACAAAACCTTGAGAGATGTTGAGCCGAAGTATGATCCAATTGAGAAACAGGCTTATGCTCTCATCAAGTCATTGAAGACCTTCAGGATTTACATTCTCCATGCAAAATTTCTTGCCTATGTCCCTTCAACTGCTATGAAGGATGTTTTGACTCAGCCTAACATTGATGGAAAGAGAGCTACATGGATTTCCAAGCTCATTGAGTTTGATATAGAGGTGAATCCCACTAAGCTAGTAAAAGGACTAGGTCTGGCCAAACTCATGGCTAAAGAAAACTGTGAACTAATGGGGATAAACTTCACTTGTGTCAATTCAGCGAAATTGCAAATTCTAGTAGTAGCAGAGGTAGTTCAAGATCAGAATGACATTCGACAAGTGGCTGGAAACTTGTCTTCATGTGAGTGGTACTCAGGTATTATTCATTTTTTTGAGAAATTAGAAGTTCCTCCTGGTCTCACTCCTAATCAAGCATGAGCTCTTAAATTAAAATCTGTTAAATTATGCATAGTTGATAAACTGCTGTACTGGAAATATCTATCTGGGGTTTTATTGAGATGTCTAGATAAAGAAGAGTCAGATCAGGTCATACATCACTTTCATTCCAGCACATGTGGGGTCCATGATTATTGGAAGGCCACAACCCACAAGATCCTGAGGGCAAGGTACTATTGGCCAGTCCTTTTTGCTGATGTGTGTACTTTTGTGAGGGCCTGTGACCAATGCCAAAGATTTATAGGGAAGCAGGAGCTCAAATACTTTCCCCTTAGGCCTATTGTAGTGAATGGGCCTTTCCAAAAACGGGGTATGGATTTCATAGGTGAAATAAATCCATCTTCTAGTGGGAAGCATAAATGGATCCTAGTAGCCAAAGACTACTTTACCAAGTGGATAGATGTAGTACCCACCAAGAATGCAACTCATCAGGTCATCATGAAGTTTTTATATGAGAATATGTTTATTAGGTTTGGCTACCTAGTAAGGTTAGTGACTGATAATGCACTAGCTTTCAAAGCTGGGGAATTGGTTAAAATGTGTCAGTCAATGGGCATTCAGCTGGTGCATTCCACATCCTATTATCCTCAAGGAAATGGCCTAGCTAAGTCATCTAACAAAAGACTATTCAGGACCATAAAAAAATTATTAGAGACAAATCAGAAAAGCTAGGATTCTAAGCTAAAGTTTGCTTTATGGGTTGATAGGGTAATAGAAAAAATATCTACAGGGACTTCTCCATTCAAATTAGTTTATCGTACTGAGGCCATCTTTCCCATTTAGCTCATTCTGCTAGTGGAAATTTTTTTTCAGGAGGAGGAAGATGAACCAAATGATATGGTAAGGAGGATGATGAATTTGGTGGAGTTGCAGCAAGTCATGGAACAAGTGATAGGAATATCAGAAGCCCATCAACAGAGGATAAAGTTCATGTTTGACAAAAGGGAAAAAGTGGACAACTTTTAGGTTGGAGATTGGGTCCTCAAGTGGGATACTGTCAGGAAGGACAAGGGAAAACATGGAAAGTTTGAGTCTTTGTGGATTGGCCCTTTTGTGATAGCTCAGATACAGATTAAAAACACCTTCAAATTACAGAATCTGGAAGCGAAAGAGGTGTTTGATTGCCCAGTGAATGGGTTCTTAAACTTTACTTTATTTGAGGCTCTGAGGCCTTGCTATTGTAAATTAGTAGTTAGTAGGTTGTTTTTTCTTACAGAATAAACTCCATGCCCAATGGAATAGTAAATGATAGTGTTAAGTTTTTAGTTAGTTTCAAGGAAAGGCATTTTGGTCTGGGGTTCTTGGGACCTCATAGGGAGGTTCCCATCCTAGAGTAGGAGCCAGATGTTATCTCCCAAAATAAATTTATTTTGATAGTATGAAGAATTCGAGTCATTTTATGAAAGATTTAAAGATGAATAACAAATTGAAGGTCCCTGGTTTTTCTATGGTTGAAAAAATTGGAAGTTTTAGCTTTCAGTGGCTTAGGTGGGGTTCTTAACATCTCATTAGCCACCGAAAGGCTTTGTTTTGGCAGCTAACAGTTTAATGTAGGATAAAGGTTAACCACCAAAAGTGAGCACGGTCGAGTAAATGGTAAAATCACTTTCGGTGGCTTAGGAGAGACTTTAGACATCTCATTAGCCACCAAAAAGTGTCACTTTCGGTAGCTTAGTGAACAGTTCAAGAAGGGCGTTAACCACCGAAAGCAGGAAAAAAGCGTTGGGGAAAAATTGGTGTCAGTGGCTTAGTAGAAATCTATGATGTTTCATTAGCCACCGAAAGGATAGGCTTTTGACAGTTAAAAGGGATATCTGGAGAGACCACTATCCGCCAAAATCTAAGTTTCACTACGACATTAGGAAAACAGTTTCGGTTACTTGGGCGAAAGGGTCAGCATTTCATTAGCCACCGAAAGCCTTGTTTTCGGCAGCTAGCAGAAAAATTTCTGAAGGCCCTTAACTGCCGAAAAGGTAAAAAGAAAGAAATAGTGAGAAACCCATCAAATCAGAGCCCGTCAGCAAAATAACTATTAGTAAAGGGCGTGATAAACCACCGAAAGGACAGGAGGCTGCATAAATGCGTGAGGAAATGAGTAAGGAGGTTTTTATTGAAATTGATAAGGACTGATGTGATTTAAAACCCTCCTTCTCCCTCCATCTATCCACATAACTACAGAAAAGCTACTAAGTATCCAGGATTGATTTTAACATGATTGCTGGGCAAGGGGTCTCGAAAAGATCAAATAGAGCTGTCACCCTCTGACCTAAGCATCAATCATGTAGTTGAAAGCCCTCATAATTAGTGCCAAATATTCAGTACACTCCACCCTCGACCTTAGAATTTTTCTCCACCAGAAAGCCATATCTGAGAAGCAGCCTGCTAAAAAACTATCCTACATAACTTTAATTGATTGTTGCAGGTACCCAGGAGTGGCACTCAGGAAAATCAAGAAGGGAGGACCTGCTCTCAGGCAAGAGTTGGAAGACATCATCTACTTGGAGGAACATCCATAAGTTTGTCAATTTTTCAAGGATGTTGGCTGCTATAGGTTTTGTGAGAATATTCAAGGTTCACACCAGCAGGTGGCTGAGGCATTTGCTCTCTCTTTTGATGGCTCCAAGGCAGTCATAGGTAAAGAAGAATTCCTGATATATAAAACCCTAATTACTGAAGTGACTGAACTCCCTAGCATAGGAGAGAAGTGGTTTAAAACCAACATACCAAAGGATGTAGAGTTCAGATCTTACCTAAAGCCTGAACATAGAGGAGTGGTGTGGAAGAAAAGTGTACCATCCTCCTAGTTATAAGAGAGGTGGCAGCAACTGCTGAAGGCCATTATGGTCTACATAACATGTGAAGGGAGATATTACAGAGCCATGATTTACCATTTTAAATTGATGAACCACTTCACAGGGAAAAGCCCACTGAATTTGCCTTTTTACTTACATAGGAGTTTGGCAAAAATGGTACACCAGGTGAAGGCCTAGCCAACCAAGATTGCTGGAAGACTGTCTCATCATGGCCTTATCCAACTTTAAATCCAAGAATTGCTGAAAAGGAGAAATATGGCATGGGATTATTTCATATTTTGGAATAGTTTTGAAAGAGGCCTTCAGCCAGAAGAAAAGGGGTAGTCTCCTGCTAAAAATTCCAGTACACTAAGAAGTGGGAAAAGGAAGAGAAGGGCTATATCCCTAGTAGCAGCAGAACAACCTCCTTCCTCTTCCAAATCTAAGAAGGTCAAAAGAAACTTAGATTTCAGTGAAAAGGTCCAAGAAGTTACAACACACAGTGAGAACATCTTGAACTTTCCCTACTCAGATTCAGAAGAGGAACAAGAGGAAGGTGCAAACCTAGCGTTACAGGTTGTAGCAGAAGTTGAAGAACTACCATCACCTACACCAAAAGAGAAAGATGAACCAGCAGAGAATGCTTCCTCTAGCAAGCCCAAGACACAAAGGATAAGTCAGTTGATGAGACAAGTGTATGAGATGGAGATTTTGGAACAGGGATGATTTTAGGGGCGAATTTTAGCCCAATGGCTATTTTTCCATGTTTTTCTCCCAAAAAACATTTGCCATTTTGCATTTTTTGAAGCCCTGTTTCATCCAATTTTGATGGGGTAAAATTTTTTCACCCCAAAAATCGCCAAATTATTATATAAACGATATAAAATCCTTGGAAATTAAAATATTTTTTGAAAAATATCGCCAATCATTTTATAGTTGGTGTTTTAAGAATTGGTAATATTCGCCAACATTTATACACTTTTAAATAAGTATGGTTCCTTAAAATCATCCCTGTTTTGGAAAGGGAGATAAAGAAAAATAATTCTACATTGACCAGTAGGAACAAGCTGCTGCATAAATCTTACCTAGAGCTGAGAGAAAGGTATGCTTTCTTAAAAATACTAAATAGAAGGTACCTAAAAGACAACACAAGATTGTATAGGATGATTAGTATTTAGAGACTGTAGATGAAGGAGGCCAAGCTAAACCCTAGCACTCACCTCACATTGGAAACCCTAGTTGAAGCTGCAGTAAGCCTTCAGCCTCCAGAAGTAAAGCAGGCTACTGTTAACCCTCCTAACATAGAGCCTGTTGAAGAAGAAAGCTAAGCGGACAAACTTGAAAGAACACTTTTGGAGGTGGCTTAAGAATTTTTGAAGAACAGGGCTTTCAGTGGCTTAGGCGAATGCTGAGGCAGTTCATTAGCCACCGAAAGCACCGCTTTCGGTAGCTAACCATTTCAACATTTTGGCCTCTTAACCACCAAAAGTAGGAAGAGGCATAGGATCGAATTTTGACACGCATGACCCGTTTTGGACGAACATGGATAGCTCAGGGACAAAGTATAAAGATGAAGGACGCTGAAGAAAACATCAAGGAAGGTATGCTTCAGTTTTGCTATGGCATAACAGTAGAAAAGGTCACCAACACTTAACTATCAAAGTGAAACAGTGACTTAACCAGCAGAGACTAGTGGGAGTGAGTTCCAGTACTTACTTTAGTTATCAGAAGGTTGAAATAGTGAACGAATTATACACTTAGTTAGACTAGTAGTTAATTAGGGTTTTTTTACCTAATTATGCAAAAACAATTATTTTGTCTATTTTTTAGTAAATCAAATCCAATTTTTCAGGATCTAAATATTTTTGTAAAGGCTATATAGCTTTAGACTTATTTTATTGAAAGGGTTCGATTTTGGGGACTTGTAGACCACTACTATTGTCAATATTCTCATCTTGCTCATGACCTAATATAAGCTCTTTTCTTATCATATGTTCAGCATCCATTTTCTTTCTAGTTTGTGCTTATGCTTGAATGTGTTATTCAGGTTTTATTCAAGTTTATTGATGTCTGATAGCTGTCATCCTATTGGAATATTGATGATTTGAATTATAAGTACCTTCCTTGTTATGATTATCCATTTATATATATCTATTTTATGTATGAATCTACCAGCATGATAAGTTCTCCATCTCTGCACCATATTATCAAACCTCTGAACAGTGGTAGTTAGAAGCCTTATCCCTGATTGAGTTTCATGCATGTCTTGAGAGTATGAGGTTCTATAGGTTACTTGACTTGATCCATTTATAAAACCCTAAAAACATTTAAGTTACCAGGCATCCTTGAGCTGTAACCTAGAGGAGTTTCCTCGAGTGATAGCAAATTGGCACCTTTGACAGGGACAGGAGACTGAAGCTCAGCTTCCTTGGGAGGCGACATAGATCCTACTTTGATAATAGACAAAGTTTGGACACTATTCTAGTTGCAATCATCTATCTGGAAACTTCATTGAAATAAGGTGGCTTCAAGAAGGCCAAGTAGAAGAGAAAACCCTCAAGGGCCACCAGCAACACCAATTTTAGATCCAAAAGATATTCTGAGAAGAGCTAGGGCTTCTGGAGCAACCGAATCCAGTTGTCCATTAGTCGAATCCAACTATCATTGTAATAATGAAATATGAATAATAATAATATATTGGATAATGGATAAAATGTACAATAAGCTTGCCTTTTATATGGCTTGAGCCAACATAGTGAAGGGTTACACCCTTTCATTAGTAACCTAATAGTCTAATTAATATTGTATTTTATATGTGTTACATTGCCACTCCCTTTAAGGAAGATTTTTCCTCAAAGCTTAAGTATTTTCCTAGTGTTGTTCTTCATTTTGACTTGGTGTCGGTATTAGAATCAGATGAAGTCTCTTGTGTAGAGACTTGCACTTCCTTTCCATTGATGATTTTTCACTGTACTATCTCATTGTTCCTACATTTATGACCAGGGGTCCAATCATCACCGCATCGATGACATATGTTTTTCTTCTTTTTTCTATTATTAGAGTAACCGTTAGATGACTTTGATCTATTTTCCATTTCGTAGGCGTATGATTGAGGTTTGTGGCACTGATGGCCGAGAGAGCAAGTATCTGCATAGTACCTACATTGTGTCTCTTTTTCTTGTCGATAATGGCTATCGCCTTTTGTTTTTACTCCTTCCAATTTGCATTCCGTGCCTTTTGATTTACGTCTTTCTACTTCTACGTTAGTTATGTCATGTAACTTTAACTCTTTTTGGAGGTGTGGTTTAAGACCTCCTAAATAGGTTTCCAGTCTTTGCTTGTCAGAGAACCCAAATACTTGTGTCGATAAGGATTCCCATTATGTGTGAATTCCTCAACGTTTCCGACTTGTTGCAGTTTGGTAAGTTTACTGAAAAATTCATCTTCTTTGATTCATTGAAACCTATTAAAAAAATCATTTTTGAATAAGTTCTAGGTGTAGGTAAAATTATTTCTCTTCCACCATAAGTACCAATTATAGGCATACCCTTCCATATGAATTGACGCATATTTCACCTTCTCCTCGTCAGATTGAATGTTGTAAATGTCGAATTATTCTTCTGCTTTGTTTAGCCAAGCAACACATTGGTCTCCACTCCCATTGTATTTCGACAACTCTATTTTTGCCTTAGGTGGGTGTACTTTGTAAGGGCGACGTTGATTTCCTTTTTCCTTATGGTTTGATGGTGGCTCAGAACTACTGGACAATGAACATGACATATCTGAATTACTTCATTGTTGGTGGTGATTTTTAGTTTTTCTTTTCTCTACTATCTTACTTATAGCGTCTATTTTGTTGTTTAATCATGCCTCCATATCTTGCAGTACTTGTGTTTCTATCTCTTGCTTAAGCGTCGCATTGTTAATTTTTATTTCTTTTTGCAATTCTTCTTGATTCTTTGTGAGTGTTTCCTAAGTGGCAACATGAAATGAGGCATCTAGCATGTATGGACTGCTGTCGTGGCCTGGACTGGGTATGAACCTTTGCAACATCTCGATTAATGTATTATGGTTCTGCATTATGGTGCTCATGTTTTGTGTTAAGGTGTTTATGTTTTGTGTTATGGTACTCATTTTGTCACCCACATCTTTTTGTTTTTCATTCAGGATGTCAAGTTTGTTGTCAAGCCTTCTTTCTAGTACCAAAACAAGATCGTTTTTGAGTAATGTATTGTGATTTTGCATCTTTTCCTTCAAGCCTTCTTGGTTAGCGACAAGGGACTTTATGTCCTTCTCCATTTTTTTGATCTTCTCTTTCAGTTCCTCCATGGTCTTGGACCTTGTATGCGGAGGTGTGTATTTCCACGATATTTTGGCTAATAATATATTAATTAATTAATTAATTAATATTATTAATATCATATTTTTTTATAAACTATATTATAGTTTGTATATAGTTTTTTTTTAACAAATATTATAATAATAAATATAGTATTTGATTTTTAAAAAAATATTTTATTATAATATATTTGAAATTAATATAATATTATAATGTTATATTATATTATAATATTATATTTAAAATAAATACCAAATGGAGAAACCGAATCTGGTTGTCCGTTAGTCGAATCCGACTATCATTGTAATAATGAAATATGAATAATAATAATATATTGGATGATGGATAAAATGTACAATAAACTCACCTTTTATATGGCTTGAGCCAACATAGTGAAGGGTTACACCCTTTCACTAGTAACCTAATAGTCTAATTAATATTGTATTTTATATTTGTTACAACTTCACTAAATCAGACTAGCAGTGCTACAAAGGAAGCTACATCAAGTATTTCAAGAAATATTTTTGCTATTATTTCTTCTATTGAAACACTTAATTCTTAGGAATTTATAAATACATTAGAAAATTTTAGGGTTTGGGCATCTTCAAGCACTGCTACTTGTGAATATCCAATCCCTAGTGACTCTACTGGGATAAGTTTACCACCATCACCTTCTCAACTACTACCTACATCAGTACTACCTTCCTCCACCCTATCCATACCCATTTCTAATATGGCCACCCCACGGCTGCCCCTCAAATGACCAAAATGGAAAGGATCCTGGTAGCTAGGTATGCCCCCTAAATTTTCCTAACCCTCTCGTGGCCATGCCCACTGGAGACTACCTCAAGTACATGCCTAAGTTCATAGGAGAGGGAGATCTCATAGCTAAAGAACATCTAGAGGCATTTTACAGTTATGCTAAGAATGATAATATAGAACATGAAGATGTGTGGACTAGGGTTTTTGTCCAAAGCCTAGATGGTCAGGCTAGGAAATGGTTCAAAGAACTGCCTGCTGGATCAGAAGCCAGCATTGAAGCCCTAGATGACATCTTTCTAAAGCATTGGGGAGAGAGGAGAGACCACCTCTATTATATCACAGAGTTCAATAACTTGAAAAGAGAGAATGGGGAGTCTGTTTCCAACTTCACCAAGAGGTTCAAAAATATGTACAGCAAGATCCTCACTGAATTCAAGCCCACTAATACCTCAGCCATGATAACTTATGCCAATGCCTTTGACTTTGATTTTTGCCTTCTTTTTAGAGAAAGGAGGACTGCCTCCTTATAACTCATGCAGGATGCTGCCCTAGAGGTAGAATCTAACATTGTGGCATCTCAAGAGGTCAAAGGAATGATAGGAAGAAGCAGCCAGCAGACCCTCTTGGGGATTTTTCATTAAAGAACAAGATTGACAAAATGACCAAACTATTAGATAACCTGACTGCTGAAATTTCTAAGCTAAAGGACCGAGGACAGATACCTGTGAGAGGTAAAGGGCCAAGTGATTTTCTTCCTAGAAACCCTAATTTTGTCCCTTACAGAAGAGGCAACCCCCTAGTTTAGATCCTCAGAAGTGAAATGAATCAAGGGGAAGATCAGAGAATCAAAGATCCTTTTTAGAATGATGTACTAGAAGAAGAGCTAGAATTCATTGAGGAAGTAGGAGAGGTTGAAGACAACATCCGCTGTATGGAAGATGAAGTGGACTATTCTTTTCTGACACAGGAAGAATATGAGGAAGTCCTAATTGATGAGCAGATCAATGAAGAAGCAGTATATCAGGCTGATGGTTAAGGAGGGTATAATATGAGGTCCAGGCTGGTTGCTCCTCTTAAGAAGAATGATTTTCCTGTCAAACAGCCTGCTTCCCTAGCTAAAAAGGCTACTATTTTACCAAAGAAAATGGCTGTCATTTCCAAACCATTGCAAAAACCAACACCTTCATCAATTCCTGACCATGTCCAACTCAAAGCTCCAGTAAATGAGGTAAGGTTTCCTGCTAGACTGCATTATTCTTTCAACAATGAGTCAGAGATTCAGAAATTGAAGATCCCTTTCCCATTAATTGAGCTAATGAAAAATGATGCATTCAAATCTTCCATACTGAATTCTCTCCATCCAAAGGTACATATTGATACCGACTTTGTAAATCTACAAGATGATAAACCTATTGTAACCCTAGGCCCTATGATCAAAGACCTAAAGGATTCATGCCCACCTTTCTATATATCTTTGAATATCCATGATAAAGTCCTTCATAACTGTCTGCTGGACTCAGGAGCTTCCCATAACCTAATGCCAAAAGCTGTGACGGATGAGATTGGTCTCAGCATTACAAATCCCTACCATGAGTTGTTCTCCTTTGAATCCAGAAAGTTCAAGTGCTTGGGCCTCATCAAAGATCTTGTTGTGAACCTATCTCAACTACCTTCAAAAAGCATCCTGATGGACATTGTAGTGGCTGATATCCCTCCCAAATTTTGTCTCTTGCTGTCTCGATCATGGAGTAAAAGGATAGGTGGCACCCTTCAAATAGAACTTACATATGCCACAATCCCCACGTTTGGAGGTAAGACCAAGAGGCTTTACAAAGAGAATCAGCTTTCCTACATCATAAGAAATGAAAGGATTTCAGTGAACCACCCTATCTATGCAGTAGACACTGATTTTGGGTCATGCATTCTTCAAATAGATGATTCTTAGCAAACCCTAGTCCATCTTACCAAGCCCACCCGTCAACAGCCTGAAGAAGTGACCACAGTAGTCTGGAACATGTATTTTGATGGGGCTAGCACTAAAAACTCAGCAGGTGCAGGTGTAGTATTGATCTCTCCATCCAAAGAGAATATTCATATGTATTATAAGATTGATTTTAAAACCACTAACAATATAGCAGAATATGAAGCCTTGTTGCTAGGAGTTAAAGATGCCAAGGAAATGGGGATCATGTGCATGAGAATCTTTGGAGATGCAGACCTTATTATACAGCAGGTCAACAAAACTTTTCAAGCAAAAAATGTCAGACTAAAGGCCTATAGGGACGAGGTATGAAAACTCAGAGACTCCTTTATGTTTTTTGAACTGTCATATATACCTAGGGATTTGAATCACCTGGATGATTCCCTAGCTGTCTCTGCAAGTCTGTTTGTTGCTCATTTACCTCCTAAGCTCAACTATGATGTTCAAGTCAAGTACAGACCTTCCTTGCCAGATAATGTAAAATTTTGGAAGGTGTTTGAGAATGATGATGAGATTAGTAAATTCCTTCAGCTAGTAGATGAATTATTTGATATACATATATATTAGGAAAACCTAAACATGGAATAATACCAACAACTCAAGTTTAAAGATAAAGTAGTTGACCAAAATATTGTCCAATTACCTAGAAATTATATACCTCGGGGTCTAGTACCTCTGGAAGAGATTTTTGATCATAATGACATCCCTTTCAAGCCTTATAAAAAGGAGCAAGGCCCTACTTTCCAAGAGAAAAACATAGGTAGCCAAAGCCATCCAAAACTGATAAATCTGTCTACTGAGCTAACTGCTAATCAGAGGTCCAAATTTTGCAGCCTGATAAAAGAATTTGCTGATATCTTTTCCTGGGAGTACAGTGACCTGAAAACCTATGACACCAATATCATCCAGCACAAGATTTCTTTGGAGAAGGACACCATCCCTTTCAAGCAGAAGCTGAGATCCATCAGTTCTCTCCTACTACTTGTAATTGAAAAATAAATCCATAAGCTCCTCAAAGCCAAAATCATAATCCCCCTCAGGTATTCCAAGTGGATTGCAAACTTAGTGGTGGTAAGGAAGAAGAACGGGGAAATAAGGTTGTGTGTGGATTTTAGAAACCTGAACAAATGTTCCAAAAAAGACAACTATCCACTGCCCAAGATGGAGCACCTATTGCAAAGATTCTCAGGGGCTAGTGTGATGTCATTTTTGGATGGCTTTTCCGGATACAACCAAGTTGCTGTGCACCCTGATGACCAAGAGAAGACTGCTTTGATCCGGTAAGGGTGGAAGAAATCCAAAATATTTCCATACAGAGTTCAAAAAGGGATATTCACCCCTTTTTGGGTAAGATAAACTTTTTCAGGAGGTTCATCCCTAATTTCTCTGAGCTGGTAAAACACATAACATCTATGTTGAAAAAGGATGCAGGAATAAAATGGACTGACGAGACAAGAAGCTCTTTCGAAGACATCAAGAAGGATATCATGGCAGCCCCAACCCTGATTAGTTCGGACTATACCAAAAGTTTTTATATATTCTGCTTTGCATCCTATGACACAGTGGCAGCTGTGCTGTTACAAAAATATGATGAGGGTCTCGATCATCCAATTACATTCTTCAGTAAAATGTTGAGAGATGCTGAGCTGAATTATGATCCACTTGAGAAACAGGCTTATGCTCTCATCAAGTCATTGAAGACCTTCAGGATTTACATTCTCCATGCAAACATTCTTTCCTATGTCCCTTCAGCTACTGTGAAGGATGTTTTGACTCAGCCTGACATTGATGGAAAGAGAGCTAAATGGATTGCCAAGCTCATTGAGTTCGATATATAGGTGAAGAATACTAAGCTAGTAAAAGGACTAGGTCTGGCCAAACTCATGGCTAAAGAAAACTATGAATTAATGGGGATAAACTTCACTTGTGTCAATTCAGCAAAATTGCAAACTGTAGTAGCAACAGAGGTAGTTCAAGATCAGAATGACATTCAACCAGTGGCTGAAAACCTGTCTTCATGTGAGTGGTACTCAAGTATTATTCATTTTTTGCAGAAATTAGAAGTTCCTCTCGGTCTCACTCCTAATCAAGCACGAGCTCTTAAATTAAAATTTGTTAAATTTTGCATAGTTGATAAACTGTTGGACTGGAAATATCTGTCTAGGGTTTTGTTGAGATGTCTAAATAAAGAAGAATCAGATCAGGTCATGCATCACTTTCATTCTAGCACATGTGGGGGCCATCATTATTGGAAGACCATAGCCCACAAGATCCTTAGGGCAGGGTACTATTGGCTAGTCCTTTTTGTTGATGTGTGTACTTTTGTGAGGGCTTGCGACCAATGCCAAAGATTTATAGGGAAGCGGCAGCTCAAATCCTTTCCCCTTAGGCCTATTGTAGTGAATGGGCCTTTCCAGCAATGGGGTCTAGATCTCATAGGTGAAATAAATCCATCTTCCAGTGGGATGCATAAATGGATCCTAGTAGCCACAGACTACTTTACCAAGTGGATAGAGGCAGTACCCACCAGGAATGCAACTCATCAGGTCATCATGAAGTTTTTATATGATAATATGTTTATTAGGTTTGGCTGCCTAGTAAGGTTAGTGACTGATAATGCACCATATTTCAAAGCCAGGACATTGGATAAAATGTGTGAGTCAATGGGCATTCAGCTGGTGCATTCCACATCCTATTATCCTCAAGGCAATGGCTTGGCTGAGTTATCCAATAAAATCCTAGTCAGGATCATCAGAAAACTATTAGAGACAAATAAAAAAAGCCCGGATTCTAAGCTAAATTTTTCTTTATGGGCTGATAGGGTAACATACAAAACATCTATAGGGACTTCTCCATTAAAATTAGTTTATGGTATCGAGGCCATTTTTCTCATTCAGCTCATTCTGCCAGTGGCATGATTTTTTCAAGAGGAGGAAGATGAACCAAATGATATGGTAAGGAGGATGATGTATTTGGTGGAGTTGCAGCAAGTCAGGGAACAAGTGATAGGAAAATCAAAAGCCCATTAATAGAGGATAAAGGTCATGTTTGACGAAAGGGGAAAAGTGGACAACTTTCAGGTTGGATATTGGGTCCTCAAGTGGGATACTGTCAGGCAGGACAAGGGAAAACATGGAAAGTTTGACTCTTTGTGGATTGGCCCTTTTGTGATAGCTCAGTTATAGAAGAATAACACCTTCAAATTGCAGAATCTTGAATGGGAAGAGGTGTTTAATGTCCCAGTGAATGGGCATTTTCTGAAACTTTACTTTATTTGAGGCTCTGAGGCCTTGCTATTGTAAATTAGTAGTTAGTAGGTTGTTTTTGCTTACAGAATAAACTCCATGCCCAATGGAACAGTAAATGATAGTGTTAAGTTTTTAGTTATTTCCAAGGAAAGGCATTTTGGTTTGGGGTTCTTGGGCCCTCACAGGGAGGTTCCCATCCCCAAGTAGGAGCCAGATGTTATCTCCCAAAATAAATTTATTTTGATAGTATGAAGAATTCGAGTCATGTTATGAAATATTTAAATATGACCAACAAATTGAAGGTCTCTGGTTTTGCTTTGGTTGAAAAAATTGGAAGTTTTAGCTTTCGGTGGCTTAGGAGGTGTTCTTAACATCTCATTAGCCACCAAAAGGCTTTGTTTCAGTAGCTAATAGTTTAATGCAGGATAAAGTTTAACCACTGAAAGTGATCCCGGTCGAGTAAATGCTAAAAGCACCTTCGGTGGCTTAGGTGAGACTTTAGACATCTCATTAGCCACTGAAAAGTGTCGCTTTCGGTAGCTTAGTGAACAGTTCAAGAAGGGCATTAACCACTGAAAGTAAGCAAAAAGCGTTGGGGAAAAATTGGTTTTGGTGGCTTAGGAGAAATCTCTGACGTTTCTCTAGCCAACGGAAGGATGGAATTTCGGCGGTTAAAAGGGATATCCAGAGAGACCACTATCCACTGAAAGCTGAGTTTCACTACGGCATTGGGAAAACGGTTTCAGTGGCTTGGGTGAAAGGGTCATCATTTCATTAGCCACTAAAAGCCTTGTTTTCAGCAGCTAGCAGAAAAATTCTTGAAGGCCCTTAACCACCGAAAAGTTAAAAAGAAAGAAACAGTTAGAAACCCATCAAATCAGAGCCCGTCAACAAAATAGTGATCAGTAAAGGGCGTGGTAAACCACCGAAAGGATAGGAGGATGCATAACTGTGTGAGGAAATGAGTAAGGAGGTCATTATTGAAACTGATAAGGACTAATGTGATTTAAAACCCTCCTTCTCCCTCCATCTTTCCACAGAACTGCAAAAAAGCTACTGAGTATGAAAGATTGATTTTAACATGATTGCTGGGAAAGGGGTCTTGAAAAGATCAAATAGAGCCATCACCCTCTGACCTAAGCATCAATCATGTAGTTAAAATCCCTCATAATCAGTGACAAATATTCAGTACACTTCACCCTCGACCTTAGCATTTCTCTCCACTAGAAAGCCATCTCTGAGAAGCAGCCTCATAAAACACTATCCTACAGAACTTGAATTGATTGTTGCAGGTACCCAGGAGTGGCATTCATCAAAATGAAGAAGGGATAACCTGCTCTCAGGAAAGAGTTGGGAGACATCAGCTACCTGGAGGCACATCTAGAAGTCTATCAATTTTTCAAGGATGCTGGCTGCTATAGGTTTTGTGAAAAGATTCAAGGTTCACACCAGCAGGTGGCTGAGGAATTTTCTCTCTCTTTTGATGGTTCCAAGGCAGTCATAGTCAAAGAATAATTCTTGATAGATGAAACCCTAGTTATTGAAGTGAATAAACTCCATAGCATAGGAGAGAAGTGGTTTAAAACCACCATACCAAAGGATGTAGAGTTCAGATCTTACCTAAAGTCTGAACATAGAGGAGTGGTGTGGAAGAAAAGTGTACCATCCTCCTGGTTAGGAGAGAGGTGGCAGCAACTGCTGAAGGCCATTGTGGTCTAGATAACATGTGAAGGGAGATATAATAGAGCCATGATTTACCATTTTAAATTGATGAACCACTTCATAGGGAAAATACCACTGAATTTGCCTTTTTACTTACACATGAATTTGGCAAAAATGATGCACCAGGTGAAGGCCCATCCAACCAATATTGCTGGCAGACTATCTCATCATGGCCTTATCCAAATTCTAATCCAAGAATTGCTAAAAAGGAGAAATATGGCATGGGATTATTTCTTATTTTGGAATGGTTTTCAAAGAGGCCTTCAGCCAGAAGAAAAGGGGAAGTCTCCTACTAAAAAGTCCAGCACACCAAGAAGTGGGAAAAGGAAGAGAAAGGCTATATCCCCAGTAGTAGCAGAATAGCCTCCTTACTCTTCCAAATCCAAGAAGGTCAAAAGAAACTTGGATTTTAGTGAAAAGGGCCAGGAAGTTACAACACACAGTGAGAACATCTTGAACCTACCCTACTCAGATTCAGAAAATGAACAAGAGGAAGGTGCAGACCTAGCATTGTAGGTTGTAGCAGAGATTGAAGAACTACCATCACCTACACCAAAAGAGCAAGATAAACTAGCAGAGAAGACTTCCTCTAGCAAGCCCAAGACACAAAGGATAAATCAGTTGCTGAGGAAAGTGTATGAGATGGAGATTTTGGAAAGGGAGATAAATAAAAATAATGCTACATTGACCAATAGGAACAAGTTGCTACATAAATATTACCTAGAGATGAGAGAAAGGTATGATTTCCAAAAAAGAGTAAATAGAAGGTACCTAAAAGACAACACAAGATTGTATAGGATGATTAGTCTTTAGAGACTGCAGATGAAGGAGGCCAAGCTAAACCTTAGCACTCACCTCACATTAGAAACCCTAGCTGAAGTTGCAGTAAGTCTCCAGCCTCCAGAAGCAAGCCAGGATGATGTTAGCCCTCCTAACATAGACCCTGTTGAAGAAGAAAGCTAGGAAGACAAACTTGAAGGAACAATTTTGGAGGTGGCTTAAGAATTTTTGAAGAACATGGATTTCAGTGGATTAAGCAGATGCTGAGGCCGTTCATTAGCCACCGAAAGCACTGCTTTCGGCAGCTAACCATTCCGATATCTTGGCCTCTTAACCATCGAAAGTAGGAAGATGCATAGGATCAAATTTTGACATGCAAGACCAGTTTTGGACGAACATGGATAGCTCAGTGACAAAGTATAAAGATGAAGGACGCTGAAGAAAACATCAGGGAAGGTATGCTTCAGTTTTGTTGTGACATAACAGTAGAAAAGGTCACCAACAATTAACTGTCGAAGTGAAATGGTGACTTAACTAGCAGAGGACTAGTGGCAGTGAGTTCCAGTACTTACTTTAGTTATTAGAAGGTTTGAACAGTGAACGAATTCTACAGTTAGTTATACTAGTAGTTAATTAGGTTTTTTGACCTAATTATGCAAAAACAATTATTTTGTCTATTTTTTAGTAAATCAGATCCAATTTTTCAGGATCTGAATATTTTTGTAAAGGATATAAAGCCTAAGACTTATTTTATTGAAAGGGTTCGACTTCGGGGACTTGTAGACCACTATTATTGTGAATCTTCTCATCTTGCTCATGACCTAATATAAGCTCTTTTGTTATCATATGTTTAGCTTCCATTTTTTGTCTAGTCTGTGCTTATGCTTGAATTTGTTATTCAGGTTTTATTCAGGTTTATTGATGTTTGATAGCTATCATCCTATTGGCATATTGATGATTTGAATTATAAGTACATTCCTTGTTATGATTAGCCATTTATATATATCTGTTTTATGTATGAATCTTCCAGCATGATAAGTTCTCCATCTCTGCACCATATTATCAAACCTCTAAACAATGGTAGTTAGAAGCCTAATACCTGATTGAGTTTCATGCATGTATTGAGAGTGTGAGGTTCTATAGGTTACCTGCCTTGATCCATTTAGAAAACCTTAAAAACATTTAAGTTACCAGGCATCCTCGAGCTGAAACCTAGAGGAGTTTCCTGGAGTGATAACAACCATATTTCTATAGTTTATATAGAAATAGTTGTTACCAACTATGGTGACATTGCCACCTCATGGATCTTGTTTTATAATAAAGAGTGGATGTGTAATTCCTTCTAGGTTCATTTTAATCTAAAAATTTAACACTATAACTTAAAAAAGTTTCAGGGGTGGCAGGCGCGGGTGGGATACTAGTGGATCCCGGAGGACAAGTGGAACATAGATTTTCCTGGGGACTTGGCCCTAGAACCAACAATGAAGCAGAATGGATGGATCTTCTCCAGGGTCTACACCTTATTCGGGACAAAAACATCTGGAAAGTTATGGTGTTCGGCGACTCTAGGCATGTCATCTACAAGATGATCAATGGGTATCCCTCAGGAGATATCAAATGCCGTAGACTATATAAAAAGGCTAAGCTTCTTCTGCCTCAATCCATCGAGATCTATCACATTCTTCGCCAAAATAATAAGGAAGCAGACATCATGGCTAATGTTGGAGCCAGTCTCCCCCAAGGCCAATTCAGCCAGGATGGTGACCCTCCCTTCTTTAAAGTCATTCCATGATGAGAGGATCTAGAATTCAGTCTCGCAATCTCACCAGGAAAGTCTATGAAGTGAAGTTCATATCTCTCGGTGAATTCAATAGGCTTTATGTTGTTCATATTTCATCCCTCTCCTTTGGTTTCTTATCCCCCCTCCTTCTTTTCATTATTTCCCCCTCTCCCTTTCTTTTTCTCCTTATTCCCCCTTCCCTTCTCCTTTTCCCTCCCATCGACCGCCTTTCCTCCCCTCGCCTCCTCCTTCCATCTGGCCCTCTCCTCCTCCTTCTCCTCGGTGGCTCTTGGCATTTATGGATACGTCCTATCTTCTCTCCTGTGGTGGCCGCGTGGATCCCTCTTCCCTCCTCGGCAGCAGTGGTATTAATTTCCCTCAGGCTCCAAATTTATGGACATACCTTCTCGCACGGTCGGGGGTCTCCTTTCTCCATCTTCATGTCGAAGCTTTGTCTTGGATCGTCTCTTAGTATCTCTCCGGATTTTGGTTTTGGCTCTCCCAGCTCTGCAATTTTCTTACTGCATGTAGTTGATGGTTTTGGAGGTGGGAGATTGCAGGGGATACCTTGGCATGGGCTCCCCCTCATCCGAGCCTTTATAAAATAACGCCTCGCTCTGTCTGTTATCTCCTCCTGTCAATGTTGTTACCCTTCTGCATCCTGGGACGATAATCAGGCAGATACTTCTTCTCTCCGTCTCGACAGGCAGGAAAGGGTTCTGGGATGCCCATGCTCCGGATGGAGGAAAGACGCCCTGGGGACTTTGACTTGCACAGATAAAACTTGGGGCTTCGATCTGCAGAAAGAAATAATCAACCTCGGGAGTGAAATAGCTCTGTAGCAAGAAATTGCAGACACTGCAGTTTCTTCTTTGCATATTCAGTTCTCCCGAATAGCAGTCTCGTCTGACTTTGGCAGAATGGCACACACTGGCAACAATCCTGGGCTGCAGGACATTATGAAGAATTTACGCAGGCTGTACGAGATGACAGCCATAGGGGTAATGGACAATAAGGAAATGGCTAAGGAAATTAAGAGTATGAGTGAGACTGTGAGCAGAACATCTCTGGAGGTCAGTAATAATGGTGCTCGCACAGACGACCTTGAAAGAAACCTGCTCGAGCTGTTGGGAAGAGTAGAACGCATAGAAGAAGACCTGAAAAAGCTTGTTTCTATGAATGAGGAAAGCAGGGTTAATGGCGTCAATGAAGCTGCAGACCAGCCTATGGAAGAAGAATCTGTTTTACAGCCTGCAGACCAGAAAGGCACCTGACTTCTATCTTTTGCTTTTATGTTACAGTTTAGTATGGGTCATTATGTTACGGTTTAGTATGGGTTATGTATCTCTGCATTTTGCTTTGTAGTCAGTTCGTGAGGGTATATACTACCCGCATAGTATGTAGTTCTGAAACAATCATATGCTCTCTCTTTTGGGAAACCGAACATGTTTGGAGTGTCGCATTTTTGCCATGCCGGCCTTATATTTTCTTCCTCAGATGTAATGAATGGCTGTGCACAGCCTGTTAATATAATCCCTCTTTCTGTTTCTGTTAAAAAAAAAAAACTTAAAATTTTTTACTTAAAATCTATAATTAAAATTTCAAACCAAACATAAACAAACTTATATATAATTAATTTTAATTTAGATATAGTTATTTTTAATTTAATAATATTAATTAATTATTAAAAATATGTATTTATTGATTTTTTAATTTTTTTTCTTAATAATATATAAATTAATTTTCATAGTATTTTTTTTTAATAAGTAACCTTATGGATCCTTCTATTACTGAGTAAAAATACAATAAAATATAGAGTTTCACGTTTTTAAATGAAAAACTAACATCCTTCCCATATTGGGAAAACAATGAAAATACTGTTTAAACAAAATCATACATCCAAAATATAACAAGACAACCGCATGATATCTCTCAAATCTATAGACTAACCTCCTATTTTGATTAACCTTACTGCTGGTCATCTGATTAAAACAAAAAGATATGTTCATAGAAAAAACCAAACTATGAATAATTACATACTTTCCACTACTACTCTAGCATTCCAACTTTGTCTTCCTAGTGTACATTGGATGGTGGAGTCGCCAGGTCTTTTGCTTCCGCGCCACCATAAACTGGTTGGGCCTCACAGATATTTTCCGGTGTTTGCGCCCTTACCATGATACGTTGTAAGTAGCCTTCAATTTTTTCTGTAACCTCCCTTTCCCACATCTCCACTATCACCCCGATCTTGGGTTCTCATGCCAACAACATGCATACTAACCATAACAAATTAGCTTCTACCCATTTTCCCATTTTCATTTTAATTTCCCTGAGAAGGGATTCTTCCATAGTGACTATCTTCACTTCAATGGAAAACAATGTTTCCTCAAAATAACGGTCACCCCAATTGAACTCCAGAGACACAAATTCCTCCTACTACCCCAACAATGGCTATGAGCTCCCCACCTCTGGATGAATTTCTCTCCCATTAGTGCCCCTTCTAATTCCCCTATGGGTGCACATTTGCATTCCAGGGGCCATGATATAGAGGAACACAGTACCAAAAGTGATGGAGATGGCTCCTACTAAACTTAGCCACCGATTCTCAGATTGCAACACAATTAACAAAAATCCACTCTTGAAGGGGCTGCTTGATATACAGTCTATGGCACCATTCCCTCAGACGCCCGCCACCGTATTTAAATGTCTGTTCTCCATCCTCATATTGACAGTCGTACCAGTACTCCATGCTTTGTACTCGATAATATTTCCCATATCGTTCCATCCCCTAAACCCACAAGCTTCGGATCCACTGAGTTCACCTTCAATTATTACCTCATCCCTTTCCCACACTGCAACATTAGTACCCTTTGTCCTTCCTCCACACATCCACACTTCTTCGCTCTTCCATTTAATAGTACCTGTTTCTCTAAACGTAGAACCTTTCATTGTCACTGTGTCATTAATCAATACGTTCCTAGAATGAAACCCTACACATTCTAGAGCCGCTTGTTTCTTTAATCATGCATTCTCACGAAAACTCCTCCATTCGTTCTTTCCACGTGGTATATATCCTTGTTCGTGAGGTCCGTGCGTTGACGCATTAATTTTCCTTCATGGTTATCCTTCGGTTGGATTTCCTAAAAAGAATCAAGGGCCAAAACCCCTTTTTTGCTAGAGCATCTGCCACCTTATTCCCCTTGTGCCTTACGTGCGAGAATTGCACCATCGAGTTAGGCTCCAGGATTGTTTGGAGCTGGTACAACCGGCATTCCCATTTCCAATTCTTGGAAACCTTGTGAATTGGCGACCCACGCTGTATTCTGCTAGCCATGGATATCATTATCAGAGAATTCCCTTCCACCATCAATGGCTATGAATTATGCTGTAACACCCATATTAAACCGCTCAACAGGCCTTCTAGTTCTATGACATTATTGGTGTTTTCTCCTAAGTATCCCTAAAAAACACTCGACAATTTTCCCTCATCATTTATGATTGCCCCACCATATCCAGTAGGACCGGGGTTTCCTTTTGTTGCACCATCAAAGCTAATATTGAAGGATCCTAAGGGTGGATGATGCCAATGGCCAGGGATTAGATTAGGAGTGGAAACCCTTTGCAAGCTGTCGATATACTCAGGTATGCCACAAATCCCCCAATCATTCAGAATTTTCCTTTGTTCAATATTCACTTATAAGTATTCAACTTTCCACATGGACAATTTGATCATTTCTTTGATATGTAAGTCGTCTAGCGACCGGACCATGGATAATTTTAAGGGCTATATATAGCCCATGGGATATATAAGGGGGTTACAAAAATTTAGTGGGCTATTTTATTATATGGAAAGGGTTTTTCAGCTAAAATATATTCGGCCAATATTTATTAGAAAAAAAATAAGTCCAAAATGAATAGCCTCTCATATATTAATGAGGAAATTGAAAAAATCTATTTTCTCCCTAGAAAAAGCCCCCTCCAATCTATCTTTTGCCCCAATTTCTAGAGAAAATCTAGTGAAATCACTATTTCTCCCCCATTTTTCAGAAATGGAGGCTCCCAAGGGTTATTTATCCCTCTATTTTCCTTGTAATTTAGGCATATGGTTGGTTTTTCCTGTATGTTTAGTCAATTTCATGTGACACCTTCTTTCAACACTTGATTTCCAATATTGGAGGGAAAATCAGGGGCTATTTTTTCTATATAAGGGCTACAACGATTCATGGTTTACCCACATTAGATTGCGTTTGGAAGGTGAAGGTTCTGGTTGATGCAATTCCACTTTTAATTCTTTGTTTTCTTGGCATTTTAATCTTTTAATAACATCTACATTGTCAAAATATCAAGCCTTCAAGGGGCATGCCACACATGCAATTTATCAAAGAATACAAGCTCACATCACACTTTTCATCCAATAATTAGCATGGTATGATTTTTATCAAACCATTTATGCTTTTTATCCACAGTTACAATAGATTATTATATTGTAAATTTACCTTTTATCATGCTTTTTATCATAGATGTATTTTAGGCCTGTTGAATTCTATGACAGTCTTGATTCTTAGGGCTCATTCGGTGTTATTAGGGTTTTATTCTATCATAGGAGTATTGGTTATGTAAAATTGTTATATGCCTCAAAAGATATTGTTTATTTTATGTCTTATTGTGTTTAAACCACCGACTAAAATTTATATGTTGTTAGTGGATACTACTCTTGATGAAGAGATGCCACATGGTTTTTATATATTCAAACTGAATTTGACCTACTTGTTTAAAATGTGCTTTTATTAGGATCTTTCTCTACAATTATTATTGGATCTAAGGTGTTAATGAGAGTGTATATGTTCATATTTTATGTATGTTGATGTTTGGGATGTCTGTAATATAAATGAATGAACACTGATTATAATGATGGGGCTACAATGGAATGATCATTATTTTGGTTGTCTTCTTCTAGAGTTGTCTAAAGCGTATTGTTAGATTCTTTTATTTGTGACCTAAATTTGTTGGGTTCATGTTTATGGCCTAGTCTTGTAGGTTGCTGGAGAATCCACATGCAATCAACACAAGGATAAAGTCCAACTAGAAAGGATTCGAATCGATCCCACGTAGAGAATATTCTATCCCCGAGTTGTTTGGGATGACTAAATATTATGGATACAAGGCCTCCACTGGCACAATGGTTTTCATATCTAAGATATCTACTGTTCCTTCAAGGAAGATATGAGAAAGGTTCAAAGTGATTGGGTTCTAGACTAAACTGTAGTAGAAAACTAAGATAGTGATTGTAATAGGTTTTAGGCAAGGCATTTATGATAAATAATGATAACTGGGGAATAATTAATCAACATATAAAAATATAAATCAAGTTTAATTCCTGTAATCAACTTAAATAAAACTTACTATGAAAATTACAATGCTTTATCCAAAGTGTTATAACTAAAAAACTATCCTATTAGGTAATACTAATTGAAAAAATAGTATTAGGGATTGATAGCCATTCACCAAATGCATAAAAGAGTATGTGAATTAAACAAACACATTTATTTAACATACATTTAATGCGTCAATATTGTAAAGAGACATCTATACATACATAAACACATTCAGTAGATGGGAAACCAATGATTAGTATATTAGACTGGAATTCATGAATGCATTAAATGGATAACCATATAACATAGGATAAGTAACAATGTAACTTTATTCAAATTGCAAAACATTACAACATTCCCAAATTACAAATATTTCCTGGTATGTCTGTGATAGTCCCTTCTCCTATGGCTCCCTTAAGCTTAATCCCACACCCGCTATCTTGGGAGGCACCCTTCCCTTTAAATAATATTATAAAATTGTACAAAGAAAGACACTTCCCAAGAAGTAGGATTACAAAATATTTTAGTTTCATGATTTTCCAAGGGTAGAACACCACTTGGAAAAAGCATCCATTAAATCTTGAATGTCCTTAAATTGATCATTTTCCAGGTGCAATTCAGCTTTACAGATCAAGGAGGCAATATCCTTTTTCTTGATCTTGGTCCATTCCATAAGGAACAAATCAATTTGCATCAATGAAGCAAGAGGTGTCTCAATCAACTTCTTGATTTCCTCCATGGTGAGCTGAGTGATGTCCAATATCTGCTCCTTTGTTTTAGCAAAATCATTCTTGATCTGCTCCAATTTTAGTTTCGGAGGCATAGCCTCATCAATAGGATCTAGGAGTGGTAGATACAAATAACCAAGCAATGTCACTAAAGCTGACCACCTCCTTTTGTAGGCCACATGTACATTTTTGATGATGGATTCCATTGTATCACAAATACTCTCCCATGTTTCGATTGTCACCTTGATCTTCTTCAACTTAAGCTTATATAATAATGGCAAATCATCTGGTATTTCTTTGATGTACTTCTTCCAGTCTATGATGTTGTCATAAGCTCTAGTTGCTTCCTTTCTCCTTGTGTGATGATCAAGGAGAATATATGATTGGGGATCAAATGCATTGTACAGTTTCCTCCATTTCATTAAATTCCTTAAACAAATTAACCATTCCTTGATAATACTGATAATGTATTCTACAAGGTAATTGCTTAAACTCTTCTACTGTGAATTTGGAGAAGGAAGAGGAAGTAGATGCAAGCTGAAGGTATTTGAGCTGCTGCTCAAATATAACAATAATTTCATCATGTTGCTCAGCTAGGTGATCTTATTTCTCAAGCTGCTGCTTGATATAGTCATTCTGTCCATGAAGTTGCTTCAGCTTCTGCTCATATTTGTTCTTCATATGTTGATTCTCTTGGCTATGGCACGACTTTGCTTGTTCTAATTCTTGTTTGTAATTTTGTAGTTCCTATTCTTTCCCTTCCAACTCTTTGTTCAATTGAGACACCGAGTCAAAATTGGCTTGAACAAAGGCTCCCATGCCAACTGCTGTATCTAGGGATTCTTGTTTGGTGTCGAAAGAGTCCCTCTTCTAGATAATCTGATTTTGGACTACCCCCTCCTTAAATGTGCCTTCCCTTGTTCTCTTGGATATTTTTTTCACCATAGCCTTATCTTTCCTGATCCAAACGTATTTCCCAAGAGAAACCACTGAATCTTCACAGATATCTTCCATCTCCCCTGATGTGGAGATGGTTCCCTCATGAACAGTCATCAAAGGTTCAGGCTTGGAGGTTTCAAGAATGGGGATTTCCATACTTAGGGGTGGAATAATGGTAGAAGGTGTAGAAATAATAGGTGGAAGGGGTGTGAAAATAGGAGTGGGAATAGGTTTAGAAGTTTCAGGGGAATAAATTGTACGGATGGAAGACATATCTAGTTGTGAAATAAAAGAATGTGGGGATGTTGGGGTAGTGTGAAGTCCTGATGAGGTTGGAATAATAGGGGAAATAGATGAAGGAATAGAAATAGGAACATCTTGAAGTACCGAGGGCATGCTGGTGGTAGCAGAAATAATTTGAGATAAATTGATCTTAGAGAAAGAATATTGAGAAAACGAGGAATAAAAAATGCTCCTACATAACTAAGTGGTAATAGTGGATGAGGTCATGGAAGTGAAAACATCCACATCTGTTATAGTTGATTTTACCGCACATAGTTGATCACATATTTATGGCATTCTCTTTCCCTCTATAGAATCTTTAGACCCCATGGACTGATATTATACTTTGGTGTTTCCAAGTTCATCCCTAAAAACACCTGTTTATTGTTGTATGCGACTTTTAATCCCATACTTGCATGTACACAGGACTTTTGACCTCAAACCTGCGTATATTGGGATGTGTACATAAATAAAATATTTTTGGAGTTTTATTTCATGTGTGTTCGAACCAATTGAATCTTGGTCTTCCATATTCCTCAAGATCGCTTGGATTTGACCTTCCATTACCCCTTTGGAGTGTTATATAAGGAACCCCTTGGATACATTGAAGGGGAGGATTTGAAAAGAAATGAAACTATAGTCCATTGTTGCCGTAGCTTGCATATACTTGAGTCTACATCCCTTTGTCCCTTTGGAGCACTTTGTGTTCTTCCCAATATTTCCTTTTTTGTGAGCTTGCTATCGAGAGATGGAGGATTGAGGTGGTGGAGGCCTAGGTGGAGGACTTAGTTTCTCCGGTTCATAGATGTGATGACAGAGGTTGTCACTTGTGTAATCTATGATTTGCCATAATAGAAATATCTTTTCCTCACCAATAATGTGCATTTGAATGAATATTGAATCCATGGATATGTTTAATTTCTTATGCATTGCTGATTATATATGCTAGAGTATATCTAAAACCATATTATATAGCATGCTTGTCTTGTTTGCTATTGTTGAGAGCAAATTGCTAGTGCAAGCGGTATTGGAAAAAGCTCAATGGAGATTTACTTCAACCGTCCGGAATAAGGTATGATTCTATATCCTTTAGTGTTAGATTTTTGGTTTCTCTTACGTAATGGAAAGGGATTAATTTCTTGTTTTTAGTTGTCTATTGTGTTACACGCCAAGCCACAGGAAGTTTCTCTCCATAACAGAATTGGCGACCATACTGGGGGGGTTCCTAGTTTTTTCTGTTTGGGGGTTTTCGATATTCAATGTACTTGAATTGCTCTAATTTCTTTGTTTCTATGTTGGGTCTAGGAGAATGTGTTCCCAGTAGTGTCGTGAAGGAGTAAATTTTGTATCAGCTTATATGTTTTCCTTATTTTTCTTCCTTTTTCTTCCTGTACGCTGGTTTAGCTTTCACAGTCGCGTATACACGTGGGTTTTCCTTGAATAGTTGCATATATATGTTGGTTTACTGAGAACACTAGCATATGCCTTGATTTTGAGCCTTATTGGGAGGATTAAGTGTTGCTAGGTGATTTTGGATGATTGTTGAGTCTTCTTGGATGCTTCTGGAGTCTGTATAAACCCTCAGTTTCTGACCAGAGATTGTTTTTAGTTTGATTTTTAGAAATGTTCTTGTCATTCATTTTCAACTTTTTGTTTTAAGATTAGTGCATTAGGTCTGTTTTACCTTGGTGCTTTGCTTGGCTATTTTTTTTTAGTGGTTTGCAGAGTCTGAGGGTTGTAGAGTCATTTTTTTTACTTTCATATCTCATTTAATTGAAAAATAAAAAAATATTTTGCTTTTTGCATAGTTATGCATTACTTGCATTTTGCATTGGCATGGTACTTGCATTAGGTTTTCTTGGTGAATTTTAGTTAGATTTTCATACATGAATGATTGCACTTACATTTCAAGGAAAAATTTTGCACTTCACATAATAGCATACCCTGTTTTTCATTCTAAATAGTGCATTTGCTTTGATTTTTAGGTGTGCATTTTACTTCATGTTGTGTCATAACACCATAAGTTGCATGACCATTACCCTTTGAGTAATAATAGCCAAATAAAATCAACGCTTAATAAAATGAATTACACTCTTTTATTTTCTAGGGTGCATCAACAAGATTAGGCTTTAGGGTCTTGGAATAGTTCATTGTAAGTTAATTCTCCAATACCACTAAACAAAACAATTAGGTGTCTGTCCAGGTGAGAGTGTGAAACCCTTGGTATAATTAGTGTTTCTCAGAATGCTCCTCTTACATGGGATTTAAGCACGAGGCAGTGCGCACGATTGTGATTGGGATGACCCTTGGTCACTTTTTGTGAGCACCAGAGATATTTCTAGGATTATATTCATATCTGGGGGCCTTTGAGGTATTGATTGGTTTACCCCTGGGGTACCAGTTGTGCTTTCAGGCTTCCGGCTTTGCTACCCTGTCCATACGGTCGATCCAACCAGTGACTGTCCTCCTGAGAATTGGTTATATTGAGGTGACCTTAGTTTCCTTACCTAGGTTATCAAGAGGGTATTTGCAGAGGTTATTCTGTAGGTGTCCTGTCCAGGTAGGGGTCGGATAGCACAGTCGCTATATGCATTGAATTTGAGGGCCACTATAATTGGTTATGAACCTCCGCTTGTTGTGTATGGAAGTCTCAAGCCTCTCCTAGGAGAGACATACCTACTTCATTTGGGAGCTCACTTATCCTACCCTTTGTTTTCTTATTGTTTGGATTTATATTTTCTTAGGTGTATGCTCTCTGCACACTAGTCTGCTTAGGGTTTCGTAAATAAATAGAGTATTTTATTTTGTTGAGTCATTGTGGATCTGAGTGCGGCACCCTGTCGCTCTCGTCATTTAGCATCTATTCCACCTTCTACGTCTCCTCCTCCTCTAGGAGAGAGAGCCAGATAGTCCGGGTGGACTAGTCATCACTTTGATTCACACAGAGATCTCACCATGAGTCGTCATGAGCCTGAGGTCCTATATCTTCCACCTTCCCTGCCTCTGACGATGAAAGTTGAACCTTCAAGGACATATGGAACTCCACCTGAGTTTGGTCCTTATGGGGCTAGACCGTCACAATATGATTTATCACAGTTTCTTGATTACACTAGCTCCGACCCCTAGTATTGGTTATACTATCTGGGTGAACAGAATCACCATGAACCCACTATCACTGGCCACATTATATATGGCATGCTTGATATTCCCGATCTCGGTATGACACCTCATGTTGAATCGATCGATGACCCTAGTACTGCGCCTGGGGGCACTTCCATTCCTTTCCATGCAAAGAGGTTTGGTAGTAGTAGTCATATTGCTCCATCCACTCCAGCGGTGGAAATTCCTTCACACACAACCCAGACCTAGCACTAGTGTTCCTCTTCGGGGACCTCATCTGAGACATGTGAATATTGGGGGTTCAAGTTATATTCCTTCACATATTCCATCATCTTCTCATACTTTTCCTACAAATGACGCATCCTGTTCCTAACTCTAGTGGTCCTTTAGGCAAGAGTTTGACTGTAAGCCATGTTCGTCCTGGGACTACTAACACTGTAGTATCACAAATCCAAGTGCCTCCTTCTGTGTTAGTAGGTCATGTACCTATTTCTGGATTGTCTCATGGAATACCTCGTGGACCGTCTCATGTTCCGGCTCATGGAGCTTCCCATATACCTACCTATGGAACATCTCATGGATCATCTCGTGGACCATCTCATGGTCCAGCCTATAGAGATTCCCATGGAACTTCTTATGGACCACAGTACGGGAAAAACTATCAACTGTATGGGTACAGCTATCAACAACCTGCTTACTCTTCTAATAATGGCTTCATAGCACCTTATAATCAACGTACTCCGCATTACAATGCTTCCATGCAGCCCTTCATGGGTCATATGGGAGGAGGTTATTGTTGATCCCAGTTTTTTCATCATTTTTGGTAGTTAAATTATGCATTTAAACATATGTTTTGTCATATTTGTGCATATTTTCTGTCGCGCAGCTCACTATTCATCCCCAGGTATGAATGAATTTAAGGTTTATGTAAAATTTGTTTATTGTTATCATTTCACGATTTTATAGATAAAAAATGACATTATTTGGAGAGCATTTTGATATATTAATTTATGTATGCATTTGTTTGCAGGTTTTGGATAAGATAACAACAAACACACATTCAGCTAGATATGCACATAGCATGTCCAGCTTACCATCCAACTCGCTAATTAGACTATGCGACATTCGTTGGCAGGTTTTATAGGCATTAAAATGTTAGTAGGAGATTGTTATTGCAGACCATAGTCCTTAGCATGCCAACAAATAGAAAATTAATTCATCCTAGATATGCATAGATCATATCCAACTCACTGTCCACCTCACCATTCAGTTCGCCATTCCAACCGCGCGTCGTTGATAAGAGATTCTTGGGTGTTAAATATTGGAACTTTTTACTATCCACATGTTTGGGTGATGAAATGGCTCCCATTCTAGAAGGATCGCTAGCACGCTACCTTTTCCCGACACCACACCACCAATCCATGCTAAGAAGAGTCCTCACGCCACATCACACAGCATGAAGAGAACCGATTCACGAAGGAGAAGGAGAATGTTGTGCGTTGGTGTTTGATCAGTTAGACACCATAATGGTTGAATAAATTTAGAGAGCAGTCGACCACTAAAGGGTCGAATTTCTCGCCTCTGTAAACATTGTGTATATAAATGCCTCCATGTGAAGAGCTAAAGAGTTGATCAATTCATTAGTGAGACAATCAATTTTTAAGAAGAATTCTATAACTCAGTTCCTTATTTTTAATAGAATCTTGATGTTCTGCTATTCGTGATTGTGTTTGAGTAAGTGTGCTCCAGGAATCACCCCTGATTGCTGAGAGGGCCCCTCATCAACCAGAGGTTTCTTTTCTTGTGTAGTTTTGTTACCTTTTCTTTCGTAGTTTTGATTTCTAGTTTTCTTTCATTCAAATTACTGTAAACATTTATTTCATTTCTTCCCGTAATGTATTTTATTTCTAAAGTTAAATAGTTAGTTGCGCGCATAGTTTGATTTCAATTTGCTTTCATTCATTTCATTTCCAGTTTTACTGTTTAGTTTTATTTGCAAGTAGATAGAATAGATTTCTTTTATCAAGTTATAATAGATTCAATTCTATTCATTTCCTTTTTGTTATAAGTTCATTCAAGTTAAATTTTAGTTTGTTTCTTAATATGCAATGATTTCCTTTTATGAATTAGTTTAAGATTATTTCACTGTCAAATTTGATCAATAAGTAAGTTTATTTACTGCCTCTATGCATTGTATTTACATGTGCACAAATTCAGCTGAAGATTAGATCATTTAGGTTATTTTATGTCATTTTAATTGTGCAGACTGTTATTCAGACAGCCTATTTAAATTGTTATTCAGGCACCCCTTTCAGACCTGCAGTTTAGTCTGTCATCCAGTCCGTTGTTTCATTTTAAGTGTTTTTAATGTGTTTCGAACCTGTTTTAAAGTTCTATTTCCTTATTTTTTGAAGTATGCTTTGAATGTAATAGTTAGATGATAGTTATATTTAACATTAAGACTAAAAGTTAGATTATTTTAGATTATTTATTAAAGTTTAATCCTCTCACTTTGAACATGTTTTGAGCTATGTTATGTTTTGTTTCTTTTGTTTGTTTCTGATTCCTTTAACTAATACTACTGTACTATTTTGTAATCATGCCTTTGAATTGATTCATCCATTTGCATGTAAAACTTAGTATTAGATGTGTTATCCTTAGGAAAATATACTAGTACCTTATAGACTATTCATTTTTCACTGTGTGATTACCGAAAGAGACTTGTAGGATATAATTCAAAGTTATTCCTATTAAGTTTTCTACTTGTTTCTCTTATTAAGTTTTCTACTGACTTATAAATTAGGTCTTCCTTGCATCCTAGTATTTCACTGGAAAAGTTAGTTGTTGATAGTATCCCTTTTCAGTCTAAATTTATTTGCTTATAAAATAAATTATCAATCTAATTATTGTACTTATGTTTTCAATATAAACTTTCTTTGCATAATTAGTTCTTGAAACTATTCAATAAACCTTACTAGAAAGAGTATTTTTTCTTGTATAGAAGTAGTATTGTATATATCTTTATCCTTTAGTAATTGTTTATAGAGTAGAAAAGTGTATTTTTGATATTCTAATCTAGTATTCTGTTCCAATGCAATTACCTTAATAGTTGAGTTCTTAGGATTTTGACTCAATTTTTCATTTTGAAAGATCTTTCGATCTTTTGTTTGTTAAAACATTTCCATGACACCATAGGAATTCTTCTACCTTCGCATATATTTTGTGTCAACTCTAAGCCTACCAATATCGATCAATAATTAAATATTAGGTGAATTAATCAAGACTGTATAACACCCAACAGTTATTATCCCACTGGCCAAGGCCATGGTGTGTATAGCAATCAACCTTAGACGAATCAGTCCTATCAGGGAGCATGGCATCGATCGGCTCAACCTAGGCTCCCTTTCCTTGCGATCTTGAACCTAACTAATTTGTCGAGATTCAAAAATGATCTTGCGTCTCATAATATAGCATGACCGGCAGTCCCTACCAAGGTTCCTTTAGACATTACCAAGTTCGAAGGTAAGGCTGGTGAAGATCTTGGTGAGCATGTCACAACCTTCCACCTTTGGTGCTCTTCTAATTCTTTACACGATGACTCCATCCATTTGAGGCTATTTCAATGCACTCTCATGGGTCCTACAGTGAAATGGTATATAGAGTTACCGGGGGGTACCTATACTACATTTGATGACCTTGTCATGAATTTTCTTAATTGTTTCTAGCTACTTATGCGTTATGATGTCGGTAGTGAACTCTTGTCGATATTCTAGAAAGACAAAGCCAAGCATATTTCAAATCATATTCAAGAGTGGTGTAGATGGAAACGATTAATTAAATCCTTTATACCACCATTGTTACCTTATATCGCGAAGGATGTTTCCACATCCGGAGTTCAAAATGAGGACCAAGCTATTTTTAGGGCGCAAGATTTGGCTTTGATCTATGCTCAATATGGACTCTTGTATGAGATCATCCTGAATGCTCCAAGATCCAATTTTGACCCCAAGATTAAACTCGGGCCACATTCTGATGGAATTGTTGGTCCACAAGTACCAAACCTGCAGACTCGGTTACGAAACAAGTGAGCCAGTTATCGATTAAACAACCTGCGTTAGGACAAGCTACGACTTTGTCTCAACCTACCTAATCGGTGAGTGTGCTTTCAGTGTAAACATCAAACCAGAAAGGAAACCAACATCCTCGAAGGAATAAAAAGAAAGGAAAAAATAATCATAAGGGTGGGAATAAAAATGAAAATGCTAATAATAATGACAAGAACACGAACAATGCTAGGAGGGAAAAATAGCCTAAGCGTATGGTGAAGTTTCCTTGTAATTTGTGTAAGGGCGATCACCTCACTCACTGGTGCCCTCATATGGATGACGCCTTGAAGTTCATAGCACAGGGCCGAGTTGTGTTTACTAATCCTTTACCTAATAATCAAAATATGAACTCGAGGACCATTGATCCTAGTTGTGTGTCAGGTGGAACTCAAAACCCGCCGGAGGCCATTAGTGGTCACTGTTGCATAAACATAGTGAGATCTACCAAAGTTGTGACACGTGCGAAATATTTTGGTTTGTCACAACTAGACCTTGGGAAAGAACTTGATCCACTTGAGAGCTCTTTGCGAATTGAAAACCCTACAGATAAAATTGAAGTTCTGCCTCACATTCCTAAGGGAGTCTTGAAGTGATCGGGGTACAATCATAATTCTCCAGCCGCCCAAAACTATTTAGTTGTCAAGGATTTGGGCCAGACTCCTTGTACAATGTCTACATTAGAAGTGCTTCAGACTTTTCCTTCATAGGGAAATGCCTTATTGTCTACTCTTGGGGTTAGTGATGATAAGTTTTCTTCCATGATCAAATTTGAAACTCATGGAATCCAGCCTCTATTTCCTTACTACATGTCTCTTTTGATTCATGTGGAGTGTCTCAAAAATGCCATCATGCGTATTGTTATTGATGAAGGCACTGTCGCTTTCGTGATGTCTTTGTCATGTTGGAAGGGTTTAGGTTCTCCCATGTTGTCTCAGTCTTCCAACATGTTAAATGATTTTGATGGAAGGTCATTTCAGCTGCACAGTATAATTCCTTCTCTAGAGGTCCAATTGGGAGGGAGGATTATCATGATCGAGGTTGAGGTGGTTGACGCGTCCCTTGACTACAATATTTTGCTGGGTAGGAATTGGATGTACAATATGCAAGTTGTAGCTTCTTCCATATTTTGAGTGGTTTTCTTTCTGTTTAATGGGAATGTCGTTACTATTGATCAAAAGTGTTTCCAGAATCTGAGTGTAAATGCATCATTGGGAGCTTCTATCCTGATTATCAATCACTCTCAAACGAAAACTGAGAGTGTGGGTGTAGGTATGTATCCTTCTCTCATGGGAACCTTTAGTTGTTCTGCGCTGGTCCTTATGATTGGGTCTAGTATTGGTGGCCCATGGGGATTCATCCTCATCGAATTCAGCATCCTTTCGCACTACCCATATGGAAGATCCTTGGATTCTTCCTTTACCGAGTACTTTGAGTATGCTTGTCGATGCATATGTGTCATTTCCTACAACAATAGTGGTGTATCACGTGAATCTTGATCATGTGCTTCCTGCATGGGAAATAGATTCATCTCACTCTCATGACTTCCTTGATGATGTTTTTTTGTCAGATGAAGTTATTCTTGAGGCCATGTCTGGGATTGAACAACCTTGGGAAGAGTTTCACCATAGATTGTATTTCCTTCCTAAGCTTGATCATTTAGAATGTGATGAATTTAGGGTGATTCTAAGCAAGAAAATTGGTATCCCATGGTCCCATTAAGCTCTCCTAGTTAGATGGCTGAAGGGAACATGGCTAACTTGTCACCAACAATTCCTATCAACATTTCTCATGATCCTGGTAAGATTGAGAACGTCTACATTGGGGCGGATTGTTCCCCCGATGAGATTAAAGAGTATACCGAGCTGTTTAAGGAGCTTCGTGATATTTTCACTTGGTCATATGAAGAAATTCTAGGTATACACCCTGGTATTGTTGAACACGAAATCAATACCTATGCAGATGCAAAATCGGTTCGACAACGTTTGCGTGTCGTGAATCCTAGAAAAGAATCCGCCATTAAAGATGAGATAGAGAAACTGCTCAAAGCTGGTTTTATCTATCCCATTCCCTTGATGGAGTTGGATTCAAATCCCGTTCCGGTGGATAAGAAGTGGGGAGAGATCCGAATATGCACTGATTTCTGTGATTTAAATCGAGCCTGTCTTAAAGATAACTTCCCTACACCATTTACTGATCAAATTTTGGATGAGTGTGCAAGAAGTGAGGTATTTTATTTTATGGATGGCTTTTCTGGATATAATCATATACAAATTAAACCCGAGGATCAACACAAGACCGCATTTATTTATCCTTGGGGAGCTTTTGCATATCGGAAGATGCCGTTCGGCCTTAAAAACGTTGAAGCAACGTTTCGATGGGCCATGACCTTAATATTTCATGATCTTAAAAATATTATTGAAGTATATTTGGATGATCTCGCTGCTCACTCTCGTTTGAGAGTGCGTCATCCTTACCATTTGCGATTAGTGTTCGAAAGATGTCATCATTATCAAGTTCATTTAAATCCTCATAAGTGCATCTTTTGCATGAAATTTGGTTGTTTACTAGGATTCATCGTGTTCAAGGAGGGTATTAGAGTTGATACCTTGAAGGTTGAGGCAATACTTCAATTGTCTCCCCTGTGTAACATTCGACAACTTCAGTGTTTACAAGGTATGGTGAAATTCTTGCGAAGGTTCGTGGTCATTTTTTCCAACTTGACTACAGGTTTCATGCTTTTGTTGAAGAAGGACACCCCTTTTTACTGGGATGGGTGAGCCCAAGAGTCTTTCGATGCTCTTAAAAAATCCTAGCAATGACCCCGGTGCTTAGTCCACTAAAATATAGCTGTGAATTTTGATTTATGTGGCCACGTCTCAAGAGACGGTTGGTATGGTATTGGTTCAAGAGGATGAGGAGCTCCATGAGCATGTCATATATTTTTTGACCCGAAACCTTATTGATGTAGAACTTCATTATTCCCATGTGGAGAAGCTAGCCTTAGCCACCATTCATGTGGTTCAATGTTTGATACATTACATTCTCCTTCGCCAAACTTTGGTCATAGCTCACATAAATCCATTTCACTTCGTCCTCACTAGAAGGATGATTGGGAGAAAATATAATAAATAAATTGTGATTTTGCAAGAGTTTGATATCGAGTTTGTTTCGGTGAAATTGAAGAAATTGTTAATATTTGTTGAGCTCATATCATATTTCCCAAATTTGGAGGAATAGGAGGTTTATGAGAATTCTTTTGTCGATGAGCATATATTCCTCATCTCAATTGTGGACCCTTGGTATGGGGATATTATCATGTATTTGCAAACATTGAAGGTCCCTACTCACCTCTCATGGTATGAGTGATGACAACTACATCACATAGCGAAGAACTACCTCATAGTGGATGATACTTTGTACCACTATGGGGTGGATTCCATTTTACGTCGTTGTTTAACTCATGATGAGGCCGAGGTTGTGCTTAATGATTTCCACAGAGGGGCGTGTGGTGGTCATTTATCTGGGCGTTCTACAGCCCAAAAAATATTAAGAGTGGGCTATTTTTGGTCATCCATCTTTAAGGATTGCATTAATGTGGTCAAGAACTGCCACCCTTTCCAGGTGTTTGCACGTAATATGCGCTCACGTCCTGCCCCTTTGCATCCTATTGTCACTGCCAGTCCCTTCACCAAGTGGGGGCTTGATTTTATGGATTTCAACCCAACTTCGGCTGGGGGAACCATCATATTATTGTGGCTGTCGATTACTTCATGAAATGGGCAAATGCTATGCCCACAGTTAAATCCGACGGTGAGATAGCCGCACATTTTGTATTTAACTAGATTATCACCTGGTTTGGCATTCCGAGAGAGCTTGTCACTGACCATGGCAGGAACTTTAAGAAAAAAATGATGGAAGAGTTGGATTCCAAGTTAGGATATAAGTAAGAGCACTCCTCTTCTTATTATCCTCAAGTGAATGGACAGGTTGAAGCAATGAACAAGTCACTTAAGTCCATTCTCCAACGAACCATTGCACAAAGCAAGAATAATTGGAATATCATGTTGTATCCTGCTTTGTGGGACTATAGAACCGCGATTAAGACTGCCACCGGTTTTCCCTCCTATCAGCTTGTGCATGGGGTGTGTTAGTGCCAGAAATTGTTCTCAGACTACTAGAAGAACAAGCCAACATAATCTCAAATAAAATAGAATAAAATTGGTTTTAAGGGTTTTGGTTTTTAGTTTTGGTTGAAAACTTCATCAATCAAGGAGGAAATAAACAACAACAAGCTAATACAAAACTAAATCATGCAAGTTGGATAAATTGGGGATCAAACACATGCCAATAATCCATAAACATTACACATGAAATACTAATTCCACCCATAGGATAAAATCATTTACATGAATAAACCTTTAAACAGGAAATGAAATTGTAGACAGAGAAATCAACCAGATCATAAATGAAAAAGCATGATAGGTAAAAGGGCTTATCAGTTTACATATAATCAATAACATTCATCCACTTACATAAGAGTTATAAATGCTAGCTTGAGAAATCAAAGCTCCAAAAACCTCTCCTTGAGTGAAAAATCCCACCACAAAACTATATGTTTGTCTTCCTTTTATCATTACAAAGGTAAAGTAGTTCCATAACTACCTTCTAGGTTGAAATTTGAAATAGTTACATCAATTAGTTACATAATAACTCAAAATATTTAAAGACAATCAACCCAAAAATAGCAAATCGGATTTGGGGAAATTTGGGTCTCAAAGACGCCTTCATATATCTCGATATGGGACACCTGTGAAAAAACCGAGAGGGGTTTGTTTAAACGGGTCTGTTATGAGAAAAAATCTCTCTTGGTGTTTAACAATTCCCCTTCAATTGATCATAATATGTGCTGGAAATTTGTGACTAAAACAAGAAATTATTAAATAATTCAAACCCTGAAAAATAGGCCACAAAGATGAATTTGAATATCTCGAATGATAATAGCTGTTACAAAACTAAGAGAAGGTTTTATGAATGAGTATGTTTTGAACAAAAAACTCTTTTTATTTTCCAAAATTAGTTTCCATAACCTTGTAATTTTCTCCCAATGATAATGACAAAAACATGAAAAATAGAGCTGCTATAGGAATCTCCTCATGAAAATATTTGACAAATGACTCAAAAATGAGGGTTAGATTATAAAGAAAACTTGGAATAAACTTTTATTATAAGTTTTTGAAGGCTTAAAGATATACATATTAACTAATAATCCCAAAAGACAAACCTTAAAACTAAATTAATGAAATAATTCAACCATTAAAAGCACTAAATCCAACAAAAATTACTGATTGTCAAAAGTTCTTAAAATCAACATAAAATGTAAAATTATTTGAAACCAATGATTGAAAATTATGATAAAAAGAACAGATAAACCAAGAACAAGATCTAGTTATAACATTTGGCTCTTGCTGCGGGATGAAATCCTCCTTGTGAGGCTTCAAGAACCTGTAGACCTTGTGCCTTATTCATTGGGTGATGGATTCATTTACCAAATCTTTGCAACTTTCTCAAAATCTGAACACATACCTCTGAAATGACAAAATACTGCTACAAGCCAGCATACTGAAAAGCATCTACATGCTCGTATAGCTAGCTTATTCTGTTATTTACTCCTACTTCTAATCGGATGAAACAACCCAATCAAGTGTAATCATACTTCCAGTGAAGCCAAGAAACCATTTGACTGAGAATCATAATTCCATGCATCCTACTATTTGAGAAAACCCACAAAAGATGTGATAAATGCAATAAAGAGTCTGTAGGCAACTAATACTTATTACTGGAAATAGGAAGTATGCCAAAAGTTGGAGCATTAGAAACATTTGAAAAATAAAACTCCATCCAAGAAGCCACGGGATCATGAAATTTCTGATTTAAAAATTTAATGTCTTCATTATATTCATCATAAAGTGAAGCATTCTCTTCCTCTCCATTACTGCTCTTTTTAAACTTTGGCTCAAGAATGGAAACCAAGGGCTCTTCAAATTGCTTCTCGACCTTTAAATAAAACCATTGATCAAAACTTGAACAAATAAAATTCTGAAAGTGACCATAAGTCAAGAATGACAGCTTATTTCTTATATTAATAGTAAGAGGTTGAAGAGCAACAACTTCTTCTTCATAACATGATAATCTCATAGCAGGAACTAGGAAATTTCTACTATAATCCACCGAAAGTATATTATCATCTAAAAAGTCAGCAAACTGATATGAAAAATCAACACAAGCGTCATTTATACCCTTTTTCATATGAAAATATGAAAATGATGAAGAAAACTGTCTTAAATATGAATGATACCTACGTTCTTCTTTCTGTTCATAAGCTTGTATATATTCAACATGAGCCTAATCTCGAAGCATTTTGCAAGCTCGAATGTTCTCCTAAACTCCTTTTGCATCCTCAAACAATTGTCTTAAAGATGATGATTTCCTTTCTAACAGGAAAAAGACAAGATCTGAATGTTGAGCCATAACATAATATACCATAGGAATTTTTTTCGAAGGTTTGATATTCATAGGCATACTGATATAAAAACTTTGAAACCTCCAATTAAATTTCGTAATTGGCTCATCATTTTCCCTTTTCAAACTATAAAATTGGGAAAGAAATTGATCATAAGATTCATTCTTACCCCAATACTTCAAAAAGACATCATGTAACTCTTCCCACGATCCAATTGAATCAGCTTTTAAATTTTGGAACCAAAACCAAACATCTCCAGCAAAGGATTTCAAAAATAACCTCATGACAACATCCTCATGCACGATTTCAAAATTATCAATGAAATTATAAAATATTCTAAATGCTTCTCTGCTGTAATATGGTATTTTCTAGTAAAATGGAGAATATATTCAACAAAGTAGGAAGGGTAAGGATGTAAGAGATATGGTAGCCTAAGAGGTTTAAACATCTTTTGTCTAAGTCTAGACTAAAAATCTGTGAGTTGAAAATGAGGTTCAACAAGTTGTTCACAAGTTTTAGCAGTGATGGTAGAAGGTAATAGATCAGCTTTGCTCTCTACAAGATGACCAGAATAATCAGGTTCAAGAGATATGGGTATATGTATATCATGTTGCACAAGTATTTCAAATGAAGGAACATGATCAACATCAATAAAACAAGAAGAATGCAAACTTTCTTCTTCCAAAGGGGGATATGTACCTGAAGGTTTATGATCATCGGAATAGACAAAACAAAAAATAATTCTTTTGACATGCAATGGGAAAGATAGGAAAGAACTGATGAATAAGAACAAAACCTCATGGAGGAAAGTAACAAGCTGATACCCAGTCTTTCCATTTGGCTTCTTCATTTTTTTGTCAACAAAATTCTCCTTGCAGTGGAATCTTTAATCGTGGAGTCAACGGTGAAAAATTGTAGTCTAAAATATTTTCTAACTTTGTTCACCTCTCAAAATCAGATGAATAATGATATCCCAGGGAAGATATACTTCAACTTCATCCTTGGCAACGACACCAAAGATGTTAGTGCCAGAAATTGTTCTCAGACTACTAGAAGAGGAAGCCAACACAATCTCAAATAAAAATAAAATAAAATTGGTTTTAAGGGTTTTGGTTGAAAACTTCAACAATCGAGGAAATAAACAACAATCTAATATAGAACTGAATCATGCAAGTTGGATAAACTGGGGATCAAACACATCCCAATAAGCCATAAAAATTACACATGAAATACTAATTCCACCCACAGGATACAAGCATTTACATGAATAAACATTTAAACATGAAATGAAATTGTAGACTGAGCAATCAACTAGATTAGAAATGAAAAAGCATGACAAGTAAAAGGGCTTATCAGTTTACATATAATCAATAACAGTCATCCACTTACATAAGAGTTATAAATGCTAGATTGAGAAATCAAAGCTCCAAAAGCCTCTCCTTGAGTGAAAAATCCCACCACAAAACTATATGTTTGTCTTCCTTTTATCATTACAAAGGTAAAGTAGTTCCATAACTACCTTCTAGGTCGAAATTTGAAACAGTTACATCAATTAGCTACATACTAACTCAAAATCTTTAAAGACACCTTCATATATCTCGATCTGGGACACTTGTACAAAAACTGAGAGAGGTTTATTTAAATGGTTTTTCTATGAACAAAAACCTCTCTTGGTTTTTAAAAATTCCCCTTCATTTGATCAGAATACATGCTGGAAAGTTTTTACTAAAACAGGAAATTATTAAATAATTGAAACCCTGAAAATAGGCCACAAAGATAAATTCAAATCTCTCAAACGATAATAGATGTTACAAAACCGAGAGAGGATTTTGTGAAAGAGTCTGTTTTGAACAAAAATATCTTTTATTTTCCATAATTCATTTCCATCACCATGTAATCTGCTCCTAATGATGATGACAAAAACATGAAAAACAAAGCTGCTATAGGAATCTCCTCATGAAAATATTTGACAAAGGACTAAAAAATAAGGGTTATATTATAAAGAAAACTTGGAATAAACTTTTATTATAAGTTTTTGAAAGCTTAAAGATATACATATTAACTAATAAGCCCAAAATACAAACCTTATGTTGACGAGCCGAATTGGCACAATAGTCAACCAAGAGACAACACGATCCAAAAGTTTTCAAAGATGCTCTTAGTTGTTAGGTAGCTGTCTCTGACGGGATTAAGGCCCCGTTACCTTCCCTAAATTACTCCCAGCTACAAGAAAAGACTTAAAAGAAAAATAAAGCTACTGTTTATTAACTAAGCCTATAGTACACCTATGAATATGTAAAGCAAACTGTTACTGAGTTAGTTGATATATTACACGACTGATAAATGAAAATTAATCTAGTTAAACAATTAATTTACAGATACAAGAATGAATAGTTAATTAAATATTAACAAACTCAATCAATTACGTAAATGCATTATAAACATATGTACATTCATAACAAGATTGAAAGATAACTTAGCAAAGTATACATGTAAAATATGATTCAATATGTTTTCTGTAAATTAAATAAAAACTACCATTAATATATCCTAAATATTCTATCCTGATCAGGAGCATGGAAATATTAATCCTGGAATCAACTTGAACATAATGCTACTGTGCAGGAAATCCTGAACACATCAGAATAAATTCTGATGATTTAAACAAGACAACACAGTGAAGAAGTATATCACATATATTATGATGATAACATCAGATTTATTACATGACATAAGTTTGCAAATTAAACCAGCATAAATCGACAGTTAAACATAATGCTTCGGCAAATTTCTTTAAAGAACTATAACAAAACATAAAGACTGTGAAAGGAAACAACAAGATCAAACGATATCATAAATACATTTCCATAATATAAATACTGCAAATATATTTATAAATATCACCAGTCAAAAAGTGCTGCAACTGCTAACAAGAAATTGTCTTTAGCCACAGGAAATGATTAAAGTGACCTTGTCTAGCCCCTTTTCCCAACCATCGATCCCTCTTTCAGGAAAACCATATCTCCTTTAAATACATTCAAGCTCGCATGGAGACAGTTCTAGAAAGAAGGAAACTACATAATCATAATCTTAACCAAATTCGTTCAAAATAGAAAAATGACAAATGAAATTGTCATTTTTCATATACGTCACGATATCCCAAAATTTGTAAAAGGTTCAACCTATGACGCTAAATCATAAAATGATAAAGACACTAGTCATGTAGTGACACCTGAGACAGCAACTGATTTTTTCATAATTCTCCGAGGATCATCCTGAAAATGAGCGATCACAAAAATCCAGGGAAAACGCATCAACCAAATCACCTGCGACACTACACAGTAAAAAAAAAATTAACACAATCACAAGAGTAAACAAACTAAATTACATAATCAATCAAACAATACAAAACAATACCTGAAACAAAAATAAATTCATTATCACTTGTTGCATTTAATTACAAACTTCAAACCTAAAATACTTTATAAACATATGTACAATAGTGAGTGTGCCCGAAATACTATGATTTAACAGGAGCATTAAACACCTGTATATTCACCCCAACCGCTGGATTCTGTGAATGACCTTTAAACTGCATCAGAGTAACCTGAGCGTTCATCTCACTAATCTTTTCCTCATTTTTTTGATTCTCACGTTGCAGTTTCATTACTCTTCGAATCAACCTGTTCATATGCTTCTTCAGACGCAACATAGACTTATCACCTCAGTCATATTTCTCCTTCAGTCTTATATTCTCAGCTTTTATGGCATCACCATGTGCTACCATCTCAGTTACTTCTTCCTCCATTCTATGTATTTTATCTAGTAAACAGTTTACGAATAACAGGTACATTACTTCATCAATTCGATAAGACCCAGGTAAGTTAGCTTCAACAGACTTGCCCTTAATTGGAGGATCGACAACAGGGTCAACCTGAGGATTTGTATTAGAGATATGAGGACTGTTATCTACACGGTTAATCAGAGGATCAGTACCCATATCAGGGCCATCATGCGAAATAGGTTTATCTTCCTCATCATCTAACACAACTATTTAAACGTCTATGTTATTACTCACGGAAGACTTAACATCACTAACCTTGGCCCCCATACTTCTCGTAAACCCGCCGATAACCTTAACATTCGGTTTTTTTCTCGCCTATTTGAAAGTATTATCATTATGGTTCGGCGTCATAGGGGATAGGTTTAAATACTTTCCCCTAAGCTTAGAAGTCATTGTTGTACTAGGACTACACATTGGAGTGGGAACAAGATCATCGTGAATGCAAGGGCTTACACAATCACCAAGGTTTGACATAGGCTCGTGTACAGGTGAAGTTGAAACTTGATAAGGCTCTTGATGTCTTACACATTCTTCAGCACAATTGAATTGACAATGGCAGAATTCCATGAAGCCATTTTGTTCAAGAAAATCATCCCACGACTGATTTCGTTTAGACAATTCTCTCTCCACCAACATCCTAACCAGGCCATGATGAAAAAGACTGCGACCGATGTTCTTTGGCCCCTTCTTAATGGCCAAAGACATCTTGGTCATGCTATGAACTAAATAATAGGGCAAATTAATGGGAAATCCAAGAAAAACAACCATCAATCGAAGATGATAGACATAAGCCGAGGAAAGACGACCCTCACAGGTCACATACCTGTGAATAATGTCTAAAACCAGTCGCCATTCTTTCCTGAAATATTTATGCGATACACCAGTTCTAAAGGACACATTCTAGCAAGGATTCTTCAACATCTGTCTCCATTCAGTGACCTCCATCTGCTTGTATTTGAACCAACGTTCACCTATAAATGGCAAGCCCGTAGCCAAAGCAACTAAGTGCTCATTGACCTTGAATTGGAGGTCGGCCACCTTAACCCTAGCATCAACCAGAGACATAGCAAATAACCTAGTCACCTCAGGGTTTGAGTCTGCAAACTTGCGGATAAATGGCAGCCAGCCCCTGCTTCTACCTTAGCTAAGAGCTCAGGATTTTCATCAAGGAGCTTCATGTTATTGGGCTCGACCCTAACAACCGGGGCCATGTCTATGAGCGCAAGTGCATGAAATTGCACACAGAAGAGACACCACAGTTCACAATAAGACAGAACTCTGGAGAGCAAGCATTCGGGATGAAAACCAAGCAGAAAACACAAGCAATGAGACCCAACTCTGTGATAAACGAAGTGCAACATGAGCAAACCAAGACAAGGACCCTGTAAACTCGGCATGGGGCAGGGAGAATGATCATGCAGAGAGGCAATCAAGTAATAGAAAGTGACGGAGAAGAATCCGGATTAAACTCACTTTTCCATAATTTATCCGGTCTAATCAACATAAAACCACTCCTCGCATCAGATACAGGTGTTTAATGAGCAAAGACCCACGACGCTGAGCACATACTTGCAATTGAATGTTATTTATAGAGTTATGTACGAGTGTAATGATACCATATCACCCTCGATCCATCAAATCGGATGTGGAGATGATGACACAGATCAAACCAACCATAAGGGTTGAACTTTGGATGTTAACGTTGACCTTACCCTATAATTACTTCGATCTTCGAAAATAGCGATCATACGAAATTTCATAAACCATCAAACCAATCCCAAACCTTACATGCAATAATATAAGTCACGATATGGAGCATATTATAAAGATCGAAATTAAACACTTATGGTAAGATCAAGCATGATTCAAAGTTTAAAGAATGAACTTAGGATAAGGCACCCCTACATAAAAATATTTAGTCTTTGATGTTCTAGGACCTTGTCCAATTTGCAAAAACATAAATAAACATACCAATTGCTGAATGCTCAAACAAGGCTTATGGTGAGACTATATTGAAAAGCATACAAATGCATTCAAAATAATGATTTAACATAGTAATGTTATCAATGAGAAATAGTTGACAAGGTTATAAAAAAAAAACAATTTGAATTTTACCATTTCAGTAGCTCACGGAATTTTATTGTTTCAGTAGCTCCAGATTCTACAATTTTGAAATGAGGACTTCAAATATAAAATTTGTATTTTTTATCAGGCTGTTGGGTAGGGGCACAACAGATGGCAGCTGACTGGGCGGAACAATTATCTCTAATTTCTTGAACTAAAACCATGCAATCAAATCATTAGATTCCTTATGTATACCATTATACATAAATAAATATTTTAACATCTTAAACAGATTCAGGAATTTCATATTTCTAAAAATTTACCAGAAATTTACAGTTCAGATTATTCATTTGATAAAAAATCAGGTCTCTCACAAAAATCAGTCCAAATGAAGTAAAGCAGTAAGTGGCTTGATTTTGAAGAATAAAATATCAATACCAGAAGCATGGCCCTGCTGCCAGCAGGCATCCATAGCCTCGACAGGGTTGCTTCAAAGCCCAAAGAATGCCAGTATCCCATCTGCCAGTTATAGATATAGAATTATGGTTAGGTTGAACCGTTACTGTCATTTTTTTTTTATTCTTTTTTTTTTATAATTCTAAAGGCCATGGTTCTGGCTTGGTAACCAGGTAGTAGCCATGTCAGTCACCAATCTGCATTACAGTAAATAAACCGGCTCGTAATGAGACCTTTTATCCCTTGGCGTTTTATCCAAGGGCCATTGTCCAAGCTTGGTGACCGGAAATGACAATGTTACTGAATGCAAACTTATGATCCTGAACAGTCTGGCTCGTTATGAGACCCTCTGTCCTTCAGATTATTTTTAAAGAAATATTCAAATCCAACTATGGCCAGATTGTAGTTATATTTAATCTCAAATGAGATTATCTTAGCAGATGGGGAAGCAAATCTAATTCTCTCCACAAGAAGGGGTGGCGTAAAAGACTTAAATAGATAACCTTGACAAATACTTCCTTAATCCTTTTGGAAAAATATCTGCAGAGACTTATCTTATTAATTTATATTTACATGACTTAAAAATTTCTGGTAAAATCTAGAAAGACGAAAAACTGTTCACTGTTCAAAACGTAAAACAGCATGACAATTTTCAGGATAGTAAGATCATGATGCATGATCTGTAAGTCAACCTCAAGAAAAGTTATCAGTCTTGAAGTTAAATGAATTGATCATTTTCAAAAATTACGCAAATAAAATAGCAAATAGATATGAGAAAATATTCGAAGCAAACAAGTAAAATAAACACACTAAAAAGTTCCACAAACCGAAAAAAACACACAAGGTATATACAGGATAACCCCTTAATGGGGATCAACAAAAATATTTCTTAATAAGATGACCATTCACCGGAAGGTTCTCGATGTCTCCCTCCAGTGTTTGCAACCTAAATGTTCTAGGACCAAGATTTTCTATAATGATAAATGGTCCCAGCCACAGGCATTGGAACTTGGTATGTTTTCCTCTGTCTTCGTCCTCTTTGTCCCACTTGAGAACTAGGTCACCTACTTCCAACTCCCTACTAGCTGATTTTCTGTGATTAAACCAGCGTTTCACTGTCTTCTAGTGTTGGTCAAATTTCTTTCTGGCCAATTCTCTTTCCTCCTCCAGTTTAAGCAAAGTATTAATTCTATGTTCCATGGTAGAACATGTTGTTTCCTGTATAGACTGGGAGAGCTGTAGAGAGGGTAAAAATAGATGAGGAGGCAAGATAGCTTATTTACCGTAGAACAAGAAGAAAGGAGAATTGCCTATGGCATCCTTGGGAGTCACTCTGTCAGCCCACAGGGCATTGGATAAGGCGTTGTGCCAATTTATATGATGATTAACCATTGTGCGTTTCAGAATTTTGATTAAATTTTGATTGGAAGATTCAGCTAATCCGTTACCCTGAGGATAATAATTAGTTGAATATTTTAACTTTATGCCTTTTTCCAATGCATATTCTGTTAAATTTACATAAGAAAAATAGGTTTCATTGTCAAAAATCAAAGATTCTGGAACACCAAACCTGGTGACAATAAAAGAGTCAAGGAAGGATATCACCTGTTCTGAGTTAACCACTCGTAAAGGGATGGCTTCAACCCATCTAGTGAAATAATCGGTGGCTGTCAGAATGTATTTGTGCTGCTGTGAGGAAACTGGTGTAATTGGACCAACAATGTCCAAGCCCCATTGTTGAAATGGAACTTCAAAAATAACAGGATGGAGAGGTAATGCTGCTTTCTTAAGTCTTCCGCCTGCCCTCTGACACTCCTGACATTTCCTAGAAAAGGCATATGCATCCTTAAATAAAGTAGGCCATTAATATCCAGCTTTAAATACCTTATGTGTAGTGGTTTCCCCGCCAAAGTGTCCCCCAGCTGGCCCTGCGTGTAATTGAGGCAACACACTATCAGCTTCATTCCTTTCTAAGAAACGAAGGAGGACCCCTTCGAAATTATTTTTGAACAGAATGTTGTCGATCAACTGATAAGGTGCAGATATTAATCTCAAAGCCCTTTTGCTACGGGAATCTAAATGTTCAGGAGCATTTCCATGCAACAGAAAAAATTTAATGTCATGATACCAGGAATCAGAGGGGGCTGAGATTGGAAAAACTTCCATTTCGAACGAAAAATGTTCATCGATGAAGAGTAGGTCAGTTTCAGACATATCTGAAGATCCGACTACCAAATTGCAAAGTCCCTGTCCTTTGACAATATTTAAAGGCTTGATTTCTAAGTCATACTCCTGAATTGTTGTAACCCAATGGGCTCACTTTTCACCCAGGTCCTTTTGCACCAAAATATTTCTGACTGCAGAATATGGCACAATAACCTTGGTGTGTGACTTCAGCAGATAAGGCCTAAAATGTTTTACTAACTTAAAAACAACAAATGCTTGTTTGTATACTTCTGGATAATTGAGCTCTGAACTGTTCAAACTGGAACTCGTAAAAGAAATGGGAGCTTCATTGTTTTCCTGATTTTTCTATGTTAAAACAACAGCATATGCAGAGTCCGAAGCAAACGTGTACACAATAAATGGTCTAGAGAAATCCGGACTTATTAAGGTAGGAGCTTCAGCAATAGCTTTTAATATATCATGAAAAGATTGCTTTTCTTCAGCATACCATTTAAAATCAGCATCTTTCTTGATCATTTTCTGAAGCAGTCTGACAATCTCAGTGAAACCAGAAATAAACCTGGAGACAAAATTTATCTTCCCTAGAAATGATTGCATAGTTTTCTTTGAGTGAGGCATGGAAATCTATGCGATAGCCTAGGTACGATCATGATCAATATTGATGCCTTGTTTTGAAACTACAAACCCCAATAATTTACCTTCTGTAACAGTGAAGATAGATTTCTTGGGATTCAGGGAGATCACATATTTCCTGCAATGTTCAAAAACCCTCCTAAGATGTGTTAGGTGATCAGCTCTATTTTTTTGAGAAGACAGTTATATCATCAAGGTAAATGACAACAAATTGGCCAATCAGGCCTCTGAATGCAATATCCATTGCCATTTGAAACATTGCTCCTGCATTAATTAAACCAAACGACATTTTTCTATATGCATAAGTTCCCCAAGGGGTTCTAAAGGTTGTTTTCAACTGATCTGTTTTGGATACTAAGACTTGATTGTATCCCGAAAATCCATCTAAAAGTGAGAACATTTCAGATCCAGAGACCTGTTTTAATATATTTTCCATAGGCGGAACAGGATAATTGTCCTTTTCTGAAACCTTGTTGAGATTTCGAAAATCAATGCACAACCTGATATCACCTTTTTTTATTTCTAATGGGGATGATATTTTCCACCCACTGCGCATGCCGCACAGGAAAAATTATTCTAGCAGCGAGGAGTTTGTTAAGCTCTTTCTTAACAGTCGGTTCTATGCTATGGTGCATTTTTCTCAATTTTTGCTGGAATGGTTTAGCCTGTTGTTTCATGGGGATGACATGTTGCTTTATGTTTGGACCAAATGTCTTGAGATCGTCACATGTCCAAGAAAAAATGTCTTTAAACTCATTAAAGAGTCGTATAAAGGCTGCTTTTTCCTGGGGGGTACACGTACTGCCCAGATTGACACATTGAGGACTGTGTCCAGTGCTTAAATTTATGACTTCAGATTGCATAGTAGAGCTGTTGGTTTTACAGTTCCTTGCACCTTTAAATTTATCTTTCAAATCATATAAATTCTCAAGTTTAATCATAGATCTAGGAAGGGTATTGACTTGATTAAGAGATTCCTCAATTGAACAAGGTTTATGAATTACCGCAAAGTTGTACAGATCTTCATCATGAGTCATTTCATCGATGATTGTGTCTTTGAAAGTGTCCTTCATGGTCAAAAACTCGATTAATTGCTCATCATGGTCAAAGACTCTCCAATTGAAAATGTTATCAGGTATGGAAGGCCTAAAAATCAGTTCAACAGAGAAAGAATCAGCAAGCATCCCTTCAGATGGAATTAACCTTGAAGCAACGTTAGCTAACAGATCTGCTTCCTGATTCAAATAACGAGGAATATAATTTATATTAAAAGCTTCAAATGATAATAATAAATTCCACATGTCTGTCTGGTAATTTCTTAGATGTCGATCAATGCAATGTATAGTGTTACGTACTTGTCTAACGATAATTTCAGAATCTCCTAACACTACCAAAGCTTTAGCTCCTAGATCAATTGCCTTTTTCAGCCCTTGAATAAGGGCTTCATATTCAACAATATTATTGGTGCATTCAAATTCCAACCTGCAAGCAACAAAGTACCTTTTTCCTTGAGGATCTATTAACAGGCAACTGGCCCCATCTCCTTCCTTTGACTTAGAACCGTCAAAGTATAGAGACCAAAGGCCATCATTCAAGTCCAAATGTGTAGTGTTTCGAACTGGAATTTCATCCAGAACTTGTGTAAAATGGAAAACTTCAGATTGCTATTCTGAATCTTGGACTGATGACGTCTCAGCCTCAAGGTTTGGAAAAAAAGAATCAACCATGTAATTTCCCATTATAGTATCAGTGAATAACACTGGCTCATTTGAGTCTTCCAGTTCGGTGATCGTGTGTTTCATATAACGCTCTCGATCAATTCTGATCTTGTTTGGGCGACCATTATGAGGTATCCATAAGTGTGACCAATCCATCGCAAAATATCCCTTCAGTTTTTCAGACCAATCTCTGCTAAGGAATAAGCCATATGCCTCAGGGATACCTGCAACAATTATGTCGATGATGAAATGAACTTGAGGATTTGAGGATAATCTTATTAGCACTTCGTTCAACTTCTCTATTACCTTTACATTAGATCGATCAAGTTGCACAATTCTTGTGTCACATGGCACGTGGACTGCATTAATTTTTTTGCATACCGAATATGGCATGACATTTTTAGAAGCCCCTGAGTCTATCATACAATTGTGTACTTTATGATTGCATATTTCAAATGTAAGCAGAAAAGGAGGAGTTGAGGAATCTGATTTCTTACCTATGGACGAGGCATTGACTGAAGATTTTGTTGGGTTGTCTTTTGTACTAGCAGAACTATTTTGAGTGGAAGAAGTTTTTCCATTTTTACTTAGAGAAACCCCTTGCATCATCTTATCTCAAATCATAGGAAATTTGAGGAGTTCATAGATAGAAATGTTGGCTCTGATTTTCTTCAAATCCTCAACCAAGTCATACTCCAAATCAAGAGATTGTGTAGACTTAGTGTTGGAAGGTTGGTTTTTTGTTTTGACATTTGAACTGTCATCTGTAGATGTTGTGGAAGGTTCCCCTGAGGACTGACTTTTATTGCTCCTGGTATTATATTGATGCTGATTGACATTCACAACAACAACATCTTCATCATCGATCAATTCTGTGGTATCCTAGAAATGACTGATAATTTGAGGAGGTTGTTCTTCAGTGTTACTGTCTTTACTTTGGGCATCCTCAGAATTCTGTCCTGAAGATTGGGTTTCACTTTCGGCTGATGTTTCTAAGCTCGAGACCAACAATTTCAGGAAGCTATTAATTTCATCAACATTATTAACTTCAGATGGTGGAGTCTGTTTAGCAGTTGTAGTTCGAAATGGTCTTCTAAAAGGCTGTCTAGGTGGTTCTTTATTTGGAGTACTTTCAGAAGTACCTTTCTTCAAATCTATGATTTCGTTGGATAGCTTCTTTATGACTCTTTGGAGGCTGTCCAAGTCTAATGCATATTGACCCTTTCTTTCAGGATTTGTGGTTTTGGAGGGACTCTCAGTCTTTTTGCGAGAAGAAGATGCATAATCAGTGTCTACCCCAAGGTTCGTCTTAATAGAAAACATGTCCTTCTCGACCTTAATAGATTCATCAAAGGTTTCAGTGAGAGTTGGTTTGGCCGCTCTCCTGATAAACATGGCCATTGACACGGGCAAGGATGAAGTATAGGATTCAATAGTGACATCTTCAGCAGGCCTTGAGGTGGCAGGAATTCTATTTCTTAGAGTCAAGAAACGCTGGTTAAAATATTTAACCTTCTCTTTGGTTTCCATACGGATCCGAGACAATTCTAAGACCAACACAGCTGGAGTCTTATCATCTTTGAACTTATTCATGAAAGCCAACTCGAATTCATTCCAATTGGTAATAGAACTAGTGGTAAGTGAAAAATACCAAGTCGAGGCTTTGCCCTCAAACGTGTAAGGGAAAATCCTACAAACTACGTCTTCGTGTTCAACATCCAAAAGCCGAATTGCTAGCATGAATTTTTTAACATGATCTTCTGTGGGCTCTTTCAGCTCAGGGTTGAACTTGGGAAACAACTTCTCAGGATGCTTTGGCAAAGGATGTTGATCACCTGGAACAAAAACCGCATCCTGAGCTAACCATGGCAAATTGGAATTGGGGTTCGGGTTTAAACCTGCCATGTTCCTTGGTGATGGAGGTGGTGAAAATGGTGTTTGAAAAATGTGAGGAGGTGAATGTGGTGGTGATGCTGGTTGACCAGACCCTCCTGTAGCAGGTGGTCCTGAAGAAGATGAAGGTTGATTGGTGCCTATTGCAGACTGTTGTAGTTGATGGTCAGGGATGACACCTAAAGGTTGTTCTTATTCTTCAGACATAGACTCAGTATGGAGAGTGCATGGTCGTCTGATCTGTGGAAGAGGCAATTCGGTGGGTTGGATCCCAGTGAGATTTGGATAAGCTCTGGTTAAAATCCTGCGGGATTCATTTATGGCCTGCTCGAACTGGTCAAGTTCTTCAGGTGGATGGGCAACACTAGAGTTGAACTGATGAATGAGATTTCGAACAGTATCGTTCAATGGGGTCTCATATAATTGTGATGACTAGAATGTTTGCGGTTGAGATGATGATTGTATTTTACCTGACCTAGAAAGTGGTGTAAATTGAGGAGTAGAGGATTGATCAGTTTTGTGAATAGGATTGTTCTCATCAGCCATTTGCTTAAGCTGGCCCTCCTTCTAGCACCATTGTTGACGAGCCGAATTGGCACAATAGTCAACCAAGAGACAACCCGATCCAAAAGTTTTCAAAGATGCTCTCATTCGTTAGGTAGCTGTCTCTGATGGGATTAAGGCCCCGTTACCTTCCCTAAATTACTCCTAGCTACAAGAAAAGACTTAAAAGAAAAATAAAGCTACTGTTTATTAACTAAGCCTATAGTACACCTATGAATATGCAAAGCAAATTGTTACTGAGTTAGTTGATATATTACACGACTGATAAATGAAAATTAATCTAGTTAAACAATTAATTTACAAATACAAGAATGAATAGTTAATTAAATATTAACAAACTCAATCAATTACATAAATGCATCATAAACATATGTACATTCATAACAAGATTGAAAGATAACTTAGCAAAGTATACATGTAAAATCTGATTCAATATGTTTTCTGTAAATTAAATAAAAACTACCATTAATATATCCTAAATATTCTATCCTAATCAGGAGCATGGAAATATTAATCCTGGAATCAACTTGCAAATAATGCTACTGTGCAGGAAATCCTGAACACATCAGAATAAATTCTGATGATTTAAACAAGACAACACAGTGAACAATTATATCACATATATTATGATGATAACATTAGATTTATTACATGACATAAGTTTGCAAATTAAAACAGCATAAATCGACAGTTAAACATAATGATTCGGCAAATTTCTTTAAAGAAATATAACAAAACATAAAGACTGTGAAAGGAAACAACAAGATCAAACGATATCATAAATACATTTCCATAATATAAATACTACAAATATATTTATAAATATCACTAGTCAAAAAGTGCTGCAATTGCTAACAAGAAATTGTCTTTAGCCACAGGAAATGATTAAAGTGACCTTGTCTAGCCCCTTTTCCCAACCATCGATCCCTCTTTCAGGAAAACCATATATCCTTTAAATACATTCAAGATCGCATGGAGACAGTTCTAGAAAGCAGGAAACTACATAATCATAATCTTAACCAAATTCTTTCAAAATAGAAAAATGACAAATGAAATTGTCATTTTTCATATACGTCACGATATCCCAAAATTTGCAAAAGGTTCAACCTATGACGCTAAATCATAAAATGATAAAGACACTAGTCATGTAGTGACACCTGGGACAACAAATGATTTGTTTATAATTATCCGGGGATCATCCTAAAAATGAGAGATCACAAAAATCCAGGGAAAACGCATCAACCAAATCACTTGCGACACTACATGTTGGCTATCATGGGTAGACCTGTGTTTACTATAATCAACCAACAGCACCCCTAGCTCACTGGCCCTTTCGGCGACAGACCGCAAGCGGCCTGAAGTCTCACCCGAAGTGATTCTAATGGGTTGGCCAAGGACTCAAGTGTCTTGGACCAGGTTCTGTGGTGATCCTACTTGCGACTCGCAGCTCTTCTAGCTACAAGGTCTCTTTCTCTGTGCGTCGTGCGACCTTTTTCTTGCATCGCACGATCTCCTCATCTCGCAGCTCTTCTATCCATGAGATATCCCTTGATACTATCGTGCGGTCCCTTTCTACGTCGCGCACTTTCACTGACTCACGATATCTCCAACCTTACCGCATCACCACGCACCGTGCGACACGTAGCTCTTGCCCAACGCTAAGTCCTCAACCTGCGGTATCGCACACCGCAGCTCCTCTGCCAATGCGGTATCACCTCTCTGCGATATCCTACCTCCGTGGCTTCGCACACTTAGCGTTGCTCGTGTCGACGTGCAAGACTCAACATACAAGGCTGTTCAATACTGCAACTAGTGACTGTTCAAGCAAAGCATAAATGAACCCACATACAACATGCCAAAGTCTTCAACTTATGTTTATCCTTCTATGTTGCTGTGAACTGATTAACACATTCATTCATTAAACTGTAACAAAGTCCATGAAATGATTGATAAATGCATAAGTAAACATAACACATAATCCAATCACATAACACTCGATTTTAACATGGTTCACCTCCAGGATGGAAGTTACGTCCACAGAACTATGTTTTTATTATAGCTCAGGGGAAGGTAAAACACAGTTCTGCTGCACCGCATATGCAGCTCAAGATCTTCTCTCTTAGATCTCTTTTTTTCTCTATATTGCTCTCCTACAATATGCTCTTCCCTCTCCGTCGATCCCTGCGGATCGTTACATGCATGCTCTATAAGCCAACTCCTAGTTACAGTAAGATTGATACCGCTAATAACAGAACCATAGCTAGGCTTTTAGAACAGTCTAATAATCTACAAATAGCTAACAACTGAACGAAACAACCCTTTTACAATACAAAATATATCCCTTTATAGGCAGCCCGAAGGTCTTGCCATTACAACACTGTGGGCTTGTCCCAACAGTAACCCAAACCCTAATTAGTGACAGTCGGCCATATCTGTACTTGAGGTAGCCACTTTCCGTCATACCACGGCTCTCTGCAGTCTTCCATGCTTCCCGGTGCTGATCATGGGTACTGTGCACCACTTCCTCTCCTATCCTTCGTCTTCAATGCTTCAGCCTCGTTGCTCCTTTTCCTTTATGAGGGTTGCTGAGCCCTCCTGTCTTCATTGCTACCTTCAATGCAGTGGGTGAGCTCTCTCTTCTTGGCTGCTCAGGTACAGTCATCTTCCTTGACTTCTCCATCTTCTTCGTCATGGTTTCCGGCTCTGCTCTGTAGCTGGAAACGTGCTACGGCGTCGTAGCTCTATCTTATCTTCTCTCCGCCAAAACTTATCTATCCGCTAAACTAGCAACTTCTTCTGTAGCTGCGGGACCCTGCTCCAACACTACACAGTAAAAAAAAAATTAACATAATCACAAGAGTAAACAAATTAAATTACACAATCAATCAAAAAATACAAAACAATACCTGAAACAAAAATAACTTCATTATCACTTGCTGCATTTAATTACAAACTTCAAACCTGAAATACTTTATAAACATATGTACAATAGTGAGTGTGCCCGAAATACTATGATTTAACAGGAGCATTAAACACCTGTATATTCACCCCAACCACTGGATTCTGTGAATGACCTTTAAACTGCATCAGAGTAACCTGAGCGTTCAGCTCACTAATCTTTTCCTCATTTTTCTGATTCTCACGTTGCAGTTTCATTACTCTTCAAATCAACCTGTTCTTATGTTTCTTCAAACGCAACATAGACTTATCACCTGAGTCATATTTCTACTTCAGTCTTATATTCTCAGCTTTTATGGCATCACCATGTGCTACCATCTCAGTTACTTCTTCCTCCATTCTATGTATTTTATCTAGTAAATAGTTTATGAATAACGAGTGCATTACTTCATCAATTCGATAAAACCCAGGTAAGTTCGCTTCAACAGACTTGCCCTTAATTGGAGGATCGACAACAGGGTCAACCTAAGGATTTGTATCAGAGATATGAGGAATGCTATATTCACAGTGAATCAGAGGCTCAGTACCCATGTCAGGGCCATCATGCGAAACAGGTTTATCTTCCTTGTCATCTAACACAACTGTTTCAACGTCTTTGTTATTACTCACGGAAGACTTAACATCACTAACCTTGGCCCCCATACTTCTCATAAACCTACCGGTAACCTTAACATTCAGTTTTTTGCTCGCCTATTTGCAAGTATTGTCATTATAGTTCGGCGTCATAGGGGATAGGTTTAAATACTTCCCCCTACGCTTAGAAGTCATAGGATTACTAGGACTGCACACTGGAGTGGGAGCAAGATCATCGCGAACGCAAGGGCTCACACAATCACCAATATTTGACATAGGCTCGTGTACAAGTGAAGTCAAAACTTGATAAGGCTCTTAATTTCTTACACATTCTTTAGCACAATCGAATTGACAATGGCAGAATGCCATGAAGCCATTTTGTTCAAGAAAATCATCCCACGACTGATTTCGTTTAGACAATTCTCTCTCCACCAAAATCCTAACCAGGCCATGATGAAAAAGACTGTGACCGATGTTCTTCGGCCCCTTCTTAATGGAAAAAGACATCTTGGTCATGCTATGAACTAAATAATAGGGCAAATTAATGGGAAATCCGAGAAAAATAGCCATCAATCGAAGATGATAGACATAAGCCGAGGAAAGTCGACCCTCGCAGGTCACATACCTGTGAATAACGTCTAAAACCGGTCGCCATTCTTTCCTGAAATATTTCCACGATACACCAGTTCTAAAGGACACATCTTGGCAAGGATTCTTCACAATCTGTCTCCATTCAGTGACCTCCATCTGCTTGTATTTGAACCAACGTTCACCTATCAATGGTAAGCCCGTATCCAAAGCAACTGAGCACTCATCGACCCTGAATTGGAGGTCGGCCACCTTAACCCTCGCATTAACCAGCGACATAGCAAATAACCTAGTCACCTCAGGGTTTGAGTCTGCAAACTTGTGGATAAATGGCAGCTAGCCCACTGCTTCTACCTTAGCTAAGAGCTCAGGATTTTCATCAAGGAGCTTCGTGTTATTGGGCTCGACCCTAACAACTGGGGCCATGTCTACGAGCGCAAATGCACGAAATTGTACACAGAGGAGACACCATAGTTCACAATAAGACAAAAATCTGGAGAGCGAGCATTCAGGATGAAAACCAAGCAAAAAACACAAGCAATGAGACCCGACTCTGTGATAAACGAAGTGCGACATGAGCAAACCCAGACAAGGACCCTGTAAACTCGGCATGGGGGAGGGAGAATGATCACGCAGAGCAGCAATCAAGTAATAGAAAGTGATGGAAAAGACTCCATATTAAACTCACTTTGCCATAATTTATCCAGTCTAATCAACATAAAACCACTCCTCGCATCAGATACAGGTGTTTAACGAGCAGAGAGCCACGACGCTGAGCACGTACTTGCAATTGAATGTTATTTGTAGATTTATGTACGAGTGTAATGATACCATATCAACCCTCGATCCAGTAAATTGGATGTGGAGATGATGACACAAATCAAACTAACCATAAGGGTTGAACTTTGGACGTTAACGTCGACCTTACCCTATAATGACTTCGATCTTCGAAAATAGCGATCATACGAAATTTCATAAACCATCAAACCAATCCCAAACCTTACATGCAAGAATAAAAGTCACGATATGGAGCATATTATAAAGATCGAAATTAAACACTTATGGTAAGATCAAGCATGATTCAAAGTTTAAAGAATGAACTTAGGATAAGGCACCCCTACATAAAAATATTTAGTCTTTGATGTTCTAGGACCTTGTCCAATTTGCAAAAACATAAATAAACATACCAATTGCTGAATGCTCAAACAAGGCTTATGGTGAGACTATATTGAAAAGCATACAAATGCATTCAAAATAATGATTTAACATAGTAATGTTATCAATGAGCAATAGTTGACAAGGTTATAAAAAAAAACAATTTGAATTTCACCATTTCAGTAGCTCACGGAATTTCATCGTTTCAGTAGCTCCAGATTCTACAATTTTGAAATGAGGACTTCAAATATTTCATCAAACAAAATTTCATTTTGTTTGATAAAATTTGTATTTTTTATCAGGCTGTTGGGTAGGGGAACAACACCTTAAAACTAAATTAATGAAATAATTCAACCATTAAAAGCATTAAATCCAACAAAAATTACTGATTGTCAAAATTTCTTAAAATCAACATAAAATGTAAAATCATTTTAAACCAATGTTTGAAAATTAGGATAAAAATAACAGATAAACTAAGAATAAGATCTAGTTATAACAGGGTGGAGTCAGTATTACTAGTTGAATGCAAAATCCCTTCTTTGAAGCTAGCTATGGAGATTTTACCAGAGACTTCCACATTGGAATAACGTTTGGTCCACTTAGAGCAGCTTGATGAGTAACATTGATATGCCTTAGTGACTCTAGAGGTTAAAAAGTGTCGCATTAAGGTCCAGTATGATAAGTCTGCTCATCCTAGGAGGTTTAGTGAAGGTGACTTGGTCCTTTTGTGGGATCAAGCTAAGGAACCATTGGGGGTAGGAAAGTTTAATCCCATGTGGCATGGTCCTTACGTGGTTAAGCATGTCTTAGAGAAAGGCGCATATGAGCTGGTTGATTATGAAGGGACAGCCTTAGCAGAGCTAGGGCTGATTTTTGTATATTATTGTATAGTTTTTCATTGCATAGTTAGGTTTTCTTATGGTGATCAGGTTTGTTGATTATCTTTCGTTTGTTATGGAAGATGTCGATGGAGTCTTCCGTTTACATAGGATTTTCTGATGGTGATAGCCGCCACACTCAAAACTCAGCTTCAACTGCTTGGGTGATCTATACTCCTACGGGTCAGGTATTGTCTTCAGGAGGCATATGTTTATGACCTTCATCAAATAATGTTGCTGAATATAGTACCGTTATTGAGTTCTTATGTGATGCCATTTCACATGGTGCTCATTCTCTTGAGGTACGTCTTGATTCGTAGTTAGTGGTTTCACAACTTAATGGTTTGTATCATATTAGTGATTTGACGTTGTTACAAAGATTCTTACGTGTTAGATTTCTAGAATGACAATTTCAGAGTATAACATACATTCATGTTCTAAGAAATTTTAATCAAGTTGCTAATTCATATGCTAACTATGTGTTAGATTGGCATTTGTTTCACAAACCATAAGCATTTCACAAACACATTTTTACACATGTAAATAAAATAATAATCGATCATCATAAATATTTTTCATTAAGTTCAAAAAGGTGACGTCATAATACATAAGTGTCATATACAAAATTGGGGCTTTTGAGCCACCAAAATATACTACACGGTCATACAAAAAGTACAAACCTAGGTCTCTAAGCTTGAGGTGGAGGAGGGTGCTGATCATGGTATTGGTAGCACACTATGGCTCTAGCGAGCCAGTGAAACAATCAAACCCATGCTCATGGTACTCCAACCGCATGGTGCTGCATGGCCTCAGACAAGTCCTTGACTTGCACCATGGGTACTCTCTGTGTCAATTGAACAAATTTCATGTGAATGCTCTGGAGCATTCGCTCTGCATTTTCACCCATGATATCATCACCTCTTCCCCTCCGTTGGTGACAAGGAAAGCCATCTGGTCGCCATGGTCCTACATATGCATACACATGACTGAGTGTCACTATGTGTCGTCAAACTAAAAACATGTCTTTTGATTTTATATATAAAAAAACACAAAAGAATTAAATAATTCAAAAATTAAAAAGTGGGTTTGGGATTCTTTACCTATGTCTCCATAAGCCACTCCTGGTGGTAGGGGCATGTCTAGATCACCACAAAAGTCAATCCATACATAGGGATAGTCATCTATGGTGATGAGCTGTCTCCACCACCATGAAAATAACTCTGCTGGGTAGGGGTTAGTCATCCTTCCACCTCCCAGTCTATGCATGACATTAGCTCAGCGTCGCTGAGCTATATCTCAGACTCCATGTGGAGCAATGTCTACTCTAGGGCTTAGCCCTAACACCTGCTCAAAGAAGAATGTGCAGTATGCTTCCAAACCCAAAGTTCCACACCCTACCCATCTTGCAGTCACTGAGTTGTGTTGGCCTCGGTGGGGTAGACCTGGGTTTACTTGTTATGTACCAACAAAACCCCTAGCTCACTGGCCCTTTTGGCGACAGACTGCAGAACGGTTTGAAGTCTCACCCAGAGTGATCTTGGATGGGTTGGCTGAAGACTCAAGTGTCCTCAACCGGGTTCTGTAGCATCCTGGGGTCTCGCGACTCTTCTTAGCCAGCGGGATCTCTCTGCGGTGGTGACCTTTCTTACTCAATGGCCCTAGGAGGGAGCGATCTCTTATCGCATCGCTGCCTCTAGAGCGATGCACAAACTATCTCCTCGGCTTCCCTCTTATACTGCAATATCTCACACCGCGGTTCCTCCGACAGTGCGATATCGCCTTTCTATACTATGATATCTTCTATAGTAAGACTCCAATATGGCTCTCATGGTCCAAAGGCTCCTCTCTTAGTATAATAGTTAAGCTAAACACCCTCACTTAGAATCCTATAGTCTAATATGCTTAACATCAACTATGCTCAACTTGCTGAACTAATATGCAGAAATCACTTAACACTATAACTACAACTGTCGTGCATCAAGCACTGATAACTCATATACAGAAGACTTAACATATTCAACTCACGGTTAATCTTCCCTGCTACTGTAAACTAAAGATAGCATACATTCACTCAATAACTGATAGTAAAGTTGATGTAATGAATGACAGATAACAAATAAGTAAAACACAATCACATGAAACGGTCGCACAACACAATGATTTTACGTGGTTCACCTCCGGGGGGGAAGCTACGTCCATGGGAACTGGTTTTTATATTATATCTTGAGAGGGTAAACATAGTTCCGCTGCAACCTAATATGTAGCTCGAGATCTTCTGGGAAACTCCCCACACACAGCCGGGAGCCCTTCTCTCTTAGATCTCTTCTCTTATATTGTCTTCTCTTACAATATACTCTTCCTCTCTCTCTCTCTCAATCCCTACGGATTGTTCAATCCCTGCGGATTGTTACATACATGCTTAAGGAGCTGGCTACTGGTTACAGTAAGATAATACAGATGGAAGAACAGGACCAGAGCTCAACTCTTACAATACTGAGACACTAGAGACACTTAACTAGATAAATGACTCAATGGCTAACCTTTTACAATACAAAATACATGCTTAAATAGGTGGCCCGGAGGTCTCGCCTTTACAAAAATGTGGGCCTTTCCCAATAGTTGCCCAAAAACCCTAACTATGAAAGTTGGCCTATCTGTACTTTGAGCTACCACTTTCTGTCACACCACAGCTTTCTGCAATCTTCCATGCTTCCCGACGCTGATCGTGGGTATGGGCGTCGCTTCCTCGATTGCTCCCCTTCTATCCTTCATCTTCAATACCTCGTCTCGTTGCTCCTTTTCCTTTATGAGGGTAGCTGAGCCCTCCTGTCTTTTCCACTACCTTGAATGCAGTGGTTGAGCTCTCTCTTCTTGGCCGCTCAGGTACTATCTTCTTTGACTTCCCTGTCCCGATATAGTAGATTTTCCTGTAGCTGCGGGACCCTGCTCCAACAGTCCCCTAACACTAACTTGTGGCTCATCCCTGAGCCACTAACAGCTGGCTTCTCCTGTTGTAGCTTCTCCTTGGCTTCCTGTGAAGTCCTTGTGAATCTCTCTTGAAGTCCTGCGACTTCGTTGTTCATAGCTTCGACACACTCTTGTGCCATTTCAAGCATAGCTTGACTAATGCTGGAATATTTTGTATCTTCCATTTCACTCTTACTTGTAGTGAACTCCTTGACCTTCTTCTCAACCGCATCGATAAGCTCTGCAATTTGTTCTTGATATGGTTGAAGCAGGTTATTAAATTGTATGTCTTTTTCTCATAACCGCTGCACTTCCTGTTGCAAACGGTTCATCTCAGTCATCTTTCTCATCTTTGCAAGAGCTCCCAAGCTCTTGACTTCTTCCTTTATTGCTGCCGTGTCCTTCTCTATGTGTTGGATGCTCTGCTGCAATTCCAGTCTATCTGGGAGCTCGTCTAGCTCTGACCATGTCTTCGTCGCATCGACTAGTAATGACTCTGCATCATCTATGCGACTCTTCATCTGTGTTGAAGCAAGTCTAAAGGCCTGTGCCCTTGCTTTCTTGTCTGCCTCAGGTGTTCTCGGTGGTCGATCCTCAAGCTCAGCAATTTGTGCTTTGTGGTCTTCCTCCATCTTAGTCACTGTCTCTTCTAGAGCCTTTGCTCTTTCTGTAACTCTTCTTACCTTTTGCGTTAGAGGTAAGGCAAACTCAATGTTACACTGGGGTAACTCCAATGTGATGCTCTGCAGGACCTGGGTGAGGTCCTGTTCTCTTTCTTCATATGTTCTTAACTCTTTCTCCTTTGTCTAAAGGCCTGTGGTGAGTTCTGTATTCTTCTGTTTCAACTGGGTGTTCTGTTTATAAGTTGCAAGCTCTTTATCCCTGAGCTCTACGGCTAGCTGCTGCTAGATCATCTGTAACTGATCAATGGGGAACTCTGCAAGATTAACCTCGACAGGTTGTCTAATCTGTATCTGTACATTAATCATTGAATTAGGGAATTAGATGCTCCCTAGTGGTATCAACACTATATTGATGCGATCCTTTACAAGGATTTCCTCGCGGGAAATCGATTGTTTTGAGCTTTCTCCTGCTGTCACCTTGACTGGATGAGTCTGCACTATGGAAATCTTCTCAGTGAATGCTTTCATCTCTAGAAGCTGCTTGTCTACCGTGCTATGCAGTTTGTCTTGTGATGTCTGCATCACCTGAAATGAGTCCTTCATTTCCTCCTTCAATCTTCCTGCGGTTTGATCATAGTCATTGTCTGTTAGTGCGGTCTCTAAAGCTGGCTTTGAGGCTTTTTCTTTTTTCTTCTTTGGTGCCTCTAGTGGCACCTCTTCTGCATATTTCCTCTTTTGTGCCAGTGGTGGCACTTCTGCTGTATCTTTTGTTTGGGACCCCACTTTGTCTTTTCCTTTGACTGATGGGTCTGTATGTGCGGTACCTGCTAGTAGTGTTGTGGTTTCTTCTAATGCTTTCTTCCACTCATCATCAAAGTCTTTGATGAAATATTCTACATCCTGTGCTGTCATCCTGAATGAACCATTTGCCCAGTTATCCATTTTAGACCTTTTTTTCCTTAGGTAGATTCTATGGCTGTCTGCCATGAAATCAAGCTGATTATCATACATGTCCACAATCTCCGTGGTGATCCGTGGTGTCTCTTGGATGACTTTATTCAATAGCTTATAGTATTCATAGAATACTATCATATTGATCTTTTTCTTGGCTGGGCTATTGCTCTCCCATAAGTTTGCATAGCGCGCGCCTCTGGGCTCGCCGCTTCCTAGCTGTAAAAACTGGGTATGGGGTGGCTCTCTCCACCCGACGAATGCACATAATATAAGTAGCCATGAAAAGCGAAAGGGGTGGTTTGGCTCATCCTGTGCTGTCAAACAATCTTGAAGAAAAATATTTAGTAAAAATAAACACCAATTAAATTGTTCACCTTCTGCAACTTGTATGGCAAGGTGAATTACTGATCCTGTGACTTCCTTTGGCTGAAATTTTGTTAACAGTCTGCCTGCGAGCAGACTGGCTGTAAATATGAGTGTATCATCTGCTATTGCTACAAGGTCATAAGACCGACCTCCTCTCTGTAGCTTATACTTGGTAACTAGGGTTGCTGGTAGCTTGGAATCTTTGGTTTTTCCTGATGTATGTGTCTTAGGGTCCTTACCAGTCTTGGATAGCCCGGTGATGCGGTGTATCAGGTTGACTTTCAGATTGACCTTGTTACCTAGATAGAGGTAACCTCCATGTACACAAGAAAGTAGCACATGCGCCACAACATTAAACTCTTCACGTCGTCCAAAATGTGGTATTCTCAACAAATTGAGCAAGCCTGACCACTCAAGAATCTAGACATGTTCCATAGGAACAAATTCATCTGCACCGGTCCTTGGGTTCCTTTGAACCGTAAGATACTGATTTGGGTGAAACTGAGGATATGTCTTACTATCTCCAAGGTTATAGTCTATAAATTTAAGATTAGGAGCATATCCTAACAGATCTCCATCTTCCTTTACACGAGAATCAATCGGTGGTAGGGGAACCAGAAACTTAGCACCCTTGGGAATGGTTACCTCTGGTGCATTTTCAACTCATGGCACGATGTATTCTGTTTCCATATGAACTTCTTCCTTCGGCTCTGGGCTGGACTCTTCTACTATCTGAGCTTGACTCCTCATCCTTGGCGGCTGTCTGACCTGTGATGTACCTAATTTCACAACCTTGGGTGGCGTCGTCATAGCGGACTTAAGGAAACCATGCTGGAATCTTTGCACAATGTCTTCTAAAGGTTCTGTCTCAGACAGAAACCACTCGGTGCAATGTTCTAGACTGGAAATGGATGAAAAATTGAGGAAAACTAGCACTCTGTAACTGTAGTATCTCTTCACAGGAAAAACTCTTCAAACTGCTCTGTAACTCGCAGCAATGCAATGTCTTCCTCTAAGGCAAGCAGCTGTGATAGCCTTTCATTCATTGTATCTGTATCAGCTATCTTGGTAATTTGAGCAACTCTTAAACTAGGAATAATATATTCCATAGGCATAACAGCCTCTTGTCCATACACCAAGATGAAAGGTGTGTGTCCTGGAAGTTTCTTGCATGTAGTCCTATAAGCCCATAATACAGCATTAACCCTGAGGTCCCAATCATTTCTTTGGCTGTTACAGATCTTAGTAAGGGTATTTTCTAGAATATTGTTAAAAGCCTCCACCGTACCATTAGCTTGTGGGTGGTAGGGAGTGCTCTTATGGTGCTGGATCTGGAATTCCTCTGTCAAGGCCTCAATAGTGCGGTTCAGAAAGTGTGTGCCTTGATCACTCATCAAAACTACTGGACATCCAAATCTACTTATGATGTTCTCAAAAATGAACTGTGTAGCTGTAGCAGCATCACAATTCCTTACTGCTTTATCCTCTGCCCACCTAGTGAGGTATTCTGTTCCTGTGATGATGTATCTCACACCATTTCATTTCCATGGTGGGTTGATAGGACCCACAAAGTCTATATCCCACTTGTCAAATGCCCGCAGCGTAATCTGTGGTCGCAACAGTATTTCATCTCTCCGTGAAGGTTTTCCCATCCTCTGGTAGATATCGCAACATCTGCAAAACTCCTTAGTGTCTTTGTGCAAAGTAGGCCACCATAACCTTGCAGTCAGGATTTTTTGAGCAGTCAACTTTCCTACAAAATGACCTCCTGCGGTACTTGAGTGTGCTTCTCTAATAATGGCCTTTTTCTCGTGTGGCATCATGCATCTGCGCAGGACTTCATTTGGACCTAACTTATATAGATGTCCTGCAATCAAAGTGAAGTCTACTGCTTTCACAACTAACTGTTTCTTTTACTGCTTAGTAAAGTCAACTGGTGCCCACCCTAAAGTGATAAAGTGAATAATATCCTCATAGTACTCATATGCGATATGGATAGAAAATAATTGCGCATCTGGAAAATTATCCTCTAAATTACTTGGTTCTTCTCCTGAATCTATTCATGATAGATGATTAGGTCCAACATTTAATCTTCCTAGTTTTACAATGATGTCAAAATCATACTCCTGAAATAAGAGTAACCATCTGTAGATCCTTCCCCCTAACACTGGCTTATTGACCAAATACTTTAAAGCGGAATGGTCAGTAAACATCTTGAATGGGGCACCCAATAGGTAGTGCGTGAACTTTTGTAGAGCATACACCATAGCTAATCCTTCTCTTTCTGTAGTGGTGTAGTTCTTTTCTACTGTAGATAGCTTTCTGCTTGAGTATGCGATAGGGTGATCGATACCTCCTTCTCCTGGCTGTGTTAAAACAATGCATAGTGCGATGCCAGATGCATCCACATGGACATGAAATGGCTTGGTCCAATCTAGGAATACTAAGATGGGTGTTGTAACCATCTTCTCTTTAAGTGTGTCTAAGCTTTGCTGGCATTCCTCATTCCATAGGAATTTCACGTCTTTCTTTAACAACTTTTCTATAGGTGCTGTGATCTTTGCATAGCCCTTGATGAATTTTCTATAGTACCCGGTATGACCGAGCACTATCCTCAATTGCTTAACTGAGTTGGGTGCTGGAAGATTAACAATGATGGAAATCTTTGCAGGATCTACCATCAAGCCTTGTCTGCAAACGATATGACCCAACAAAATACCAAATGGTGCACAAAATATACATTTCTTCAAGTTAAGAGAAATATGATATTGCCTGCATTTCTCTAACATGAGCCTTAGATCTCCTATATGCTTTTCAATTAATCCAAATATAGTCCAATCATCAAAATAAACTTCTAAGAATTTATGGATGTATTTATTTAATACAGCAACTACTACTCTAGAAAAGATAGCTGGTGCATTTTTAAGAACAAAGGGAATTACCGTATACTGGAATGAGCCCCATTCTGTTGCAAAGGTGGTCTGATGTCGATCCTCTGGATGGATTCTGATCTGGTGATAGCCTAAAAAGCCATCGGTGAAGGAGTAGACCTCCTATCCTCCCGCGTTGTCTAAAACTTCATCAGTAAAGGGTGTCGAAAATGGATCATGAAGCGATGCGTCGTTGAGTTTGCACAAATCAACACAAATCCTGATGTCTCCTTTAGTTTTCTTTTCTTGCACAACCATGGGACTAACCCATTCACTTTCTTCTATTGGCTCAATGATGCCTGCTGCTAGCATCTTATTGATCTCATCCTTAACTTTTTCTTTGTAGCGAGGATTCAATCTGTATGGACGCTGCTTAACTGACCTAGCATCCTCTTTCAATGGGACCCACATTACTCCCAGATCTCCTACTATTCCCTTCATATCTATGAACTTAGTGGGAAATAAGTCCTGATAGTCGTGTAAAAGATCTGCAATGTGTCCTACTATTTCATCATCCTAATAGTCTCCAATAGAGGCAAACTTTGGTTCTGTTGCTGTGCCAATATTGATCTTTTTAATATTGATAGGATCTATGATAACTAGAATCTCAAGTTTTGGTCCATCAACATCGCGAGTCCCTTCTGAATATGGAATTTTGATGCTGCGAGGGTTCTCGTCCTCATCATCTAGCTCTGCTACGAAGTTGTAGCACTCTACCGCATGTTCTAACTGGATAGCCCAATCAGACTGAGCAGACACTGATTGGGTACAATCATCAAATATCTTAGTTTTTATAACACCTAGGGCCTGATCAATGCTTGGATACTCAGATTCAAAAGTTAAAGTGAGTAGAAAGCTGTCTATTATAAGTGGCCATGTGATGGTTCCTCTGTGCAATTCTGTCTCCGTGTACCAATTCCTTGGCACTGTGTCTAAAGTGTGAATGAATAGGTGAACCCATTCATCCTCTGGAATTGCCGACCAACTCTGTTCACAAATATGAATATGTGACCTAGGGTCCCTTTCTCCTGTGTATTCTACTATAAGGGATCCTTGTCATTAGAGAACCTGATTGCCATCAATCTCTTAAATTCATCCCATGATGCGATATGTTCTTTATGTGCATGCCACCATCTTGTAGGTGTGGCTTTTACTGCAAGGTCAATAGTTGTCATCCTATGCTCCTGAGGAATTTCCTGCTCAAACTGCTATAAAAATTCATTCACATCTGCTAAGCCATAAAATGACGGAATGTCAATAATCTCTGCGTCGATCCATTGCAGTGACTTAGTCATAAACGCACATCTGCGAGTTGAGACTTCGTAAAGTCTGTTCTGCCAGTTCTCTAAACCAACCTTTGAATCTGATGTGCATGAGCTATTGCATCACCAACTAATGTTCCCTTTTGCGATAGGATTGATGTAATCACTCTGATTAGCAGTCATTTGATAAAGGCTTTCCATGTTGCGCACCTCCTCCTCTGCCTTGATAGGTTCAATGTAGCGAGGAACCTAGAAATGATCCAATGGTGCGATGACCCGGATCTGATTATCCTCAAAGGTCATTTGTCTTTTCTTTAAGTCGATAACAACCATGTTATCGATTTCCCAATCAATACCTATTAAAGCTGGGTATAGTCTACTATCGCCAATGATCTCTATAACTTCAAAGTCTGCAAAGCTGCAAACTCCGTCAATTCCAACTGGTACCTGCGGTAATCGACCCAGTGGTGATACCTGCTACTGATTGGCTAAGCACAGATGGATAGGTGATCTGGCTAACTTAGGGCTACCCATGTGTTCCCATGTCTGCTTAGTCAGAACATTAACTTCCGATCCTAAATCTAGGATTACCTCATCCATTTCAAATTCTCCAACTTGTGCTGTGAGTCTCATCTCTCTTCCTGTTCTTGTATGTCCCATAATATTATGAACAGCATGTTGCGCACTATTCATGGAAGAAGATGGATGACACTGATCTATGATGCGTTGAAGCTCTCCGATAGATTTCTCATTTCTAACGAGTTTCAAGAAACTCCACTGGAAGGATTGTACACTTCTTGTCGACTCATCCTCTTCGCACCTTCCCGATGTGGTAGCCTGCGATATCTGCACAGGACTAACGCCACAAGGTGTTTGTTGTGGTACGCCCCTACAAGGCAGTACCTGCGATATCGATGCTGTAGGTTCAGTAAAGAAAGTTTTTGCTTGCTGAAACATTTCTTTGTTCTTCTGCGGGTCAAGTGGTGTTGATTTATTAGTTTCTTTGCGCACCCACTCTGGACCTGTGTTCTTTGCGTCATCCTGCGATGTTCTACTAGTAGAAGCACCGTTGTGAGTCACTATATTGACTCTGGGTTCTGGTTCTTTCTGGTCAGCAGCAATAAGCTGAATGTTCTGGTTTACTACTGGCTTAGGGTCCCTAATCTTGGCTATCAAGATCGGATACTCTTCTATAATATGCTCATAGGACTTGCAATACTTACATGTCGTACTAGGGTTTTGACAGTACCTAGCATAAATTCCTACAATTCCACAATTGTAACACGTAATAGGTCCACGGCCATGGCCAAAGCCTCCATCACGGCCAAAGCCTCCTCCACGGCCGCATCCTCTGAATCCTCCTCCACGACCATCACGAGCTAGTTCATGCTGCAGTCCTGCTGCTGGACCTGGTGTCTCTGACTAGACTCTGTACAAGTCATGCTTTCTCTCTATCATGAGATCATAAGCTCGAAAATTATGTTCATCATGACCTACTGAATTCCAGAAGTTACAATATAAGTTATTAGGGGTTTGTACATACTTCTGAAGTAAAGGGCATTCCTGTGGTCTATGCCCTCTTGTTTTGCAGAGTTCACACCACGGCCCTTGGGTCTGTATTAATGGGTTTGGAGCCCCACTTGCTAAATATTCAACAAATACTAGACAGTTATCTTTAGTATGGCCCTGTCCTTTACACTTTATACACGATAGTTCTTGTGCAACTTCTTTCCCTTTCTTAATATCATGTAGTTGTAATGTGATATTGGCTAACTGGTTCTGTAGGTTTGTCATACCTGTACTAGTCTCAGCTAGAGGTGAATCCTCTAGTTTCATTGCCATGTCCAACGCTTCATCCTGCGTACGGAGTCTCTGTTGCATTAATGGAAGTCTGATGTGCGGGAGCAGTGCTGCGATGAACCATTCTTTATGCTGCTCCGATGCAAACTCAAAGCTGACTTGGTCTATAAGGGCTTTGAATTTCTAATCAAAGTCCCAGACTAACTCTGTAGGTAGCTGTTTGATGTCTTTAAGCTCTATGATACACTGTGACTCAGATTTAGGTTTCTTAAAATCTTTAATCATTGCGGTCTTGACCTGTACGAGCGTTCTGGTCGGTGCTGTTGTATACTTCATATACCATGTTAAGGCTCTGTCTCTAAGTGTAGTGACCAACTGGGAAAGTTTAATATTATCATCCTGGATCCCTTTAATGGTCCATATGGCTTCACATAAGAACCAATGTTGTTTCGGGTCTTCTGCCCCTGTACCCTTGAAGGTAGGTAACTTCATGTCATCCCCCATTCTGTTTCTACGTGGTGGATTCTGGTTTGCTGTAGTACTACCACTTGGCGGTGTAGGTGTAGGTGATGTAGTGGTAGTGTGTACTGTATGTGAACTACTAGATGGAGTTCCTATGGGATTATTCTGAGTCCCAGTTGTTTTCTGTGGGGTATAAGGGTGGTAAGGGATAGCCCCTACTGTTCTCTCTATATTACTATGGTTCTGTTCTCTAGTGCTGTCTGAACTGTTTTCAAAGAGAGAAGATCTGAAATCTACTTTATATTTCTTACCACTACGTGTACATCCAATTTCATCAAAATCACTCTCAAAGTCTTGTGACATCACACTGACTTAACTTATTCATCTGAGACTATATCCATTACTCCTTTTTCATGTAATAACATCTTAATGGACAAGTTTAATGAGCTTAGGTACTTACCACGATATCCTTTGAAGAAGTACCTCTCTGCTTCACTGAAACTCTTTCTTTGATCGACTGCGAACTCTGTAATGAAGCCTTCCAGCAAACTCGTAAGCCAGAAGTCTACTGCCCACAAAATGGGATTATCAATGCTCTTCACGGTCTGGATCAACTCCGGTGTCCAGACTATGTTTATTTTCTTCTTGAATATGTTCTTATCAGTCAACTTTGATAACCAGTCGTACAACTTATTTGCATAGGTCGCAAAAAATATCGTATACAGATTAGTGAAGATATGTTTTTGTAACCAGTCCTCTGTACTCAATCTAGGACTCTTGTTTTCTTTTTCAGCAAATTCTTTCTCCTTAGACTCAACCCAGTGGTTAAGTTCTTCTTTCATAGGATTCCAACAGAACATTAGGTCATTAGTTTGTTCAAAACTGGAAACAAAACCATTTGTTGGCCTCGGTGGGGTAGACCCGGGTTTACTTGTTATGTACCAACAAAACCCCTAGATCACTGGCCCTTTCGGCGACAGACTGCATAACGGTCTGAATTCTCACCTGAAGTGATATTGGATGGGTTGGCTGAAGATTCAAGTGTCCTCAACCGGGTTCTGTAGCATCCTGGGGTCTCGCGACTCTTCTTAGCCAGCGGGATCTCTCTGCGGTGGTGACCTTTCTTACTCGCTGGCCTTGGGAGGGAGTGATATCTTATCGCATCGCTGCCTATAGAGCAATGCGCAAACTATCTCCTCGGCTGCCCTCTTATACTGCGATATCTCACACCGCGGTTCCTCTGACAGTGCGATATCGCCTTTCTATACTGCGATATCTTCTATAGTAAGACTCCAATATGGCTCTCATGGTCCAAAGGATCCTCTATTAGTATAATAGTTAAGCTAAAAAACCTCACTTAGACTCCTATAGTCTAATATGCTTAACATCAACTATGCTCAACTTGCTGAACTAATATGCAGAAATCACTTAACACTGTAACTGCAACTGTCGTGCATCAAGCACTGATAAATCATATAAAGAAGACTTAACAGATTCAACTCGTGGTTAATCTTCCCTGCTACTGTAAACTAAAGATAGAATACATTCACTCAATAACTGATAGTAAAGTTCATGTAATGAATGACAGATAACAAATAAGTAAAACACAATCACATGAAATGGTCTCACAACACACGGATTTTATGTGTTTCACCTCCAGGGGGGAAGCTACGTTCACAAGAACTAGTTTTTATATTATATCTTGAGAGGTTAAACACAGTTCCACTGCAACCTAATATGTAGCTCGAGATATTTTGGGAAACTCCGCACACACAGTCGGGAGACCTTCTCTCTTAGATCTCTTCTATTATATTGTCGTCTCTTACAATATACTCTTCCTCTCTCTCTCTCTCTCAATCCCTGCGGATTGTTACATACATGCTCAAGGAGCCGGCTATTGGTTACAGTAAGATAATACAGATGGAAGAACAGGACCAGAGCTCAACTCTTACAATACTGAGACACTAGAGACACTTAACTAGCTAAATGACTCAATGGATAACCTTTTACAATACAAAATACATGCTTAAATAGGCGGCCCAGAGGTCTCTCCTTTACAAAACTATGGGCCTTTCCCAACAGTAACCCAAAAACCCTAACTGTGAAAGTCGGCCTATCTGTACTTTGAGCTGCTGCTTTCCGTCACACCATAGCTTTCTGCAGTCTTTCACGCTTCCTGACACTAATCATGGCTATGGGCGTTGCTTCCTCGGTTGCTCCCCTTCTGTCCTTCATCTTCAATACCTCGGCCTATTGCTCCTTTTCCTTTATGAGGGTAGTTGAGCCCTCCTGTCTTCGTCGCTACCTTGAATGCAGTGGTTGAGCTCTCTCTTCTCGGTTGCTCAGGTACTGTCTTCTTTGACTTCCCTGTCCCGGTGTAGCAACTTTTCCTGTAGCTGCGGGACCCTGCTCCAACAAGCTGTTGTTTCATGTTGCTCAGCAGCGTAGTGCTCCATTCATATATTGTTGTATGCATACACTCTACCGCATAGAACATCATTGGACGTGAGGACTGGTGGAGTGATTCCAAACCTGCAATCCTGCCTAAGGCCAAGAGTATGGCTTTCAGCCCCAGAATTTGAATCGATTTTGTCGGTATTTGACTCCCAACCTTATCTATATTGGGAAGGTAGTATACAACTATGTAATCATCTAAGGTCAGCCCGCCTCCTGGCCCATGAGATTGGAGGTTCACCACCTCCCCTCATTGGGACAAACCTGTGATGAAACATATGTCCTTAACCTCGATGCTGAGTGAGATCCCATCTATCTGAAAAGTTTTAGACTCTGGATCCCAATAATTTACCAAAATCTAGAGAAGTCTTGGCTTTTCCCTCAAGCTTCCAAGACACCAAAAATTGTATAAGCCACATGCCCGTAATTCTTGTTGAGCTATGAGATCAGCTTGAACACCTTCCTCAACATCACCATGTTTCCTCTCTCTTCACTCTAGTACCATCCAAGACCAAAAGCACAATTTTTAATCATTATTTTCCCATAAAAACCTTATTCCCGGCCCTATACGCGACTGTCTGCAAAATAGCTATGTATGTACGTGGTTTTTGTGGCATTTTTTACGTATGGCAAGCCCTATATGCAGAAAAATTCCCGATATCCACGTGGACCGAAACACCCAAGTTAGGATGGCCTAAAGAATTAAATTGACCATGAAAATTTAAATTTCTTATATGAAAATGAAAGAGAGGGGCAAGGGAATTTACCTGGATCAAACGTGGAGGGATTCCGCTAGAAGATTCTCCCAGAATTCACTTCTGAATTTCTGGACTCAAATGCACTATGGTGGGTAAAAATTCAAAATGGTATGAAAATTTTAAAATTTTCACTATTTTATAGAATTTTTTTTGAAATTTTTACCCACTTTCTATAGTTTTTTATCATTTCTGACCATTTTGGACCATTTGAACTAATTTGATGTTGTAGGAACCAGTTTTGAGTGCGATTTGACCGTGTCTTTGACCCATTCGTTCCTATTTTAGGTATTTTGTCTAAACTTGCATATAGGTTAGGTTTTCACATCTGCTTGCATTTTGCATAGCCTTATGACCGTTTCATCTTAACCCTAAGTACAAACCCATTCCATATTGTCACTAAACCTTCTTTCTTCTTTTAGAAGTGACATTATGCGAATGGTAGATCTTTCCCATACATGGGTACCCTAGTTAGATACTGCTTTGCATTTGGGGCCCATGCCAACATTCCTCCTTTATGGTGTGGGAATCCTTTGTATAGCATAGCCATGACTTTGAGAAAGAGCTTCATACTCGTCTTGAACTTTATGCTGGCCATTCCCCAAGGACTCCCTTGTATATGTTAAGTTGTGATTGTAATATCATGAGTTTTTCTTTCCTTATTAATCCTTAATCCGACTTCCCTGACTTTGATTATCAACCATATAGCCCGATCTTGTCTCCTGTCTAGCCAAGCAGAGCCTTTTTACATATATTTTGTGGCTTGATTCCCCATTTTTTACCAGGAGGGGACCTTCCCCCAAGTGTCGTTATCCTGCACATGTTTCCTTGTATCAAGCATAGGTGTTAACCTAAAAAATCCCTCATTCACCTCTACATGGCCTACACCACCCAAGGAGACCCATGCACGACCCTCATTTGACCCCCACACCCTCAAGAAAGCTTAAAAACATGAAGAAGGGCTTAAAAACCCCTAAAAAGAGCCTAAATAGCTCTCATAGTGGCTAAAACCCTCAAAGGAGCCTAAAACCTTAAAAAGAGCTAAAGATTGAGCGAAAGGGGCTAAATGCCCAAAAAAGGGGCTAAAGCCCTGACCAGGGGCTTAGAACCCTAAAAACACTATAAATAGAGGGGTGGGGGTCACTCTCAAAAAATTCCTCCCTTACATACTTTTATGTTTCCCAAGTGGATGCCTTGAGAACATTTGCCTCTCAAGCCATTCACACTCCCTCTCATCCATCCTTCCATTGATCCATAGCTCCCCCCCATTCTCAAGAGAGAGGTGCTTCTCCAAGCTAAGGCATGGTGGCCCATTTCCACCAAGAGGTATAAGCTTTGTTTAATGTCATTTTTATTCTAGTTTTTCTAACTTAGTTTACTTGCGGGTTCAATTTATGTTCTAACAAGTTGTATGCAGGGTTCTAGAGTCTAACCTTGTGTGTAGGGTTTCCATTTCTTTCTTTTCTCTTCTCTTTGCTTCATTTCTGTTTCATTTTTCTTGCATTACCATCAGGAACTCTACCCTTCCATCCTATAGATGGAAGGTAGCCATTCCTTCCCTGTAGTAAGGGAGAAATCCCTGCTACAGAACTGGCGACCATACGAGGTCGATCCCATAGGATCCTTGGGTTTATTTTTCAAAGTTTTAGTTTTTATTTTTGTTTTGTTAACCTAGTTTAATTTTCTGTTAAATCTAGTTTAGATCTTTGTTTATTTTCATTTCGAGTTACTGTCGAGCCTCCTCAAGGCCAATATGAGTCCATTTGGCCACAGTACAGGTTACTATCGGCCGGATCTGACTCAAGACCAGAAAAATTTCACTTTTCGGAGCAGGTCATTCTTATCGGGACCAAAGAGGGGACCAGGTTAGTCATTCTGGCCTGATAGGTGCGACCAAGTCACCCATTTTTCCCCGAAAGGTGCGACCCCCTCCCAGAAGTCATCCCACTTATGTCTATAGATTCTGAGAGACCCCCTCGCCTGTTTCTGGGAAAATTTGGAGACGCCCTCACCACATTTGATCTGAAAAGTGTGATCTATCTCTCAGAGTTGATTTTTTAAAAGTTAAGGACTGTCAGTGTGGCTCAACCGCCTCTATCCATCAAAACTATTTCTATTCATTTCATTTGCAGTATGTGTAAATCAAATTGTAAATCAATGGTTAATGGATTAATGAACATGAATAAAGATTGATTAAAATTTACTTGAAATCAACATCTTTCCTAGACCTTCCTCCTCTACTTGGTCATCACCCCTTGGGGTATTCTGGGATAAGATGAAGGGTGAATCTCGTATAGTAATAGGCACTTCACCTATTATTTTTTGAATCCACTAAAAAGGGGTGACTTGGAAGGTAGAGGGGGTAGAGAAGGAGGGCTTCTGATGGCGCTCAATGTCCTCCCTGTTGACCAACCTTGCATCCGAAGGGTGACCTATGGATCTACAAATGGGATTATTCCCATTGTGTTGAGAGCCCAACACCCTTTCCTGGTTGAAGAGAAATATAGGTGCAAGGTAGTCACCTAGTCAAGTTATCATAGTTTAGGTTCATAAATGGTACATGTGTAAAATTTCTGATTACTATTTACTGCTTTCATTCACAATGTAATGAACTCTATGAAATATTCATAAACCATTTAAACATCTACTAGGTATAACAGAAAGACAAAAGACATAGACACAAACCATACCATATAAATCAACCCAACTCAGTTCATGATGCTGAGTAAGACATTAAAATTTACAATTTACACTAAGTTAAACATCTGCAGTCTTTGAGGACATAAAAACTGACTGCCTTAATTGTGGGAAGTACTTGGGCTTAGCCCAGAAACTCATTGTGAGGAGTACCACGGGAACCCCAAAGTAGCTGGCCACTGAGAGGAATTGCCAAGCGAAACAAGCAACGACCCCCACCGATTGACTAGCAATCCCATGAGGAAAAAGCCAAGCGCTATCTTCTGGCATTCTTGGTGGTCAAGTGACCACCTGAAGCCAATAGGAAGCCATTAAAATCGGGGTCCAAAAATCATTACCACCATTTTGACATACAAATCTGACACGATTGATCCCTCATGCTCTTCCTCACGCCTAAGAGGAGAAAAAACACAGTACAGGTCATTAAATTGACATCGTCGAGACCATTCTTGATGACCTTCTACACCATCAAAAGGCCACACAGCCTTTGATTCAGATTCAGACCCATATCAGTCTGAACCAGATTTGCACACCGCACCATCAAGCCCCATGGCTGGTGGAAACCTGGATCCATTTTTCGGCGTAGTAATCACTAGTGGACCCATGTCCACACCACAAACCATCACCAACACCCCTGTAGGTGGCCCCAACATGGTCATGTGAACTATCATAAGACAGCTACCACCACCCACATTGACTAGTCAAGTTGTCCCACCTGCAACACATGGGGGCAGTATGCCTTCCACCCACACTGGCCCACTTGGGATACATGGGGTAGTGGACCTTCCACTTACACTACCCCTCCTATCATACATGGGGGAAGTGACCCTTCTACCTACACTTCCCCTCCTATCATACATGAGGGCAGTTTCCCTTCCACCTACACTACCCCTCCCACCACACTTGGGGGCACTCGACCGTCCACAATGGTGCCACAAGTACCCCCAATTTTACAGGTGCATCATGTCCCTACAAATTCTAGCACCATGCCTGCCCCATCTCACATCAACCTTGGGTCAAACCTTCCTTTCATGGCACGTCTCAACTTGCCTGACTTGGCTCGGTTAACAAATGACCCTTTCCGCCATCAAACTTATTGGCCTCCCATGCTAGCCAAACTTCCCTCCGACATACCCAAGTTTGAAGGGAAGGCAGGGGAGCGCCCCCAAAACCACATCATGACATTTCATCTATGGTGCTCATCAAACAACATCATAGATGATTCGATTAGGCTAAGACTATTCCAACACACCCTCATAGGTGCTGCAACCAAGTGGTACATTGAGCTACCATAAGCCAAGAACCCAGATTTCAACTCCCTAGCTTTCATTTTCCTACAATATTTCCAACTCCCAGTCAGATATAATGAAGGGGTGGATATCTTGTTATCTTGCCGCCATAATACTGCGACCCACATAACTGACCACATCCATGAGTGGCATTGACGCTGTAGTTTGTGTAAGATCCAACTTGATGACAGGATCTTCCTGGATTGGTTCCTTAAAACCTTGCTCCCACCTATAGCAAAGGATGTCGCATCCGAACCTCCCCAATCCGAAGAGGAGGCCATCTTGAAAGCCCAGCAGTTTGATCTGATCTATGCACAGTTTGAATACCTTTACATCGTTATTCCAGACGCTCCCCATGTAGGCACCTCCTACTGGGATGCATCGGGGGCATCCCATACTGCAGATGGCATCATAGGTTCTATCTCTCACCAACCACAACACTATCCAACACCACCTGCAATGCCACCACAACCAAGAAACACCCCTAGTGTTGCGTACCAAAACCAAACTCCGGACTATGCAATAATGCTGTCCCAGTCCGAAGCCACAACTTCTTATGCACAACCTACACCATCACAGGAGGTCCGGGAATTAGCTTGGACAACACAGCAATACGCAGGACAAATTCCCACATTTGTGGCACTGACACCTACCCAAGTCTACTATACACTATCGGTGCAAGATATTCAAGTCCCTGCCCCTGCTCCACCTGCTCCATTGGGATAGGTGTTTGCACAACAAAACTATCCCAACCAGCCAGCCCCCGATAACCAACAATGGAAAGCCAGGAATAACCGACCTCGAAACCAAGGCAACAACCAACTGCAGGGAGGCGGTCAACAACCGAATCCTCCCAACAATGCCGCGATGAACCGGCCAGCCCAAAATTCTCAATGACCAAATGCATCAAGACACAACACTCCATTGTGGACAAACTAACCGTGTAGACTATGCAAAGTCTATGGGAACTACACATTTGAGTGTCCCTTCATGGGTCATGTTAAACAAGCCATTAGAAATGAGGTTCAACATGCCACCAATACAACGGACCAAGCCCAACCCAAACTGACACCACAAGGACCTCCTCCTATGGTGATTCAAAACCCATTACTATTCTAAGGATTTGTGGCAACCAAACCCCCTCCCCAACCCAATCCCAATGCTTCGGGGGCACCTCCCATGGCAGAAACAAGGTGTCCACCACCTGCTAGCTATGACAACTGAAATGGTCAATCTACAAACCAGACGAAATCAGTACGGAACCAACACTGAACCCATTGACACATCAATGGAATATACGTCTAAAATAGTCAATACACCTCTTTAGTTACCCCCTTTCCTGCGCCCCCCCATACGCCGGGTTGCTAACAATGCCACGGCTAGATGTACTGTCAACTACAACATCGTGGATGATTTGGCCCAAACACCTACCGCCATGTCCTCTCTTGAGGTACTCAAAACTTTCCCAATGCACCGGAAAGCCTTACTATCTGCCCTTGGTGCCGTGGACCCCTCTGACTCCAAGTTTATCACATTTGACATGGAGAATGGAGAACCATGAATGCCATCAACCATTTCCTTTCAAATCCCGGTGTCTATCTGGAGTGCACTGGTGCATAGCGGATGAGGGGGCATCCACGTGCGTTATGTCTACCCTAGTCTGGAAGAAACTTGGATCCCCAAATTTGCAACCATCCTCCACAATTCTACAGGCTTATGATGGCCATCCCACCAAAGCCTAAGGAATCCTCCCCCACGTCCCCATCACATTAGCCAGGAAGATAATTCTCATTGACATAGAGGTTTTCGATGCTCAATTGGACTATAACCTTCTCCTCAGAAGAAGTTATATGTACTCCATGAGAGCCGTAGCATCAATGGTCTTCCCTCTCATGATGTTCCCCCACGAAGGGAAAATTGTGACGGTTGACCAACTGAATTATCACGATCCGCAAGGGTTAAGGGCACCCACCAACGTTATCTCTACGATCAACACCATTGATCCACAAGGACTGACCACACCCGCCAATGTTATCCCTATAGTCAACACCATGGTTGAAAACATACCAGCCTCCTCATTGTTGAATGTGGGCCCTAGGTTGTTTGCCGATACCACCATGACAACTTCTTTCCCCTAAGTGTCACCGCTGCCGATACCAAACGAGGCTATGGATTTGTGCATGCTCTCATCCAGCACTGCTACACCCAAACAACAACCACAGCCACAGCCGCAACACCATCAGTAACCACAACATCATCCATAGCCGCAACATCATCCGCAGCTACAACATTATGTACAGCTACAGCCACAACCTCATTCCCACATACAACCATCAGGGAGTTATCTGGGCTCCTCCCTAGTCCACACAATTCCCTTCCTCTTTCCCCCACCTGGTGTCATGAGCAAGTTGGTAATGGCCACCTTAAACTTACCCAACTTTACATTGGGAATTCCCGTGTGGTATATTGATCCACTGGCTCAACCACCAATGCCCCAAGTAGTCTTAACCCCCATGCAACCAATTGCAATTGAATCTCATCCTCCACTTGGCCCACAAAAACCAACCCCCACACCCGCACTTGCACCGCCCCACCCAAAAAAGGACCAGGGGAAAAAATGCGAAAGCGAGCGCTGAACCTTGATAGATCCCACCTTGTGCCGTCTACAAAGAATAGGGCCATCCAACCCAAACTTCCTTGAGATTCCTATAATCCATGTGCATTTGGACGCCATGGATACAACGAAAAAGCTCCCCGTGGTTGAAATTCCAAGCGAGCCAATAATGAGAAACAAGTCATTGAGAACAAACCATGCTTGCGCCCTCTACGGTTTTTATGGACACTATTCTCACCACTACCAAGACTTGTCCGATTTCTGAATGGCTTTATCCAACCTTCGTCAACATTCCCTTGAATCTGAGATCACCCTGATCGAAGAATTTCACCCCCACCTCCTTCTTCGGACACCATGTCTATTTACATGATCTCCAGTTCCACCGACCCTCTTGTCTCCACCACCAATGACAGTCCATCAGACCTATGTCTTTGTTGCTTCCATAATTATGAGGAGATACTTGAAGCCTTAACTGCCTCGGAATACCCATGGGATGACATGCACCATCTCTTGTTCTTCCTCCTTGAAGAACTTGTGTCACAGTTGGACCAGTTTTCCATGGAAACCAAAGATTTCATTCATGGGAAAGTCGACTGGTTCAAAAGTCCCATTCCAGCACTAGATGCCTTTGAAGAAGGGAACATGACTAACATATTGATAACCATCAAAATCAACATCTCAACCAATCTTGAGGTTGTTGAAGAAATCATGCTGGGGGCATCCTGCTCCCCGGAAGAAGTCGCTGCCTATAAAGCTCTCTTCTAAGACTTCTGCGATATCTTTGCCTGGTCTTACACTGAAATTCCTTGGTTAGATCCATCCATCATGGAACACCACATCAACACATGGCCCGATGTGGCCCATGTGCACCAAAAGCAACGGCCCATCCATCCCTCCAAAGTGGTCGCGGTCAAAGTTGAGATAGAGAAGCTACGCACAGCTAGCTTCATTTACCCCATTGCGTACACCACTTGGGTTTCTAATCTTGTTCCCGTGAATAAAAAATAGGGTACCATCCGCATTTGCATAGACTTCCATGATCTAAATGCAAGATGTCCCAAAGAAAACTTCCCAACGCCCTTCATCGATCAGATTATCGATGCATGCACCAGACATGGAGTCTTTTCCTTCATGGATAGATTTTTCGGATATAACCAAATCCAGATCCAGAAACAAGATCATTACAAGACTGCATTAACAACCCCATGGGGCACATTCGCTTATCGATTAATGCCCTTTGGCCTGAAAAACATTGGAGCTACCTTCTAGTGTGCCATGACACATTGTTTCCGCGACCTCATCCACACCATGTTGGTCTATCTTGACAACCTCATTGCAGGGTCACAGAAGCAAGCACAACACATAGGCGACTTGTGGCAAGCCTTCCTACTATGTCACAAGTACGAAATCCACTTGAACACTTTCAAGTGTGTTTTCTGTGTCCCAATGGGCTGTCTCCTAGGGTTCATCATGTCACACAAAGGAATGACCGTTGATCCCCTGAAAGTCCAAATTACTTTCCCTCTAACGTCACCTGTTTAAGTGATGATAGTGCAGTTTGTAATATAGTCTTTTCCCATTTTTGTTATACACATTTTTGAAAGTGAGTCTTATGTATTGTTTCCCCTCATTTCTCCAGATGGATCCTACCTCAGACTAGTACATTTGATTTGTTGATGGAGCAAGCAAATGGTCTTCGAACCTCTCCTCGCATGCATGGGTCATCTACTCCCCGTCACATGAGTTGATCCATCTCGATGGAATATGCGTGGATAGTGTGACCAACAATTAGGCTAAATATGATGGTGTCAACGACCTCTTTCTTGCAGCTCTCTAGTTAGGAATTTTCCATCTCGATGTCTTCTTAGAATCCCAACTGCTTGTTTCCTAGTTGAACAACTACTACCGAGTACGTGATCCCTGCCTCTTTAGAAAATTCCTACAGACTAAACAGATGGTTAGAACATTTGAATCCATTACATTCACACATGTTCCTAGAAACCTCAATAGTGTAGCAGATCAAATGGCTAATGACATTCTAAATTGGCACATTCATAATCGCATATAGGAAACATACAAACATAACATCATGCATAATCATATATAAAACACACACACAAGTGTAAAAATACATCATCTAAGCATTGCATTTCACATCATCATAAAAAGACTCGCATATAAAACCATAAAAAGCACATCCACGTGCATCAAAAATATATATAGATAGATAAGTCACATGTCCAAAATATGTCCAGTACAAAACAAGAAGCCACATATGCTTTCTCAGCTGCATATACATACCGATGCAAAAAATCCTAAGTGCACCAACACACTAGGGGCAGCCCCATAGGATGCTAATCTGACTCAGACTCATCATCTGGCTCAGTGTCATCATCTTCCTTAGAAGACTCATTGTTGGTTTGCATGGGCAGACCCGGGTTTACTGTATTTAACCAACAACACCCCTAGCTCACTAGCCCTTTCGGCGACAGACCATAGAGCGGCCTGAAGTCTCACTTGAAGTGATTCTAATGGGTTGGCCAAGGACTCAAGTGTCTTGGACCAGGTTCTGTGGTAGCCTGGGTGTCTCGCAGCTCTTCTAGCCTGCGATATCTCTCTCTGTCTGCGACGTGCAACTCCCTCTTACTTGCGACGACTCTAGTCCTTATCGCATCGTCGCGCCTCAGGCAACACGTAACTCCTTCCTACGCTGATTCTCAACCGCAGCACACCATAGCCCCTCTGCTGGTGCGATATCACCTCCTTGTGATATCCTACCGCTGCAGCTCAGAGTACTCAGTGCTACTCATTCCGACTTACGGGACTCAATATACAAGGTTGCTTAACTCTACGAATCTTAACTATCTTGGACGAAATGTAGATAAACTCTTACACAAAATACTTATGGACTTCAACTTGCATTTATCTTCTATAGTGTTGTAAACTGAATAACGCATACATACATTAAAATATAAACAAGGCCCATGTAATAACTGATAGATGCAACAAATAAACACAACACATAAATCAATCACATAACATGCGATTTTAACGTGGTTCACCTCCAGGATGGAAGTTACGTCCACAGAACTGTGTTTCTATTATAGCTCAGGGGAAGGTAAACATAGTTTTGCTGCACCGTATATGTAGCTCGAGATCTTCTGGTTAACTCCGCACACAGCCTGGAGCCCTTCTCTCTTAGATCTCTTTTCTACTCTATATTGCACCTCTTACAATATACTCTTCCCTCTCTGTCGATCCCTGCGGATCATTACATGCATGCTCTATGAGCCAGCTACTGGTTACAGTAAGATAACTACAGTTAATAACATAACCAAAGCTCAGCTTCTATGACTATCTAATAATCTACAAGAACAACTAACAACTAAACAAACCCTTTTACAATACAAAATATATCCCTTTATAGGTGGCCCGAAGGTCTCGCCATTACAACACTGTGGGCCTGTCCCAATAGTAACCCAAAACCCTAACTAGTGACCATCGGCATATCTATACTTGAGGTAGCCGCTTTCCATCACACCACAGCTCTCTGCAGTCTTCCATGCTTATCGACGCTGACCATGGGTACTATGCACCGCTTCCCTGCTTCTGTCCTTCATCTTCAATACCTCGGCCTCGTTGCTCCTTTTCCTTTATGAGGGTAGATGAGCCCTCCTATCTTCGCCGCTGCCTTCAATGCAGTGGGTGAGCTCTCTCTTCTCGGCTGCTCAGGTACTGTCGTCTTCCTTGACTTCTCTTCCCTAAAAGTCACGGTTTCCAGCTCTTCTCTGCAGCTAGAAACATGCTACGACGTCGCAGCTCTATCTTATCTCCTCTCTGCCAAAACTGTCTATCCGCTAAACTGGCAGCTTCTTCTGCAGCTGCGGGACCCTGCTCCAACAGTCCCCTAACACTTACTTGTGGCTCGTCCCCGAGGCACTACCAGTGGGCTTCTCCTGCTGTAGCTTCTCCTTGGCTTCCTGTGAAGTCTGTTGAAACTTGTCCCGAAGTCCTGTGACTTCATCCTGCATCGCTGCGACACGCTCTGTTTAGTTTTTGTAACTTAGTCCGTTGGGCTCTCTTACCTTTCCTTATTGTTATGCTCACAGTCTCACTGCTCCTAAGACCTTTCAAGGGTCGTCTGGTTTTGAGAAGTCTTCCACAGATATCCTTTCCTCCTTATCTGGGTTAGAACTTTTATCACAAGGAAAATCTGTATCTTCCAGCCTTCTCAACATTTCATTCAGTCTAGATCCTACTTATGCAAAAGGTATACAAACTAGGAATTCCCTTCCGAGAACAAGCCTTTTTCTGCATCTTGAAGTTCTGCTTGTTCGGTTTGTTTTCCCTTTCACTTTTCTTCTCAGCAACTCTATCTAGGTATTTATGTTGCTTGGGTTCCGCATATTTTCATTCTTGACCTTTGGAACCTCTTGTTCTCCTCTTAGCTGATGAGATAGGTCATCTTCCTTCTCCCGTTGCTTTCTTTTTCTCATTTTTACTTTCTTCCTTGCGGGATATTTCTTCTCATCATTCCGCTGCTCTGCTTTCTTATCTTCAGTGATCGGCTCGGCTTTCTTCTTCTCTCCAGCAGAGATTTTGATGACATCTTCTACATCCTGCGCTTGACTCCTCATCCTTGGAAATTGTCTTACCTGTGATATTCCAAATTTCACAACCCTGGGCGGCGTCGTCATAGCGGACATACGGCCACTGGGGTCGAAACGTCTCAGCATGTCTTCTAAAGGTTCCTCCTCGGACAGAACCCACTTGGTGTAAAACGCTGGACGTACAATGGATACAATCTCTGGAAATCACAACACTCTGTAACGGGATTAATTCTGCATAGGGAAACTGATCGATGCACTCTATAACTCTCGACTCTTGAATTATTGCAAATGTAACCCTCCCGAATGAATAATTTCTGCTTTTATGCCGAAGACGATAATCTCGGATGCAACGGTCATCTAGACTGAATCCGTCGGTTGTATTAATTGCATAGACGAGACCACACCCATCATACGATCCTCAATAAATGCTAAAATCTGATCAAATTTCCCTCGAAGTTTGTGTGTACAGGCGTCGGTCTCGTCGAAGATTTACCAAATCTAGAAAATTGATTACACTGCTGCCAAATCCACGGTAAGATATACCAGTCATTTCTTCATTAACTTCCTGTCAGAAGGCAACTTGACTAGCCCTCTGTTTCCTTGTGAAAGCGGGTATGTGGTATGGAGATACATCACCTCGCTGTGATGCAACATCGCATCCTCTGCTCAAAACAAACTTAAGTGCTTTTTTTTTTTGGATTACTTGCGCAAAATGAATCGTCCTTATGCGATTCCTCATACTTAGAATACCTGCCGGTGTAGACTAGTTCCCTATGCGATGCCTCCTTTCAACTACAGTGGACATCTGCACCACCGTAAGTTGTCTAAGCTAGGGTTATGAGGTGGAGTGGCTATCACTATAGAGATTGAGCCTACTGCCATTAATCAATGTGGGAAGAAGCTCCCCATTCAGTTTGCTGAGCTGAACGACACCTCCCTCTGTAACTTGCTGTATCTAGTATGGCCCCAGCCAATGCGTCTTGAACTTCCCTGGAAACTTAATAAACTTACTGTCGTAGAGGAGTACTAGGTCTCCGATCTGAAGAGTCTTAATCTTAATGTGTCTGTCATGCCAAGCTTTTTCTCATGCCTTCTGCACTTTCTGATGGAAGCCAGCGATGAATCTATCTTCCTCTAAGGCAAGCAGCTGCGCTAGCCTTTCATCCATTGTGTCTGTATCAGTCATCTCGATAATCTGAGCAATCCGTAAGCTGAGAAGAATATACTCCATAGGCATAATAGCCTCCTATCCATACACCAAGCTGAAAGGTGTGTGTCCTGTAAGTTTCTTGCATGTGGTCCTATACGCCCATAATACAACGTTAACTCTGAGGTCCCAATCATTCCTTTGGCTGTTGCAGATCTTTGTAAGAGCGTTTTCTAAAATCTTGTTAAAGGCCTCCACCGTACCATTAGCCTGTGGGTGGTAGGGAGTGCTCTTATGGTGCTGAATTTGAAATTCTTCTGTCAAGGCCTCAATGGTGCGGTTCAAGAAATGTGTGCCTTGGTCACTCATCAAAATTACTGGGCATCCAAATCTACTAATGATGTTTTCAAAAAGGAACTGTGCGGCTGTAGCAGCATCACAATTTATTACTGCTTTGGCCTCCGCCCATCTGGTGAGGTACTCTGTTCCAGTGATGATGTATCTTGCACCAGTGCATTTTCCTGGTGGGTTGATAGGATACACAAAGTCTATAGACCACTTGTCAAATGCGCGCAACGTAACCTGCGGTTGCAGCGGAATTTCATCTCGTCGCGAGGGTTTTCCTACCCTCTGGAAGATATCGCAGCATCTGCAAAATTTCTTAGTGTCCTTATGCAACGTAGGCCACCATAATCCTGCAGCTAGGATTTTCTGGGTAGTCGGCTTTCATGCGAAATGACCTCCTGCGGTTCCTGAATGTGCCTCTTTGATGATAGCGTCTTTTTCATGTGGCATCACACATCTGTGCAGGACTTCATCTGGACCTAACTTGTATAACTGTCCTACGATCAGGGTGAAGTCTGCTGCTTTAACAACCAACTGCTTCTTTTGCTTCTTAGTAAACTCATCAGGTGCTAATCCTGTAGTGAGAAAGTGAGTGATATCAGCATAGTAATCGCCTGTGATCTGGATAGAAAACAACTGCGCATCCAGCAATTTTTCCTCTAGGTTACTCAGCTCTTCTCCTGAGTCTATCCTCGACAGATGATCAAGTCCAGTGTTCAATCTTCCTGGTTTTACAATGATTTCAAAATCATACTCCTGAAAGAGGAGTAACCATCTGCAGATTCTCCCCCCTAACACTGGCTTATTGACCAGATACTTCAATGCGGAATGGTCAGTAAACATATTGAATGAGGCACCCAATAGGTAGTGCTTGAACTTCTGCAATGCATACACCATAGCTAAGCCTTCTCTTTCTGTCGTGGTGTAGTTCTTTTCTGCTGTCGATAGCTTTCTGCTGGAATATGCGATAGGATGATCAATATCCCCTTCTCTTGGTTGCATTAAAACAACCCCTAGTGCGATGCTAGATGCATCCACATGTACATGAAATGGCTTAGTCCAGTCTGGAAATACTAATATGCGTGCTGTAACCATCTTCTCTTTAAGTGTGTCTAGGCTCTGCTGACATTCCTCGTTCCATAGGAATTTTACATCTTTCTTTAACAATTTCTCCATCGGTGCTGTAATCTTTGTGTATCCTTTGATGAATTTTCTGTAGTACCCGGTATGACCAAGTACTGTCCTCAATTGCTTTACTGAGTTGGGTGCTGGAAGATTTACAATGATGGCGATCTTTCCGGGATCTACCATTAAGCCTTGTCTGCAAACAATGTGACCCAACAAAATACTGAATGGCATGCAAAATATACATTTCTTCAAGTTTAGAGAAATCTGGTACTGCCTACATTTCTCTAACATCAGTCTTAAATCTCCTATGTGCTTGTCAATTAGTCCAAATATAGTCCAATCATCAAAATAGACTTCTAGGAATTTATGGATGTATTCTTTAAATACAGCAACTACTACTCTAGAAAAGATAGCTGGTGCATTTTTAAGGCCAAAGGGAATTATCGTATACTGGAATGAGCCCCATTCTGTTGCAAAGGTGGTCTTGGATCGATCTTCTGGATGGATTCTGATCTGATGATAGCCTGAAAAGCCATCAGTGAAGGAGTAGACCTCCTGTCCTCCCACGTTGTATAACACCTCGTCAGTGAACGGTGTTGGAAATGGATCATGATGCGATGCATCGTTGAGTTTACACAGATCGACACAGATCCTGATGTCTCCTTTAGTTTTCTTTTCTTGTACGACCATGGGACTAACCCATTCGCTCTCTTCTACGGGCTCAATGATGCCTGCTGCTAGCATCTTATTGATTTCATCCTTAACTTTTTCTTTATAGCGTGGATTTAATCTATATGGACGCTACTTGACTGGTCTAGCATCCTCCTTCAATGGTATCCTCATTACTCCCAGGTCTCCGACTATTCCTTCATCTCTGTGAACTTGGTGGGAAATAGGTCCTGATAGTCATGTAGCAAGTCTACAATCTGTCCAACTATTTCATCATTCCAATAGTCTCCAATAGAGGCAAACTTGGGTTCTGTGTCTGAACCAATATTGATCTTTTTAATCTTGATGGGCTCTATGATTGCTGGAATTTCTAACTATGGTCCCTCAACATCGCGAGTCCCTTCTGACTCCAAAATGTTGGTGTTGCGAGGATCCTCATCCTCGTCCTCTGGTTTTGCTTCAAAGTTATAGCACTCAAGCGCATATTTTAGCTGAAGGGCCCAGTCAGGTTGAGTTTGTACTGATAGGGTACAATCCTCAAATATCTTACTCTTTATTATATCTAGGGCCTGATCAACACTTGGGTACTGAGATTCAAAAGCGAAGGTGAGTAGAAAGTTGTCTATCATAAGTGGCCATGTAGTTGTTCCCTTGATTAGTTCAGTCTCTATATACTAATTCCTTGGAACTGTGTCCAAAGTGTGAATGAATCGGTGAACCCATTCATCCTCGGGAATGTCCAACCAATTCTGTTCACATGTCTGAATATGTGACCTGGGGTCACTTTCTCCTATATATTTCTGCTGGACATACTCTCTGTCGATAGAAAATATGATCGCCATAAATCTCTTAATATCATCCCATGATGTGATATTCTCTTTATGTGCATACCACCATCTTGCAGGTGTGGCGCGTATTGCAAGGTCCATAGCTGCGATCCTCTGCTCGTGAGGAATTTGTTGTTCAAACTATTTGAGAAAGTCCTGGATATCTGTTAAAACATGAAAGGACGGAATCTCATTGATCTCTGCACCAATCCATCGCAGTGACTTAGTCAAGTATGCGCATCTGCGCGTTGAGACTTCGTGAAGTCTGTTCTACTAGCTCTCTAGACCAACATCTGAATCTGATGCACATGAGCTGTCACATCGCCAACTAATGTTCCCTTCTACAGTCGAATTGATGTAGTCGCTCTGGTTTGTGGTCATCTGATAGAGGCTCTCTATGTTACGTGCCTCTTCCTCTGCTCGGATAGGTTCAATATATCTAGGACCCTGAAAAGGATCCAACAGTGCGATGACCCAGATCTGTGCGTCCTCAAAGGTCATTTGTCTTCTCTTTAGGTCGATAACGGCCATGTTATCGATCACCCAATCAATGCCTAGTAGTGCTGGATATGGTCTACTATCGCCAATGATTTCTATAACTTCAAAGTCTGCGAAGATGCGAACTCCATCAATGTCAACTGGCATTTGCGGTAATCGACCCAGGGGTGATACTCACTGCTGATTAGCTAATCTCAGATGAATAGGTGATCTGACTAACTTAGCGCTACCCATCTGTTCCCATGTCTTCTTAGTCAGAACATTTACGTCTGATCCTAGATCTAGGATCACCTCATCCATTTCAAATTCTCCAACCTGTGCTGTGAGTCGCATCTCTCTTCTGGTCCTTGTATGTCCCGTAATATTATGAACAACATGCTGTGTACTGCTCACGGAAGAAGATGGCTGACACTGATCTATGATGCGCTGAATTTCTTCAATAGCTTGCTCATTTCTTACAAGTTTTAAACAACTCCGCAGGAAGGATTGTACACTTCCTGTCATCTCGTCCTTGTCGCATGTGCTCGATGTGGTAGCCTGCGATATCTGTACAGGGATAATGCCACAAGGTTCTTGCTGCGATATGCCTCTAGACGGCGGTACTTGTGATCCTGATTGCATAGGGTCATTAAGGAAAGTATTAGCTTCCTGAAATGTCTATTTATTATTTTGCAGGTCAAGTGGTGTTGCTTTGTTAGGAGCCCTGCGCACCCACTCCTGACCTGTTTTATTTTTAGTATCCTGCGATGTCTCACTAGTGGAAACACCATTGCAAGTCACAATGTTGACTCTTGGTTCTGGCTCTTCCTACTCAGCAGCAATAAGCTGGATGTTCTGGTGTGTTGCTGGCTTAGGTTCCCTGATCTTAGCTATCAAGGTAGGAAATTCCTCTATAGTGTGATCATAAGATTTGCAATAGTTACATGTGGTGGTGGGACTCTGACAGAATCTAGCATAATGTCCTACAACTCCACATTTGTAGCAAGTAACTGGTCCGTGACCACAACCAAAGCCTTCTCCACAGCCAAAGCCTCCTCCATGTCCTCGTCCTCTGAATCCTCCTCCACTGCCACCATAAGCCGGATCACGCTGTGGTCCTGCTGCTGGACCCTGTGTTTCTGATTGGACTCTATACAAGTATTGCTTTGCTCCGACCATGAGATCATAGGCTCAGCAATCGTGTTCATCATGGCCTACAGAATTGCAGAAGACGCAGTATAAGTTCTTAGGTGTCTGCACATACTTCTGAAGTAGAGGGAACTGGTGAGGTAGATGTCCTCTTGTTTTGCATATTTCACACCATGGCCCATGGGTCTGTGGTAAGGGGTTTGGAGCCCCTATCGCTAGATATTCTACAAAGACTAGACAATTCTCTTTAGTATGGCCTTGTGCTTTACACCTTACGCACCATATGTCTTGCGCAACCTCTTTTCCTTTCTTAAGCTCATGCAACTGTAACGTGAGATTAGCCAACTAGTTTTGTAGATTTGTCATGCCTGTGCTGGTTTCCGCTAGAGGTGAAGAATCTAGTTTCATTGCCATCTCCAACGCGTCATCCTGCATCTGGAGTTTCTACTGCATTAATGGCAGTCTGATGTGAGGGAGCAGTGCTGCAATAAACCATTCTTTATGCTGCTCCGGCGCAAACTCAAAGCTGACTTGGTATATAAGGGCTTTGAATTTCTGATCAAAGTCCCACACTGACTCTGTAGGTAGCTGTTTGATGTCTTTGAGCTCTGTAATACACTGTGACTTAGACTTAGGTTTCTTAAACTCTTTAATCATGGTGGTCTTGATCTGGACAAGTGTTCTGGGTACTGTGGTATACTTCATATACCATTTTAAGGCTCGATCTCTTAGTGTGGTGACCAACTGTACAAGTTTAATGTTACCGTCATTGATGGTTTTAATGGTCCACATGGCTTCACATAGAAACCAATGCTGCTCTGGGTCCTCTTCCCCTGTTCCCTTAAATATAGGTAGCTTCATATCATCCCCCATTCTATTTCTATGCGGTGGATGTTGATTTGCTGCGTTACTACCACTCGGCGGTATAGGTGAAGGTGATGTAGCGGTGGTAGGTACTGTCTACGAGCTACTGGATGGAGTTCCTACGGGATTTTTCTGAGTCCCGATCAGTTTCTATGGGGTGTAAGGGTGGTAAGGGATATCCCCCTCTGTTATTTCTATGGTACTATGACTTTGTTGTCTAGTATTATCTGAACTGTCTTCAAATATGGGAGATCTGAAATCTACTTTATATTTCTTTCCACTACGTGTACGTCCAATGTCATCAAAATCACTTTCAAACTCTTGTGACATTACTATCTTTACTTATTCATCTAAAACTAGATCCATTGTTCCTTTTTCATGTAATAACATCTTAATGGACAAGTTTAAATATTTTAGGTACTTATCGCGATATCCTTTGAAGAAGTAGTGCTCAGCCTCGCTGAAGCTTTTTCTCTATTCAACTGCAAACTCTGTGATGAAGCCTTCTAGCACACTCGCAAGCCAGAAGTCTACTGTCCTTGTGAGGGGATTATCAAGGTTATTAACGGTCTGAATCAGCTCCGGTGTCTAGACAATGTCTCTTTTCTTCTTGAATATCCTCGTATCAGTTAACTTTGATAACCAGTCGTAAAGCTCGTTCCCAAAGGTCGCAAAAAATATCGCATGTAGGTCTGTAACGATATGTTTTTGTAACCAGGCATCTGTAATCAGTTTAGGACTCCTTTTATCTCATTTAGAAAACTCTTTCTGGTTAGACCAAACCCACTCATTGAGTTCGTCTCTAGTAGGATGCCACCAGAACATCAATGCTCAGTTTGTTCAAAACCGGCAACGGAACCATTTGTTGGTTTGCATGGGAAGACCTGGGTTTACTTTATTTAACCAACAACACCCCTAGCTCACTGGCCCTTTCGGCGACAGACCGTAGAGCGGACTGAAGTCTCACCTGAAGTGATTCTAATGGGTTGGCCAAGGAATCAAGTGTCTTGGACCAGGTTCTGTGGCAGCTTGGGTGTCTTGCAACTCTTCTAGCCCGTGGGATCTCTCTCTGTCTGCAACGTGCAAATCCCTCTTACTTGCGATGACTCTAGTCCTTATCGCATTTCCGTGCCTCAGGAAACACGTAACTCCTTCCTACGCTGATTCTCAACCGCAGCGCACCACAGCCCCTCTGCTGGTGCGATATCGCCTCCTTGCGATATCCTACCACTGCGGCTCAGCGTACTCAGTGCTACTCATTCCGACTTACGGGGCTCAATATACAAGGTTGCTTAACTCTGCGACTCTTAACTATCTGGGATGAAATGTAGATAAAATCTTACACAAAATACTTATGGACTTCAACTTGCATTTATCTTCTATAGTGCTATAAACTGAATAACGCATACATACATAGAACTGTAAACAAGGCCCATGTAATAACAAATAGATGCAACAAATAAACACAACACATAAATCAATCACATAACACACGATTTTAACGTGGTTCACCTCCAAGATGGAAGTTACGTCCACATAACTATGTTTCTATTATAGCTCAGGGGAAGGTAAACAAAGTTCTGCTGCACCGCATATGCAGCTCAAGATCTTTTGGGTAACTCTGCACACAGCCTGGAGCCCTTCTCTCTTAGATCTCTTTTCTACTCTATATTGCACCTCTTACACTATACTCTTCCCTCTCTGTCGATCCCTGTGGATCATTACATGCATGCTCTATGAGCCATCTACTAGTTACAGTAAGATAACTACAGTTAATAACAGAACCAAAGCTCGGCTTCTACGTCTATCTAATAATCTACAAGAACAAATAACAACTGAACGAACCCTTTTACAATACAAAATATATCCCTTTATAGGTGGCCCGAAGGTCTCACCATTACAACACTGTGGGCCTATCCCAACAGTAACCCAAAACCCTAACTAGTGACCGTCGGCATATCTGTACTTGAGGTAGCCGCTTTCCGTCACACCACAGCTCTCTGCAGTCTTCCATGCTTCCCGACGCTGACCATGGGTACTGTGCACCGCTTCCCTGCTTCTGTCCTTCATCTTCAATACCTCGGCCTCGTTTCTCCTTACCTTTATGAGGGTAGCTGAGCCCTCCTATCTTCGCCGCTACCTTTAATGCAGTGGGTGAGCTCTCTCTTCTCAGCCGCTCAGGTACTGTCGTCTTCCTTGAATTATCTGCCCTAAAAGTCATGGTTTCCAGCTCTGCTCTACAGCTAGAAACATGCTGCGGTGTCGTAGCTCTATCTTATCTCCTCTCCGCCAAAACTGTCTATCCGTTAAACTGGCAGCTTCTTTTGTAGTTGCAGGACCCTGCTCCAACACTCATCCTCTACAGGAAGATTGCCTCTCACCACCCGATGAAGGTAATTGCAGGCCACGGCCACCGTCTTCATCACAAAAGTCCACTCTGGAGGAAAACTATGAATTGCAACAATCAGATCATGGTTCAAGTGCTGCTAGCCGTCATCAGAGATCCATCAGCAAGCAACTCTAGATACGACAGAAAATCATCCACCTCCCGCTGTCACCTACGAGGCTTCCTCAAAGGTGCAATAGTAACCACTCGCCTCTGATACCCAGGCAGCGTGCAGGGACCAATATCTGCACACACAAACAAGGACACCATCATTCTACACATATAATCATACAACTATAAACTAGCTCAACTACACTATGTATAAAGATGAACATAAAGACATCACACATACATACTAGCTGGTCCCATGCCTAGACTAGAGGTTGGGGCATCTCGGGGTCCCCATTAGAGGAAATTTGAGGTCTAAAATGGGCCTCCTAAGGAAAATAATAAAATAATAGTTAAAATAATGAAATAATAGTTATTAATTTTGGAGGAAGAATGAGAAAAAACTACTTTTTTGTTTGTATTTTCGACATATCTCCTTGTGTTTTTACTCAAATTCCGAGTAGAAGAGCTCATTGGATGCGGTATTTAATTGTGCATCCAACGAGTATGCACACTGCATACTTTTGACAAATAGCTCTGCCCCAAAAATAATAAATACTTGAAAAAACATGATGATGATGTCATCATCACATTTTTTCAGGTATTTTTTTTTTTGGGGTAGCGGGGTCTGTCAAAATTATGTACTGTGCATACTCATTGGATGCGGAATTAAATTCTGCATCCAACTAGCTCTCTCACTCTGAATTTGAGTAAAAACACAGGGAGATATGTCAAAAATACGAACAAAAAAAGTTGTTTTCTTTTATGACAAATATGTCAATTCAACCATTATGCTCATTTTATTGAAATTCTATTGGTTCTTGAATTATAAGTCACAAAATTTATTGTTGGCATGTTTTCTTATAAGGCCCATTTTAGACCCCAAATTTCCTCTAATGCATGATAGTTCATACCCGCATATGGGTACTCCTCAATGACAACTGGAAGCTGACGCCACTACTCTAACAGCTCCTCAGTGAAGAAGCGGCCCACTCTGCCACCACCCTCTCGTACCATCATCTGAAACCACCTACGCATCCGTGGCTCCCATGGACTACTATCCTGCACGGCCCGATTTTGATGCAGAGTAGGTACTTTCTCAAAAAATAAAGCACATAGAAAGGAGCCAAAGAAAAATTCTACCCTAGATGCCTTCGCATTGATCATATGACATCGAACAGCCTAAAGATACATCTGGGCCCACCCATAATAACTGACTCGCATGGCACGCTCTACCAATTGCAGATGCCCTCTAGATATCTTGTGGCTCCCCATGGAACCCAAGATACGCAACAGTAGTCTCGCCACTGCTCGTGTCGACACATCCTCAATATCACACATCAAGATGTGTGAGCCACACACATATGCAGTAGTGTAACAGTGCTTTTCACGTAGCTCCTCCAATGTCTCCCCTCGAGATAGCACCGATGCCAAGTCACCAATAACTCCCAACATAGGGAGCCCAGTCAAGAATTATACATCCACCAGCGTGATCTCAATATGCTGGCCCTGGAAGAGGAAGGCCTCCTCCCCAATATCCCAAAATCTCACCAACGTTTGCAACAACAAACGCAAGCTCTTCATAAGGGGTATCCTCATGAAATTTAGTAAACCACAATGGGCCAGTGTATCGTGCACATTCCCATCCTGCAATGCCGCCTCTTGGAGGTCTTTACAGTCTCTCTCCTGCCACTTAATCTCAACCATCCTGCACAAGTAAAATACAGATGTCATCCACTGCTCTCATAAAAAAATGTCACCTAGGGGCCAAGTCGCACCTGTTTGGGAAAAATGAGCAACCAGGTTGCTCAAAAATGCCTCATAGGTGCAATCAAGTCTCTCTTTTTCCCTTGAAAGGTGCAACTTGGCTCCATGAAACCCCAATAGGGTCATGGAGGACCTTCAAGTGACCAAATTCACAATGTAAACCACAAAAAATGAGATATTTGGAAAGAGCTCTTACCTGCAAGTTGCAAAACTTGAAACCGCCGGTCAGAATAGGAGAAATCAACAAAAAAAATCTAGGGCCCACCTCTCCAACTTTGCAGTGAATAGTGACAATGACACTTCACAAAGTGGTCCCCACCCTTATATAGGCCCCATTTGACCTATTTTCTCCTGTTCGACACAACAGGACCATACGAAGTCTGTTTGAGATGCCGTTCACACCAATGGTTTCAAAATTTCACCCTTTATCTCCTTATGAGACCACAATCTCCTATTTAATAAGTAATTTTCAGGACCATTTCCCAGAAGTTACCTTGATTTATGAGCCACATCATAGTGATACAAGTGTCTTCGGACCTGTACTTGCATCACACTTTTCTACCACCACTCATGCAGGTTCTCGGGCCACCACCTGTCAAGGAACATCATTTTGATTTTTAACACATAGCTGTCTACTCCGTCCACCGCACCTTACGCAGACATCTGGACCAGTTTCCAGAATATGGATCATTTCCTTTGCATGCATTTGGCATATAACTTCCTTCGGACTTGCACTCACATCACATGTAGTCAAGTCCATCCACCAAAACTCACACATAGCTCTCCTGACCTTTGTTTGAGATCCACCTCGGTTTGCATGCCTCTGTCGCATCGACTCACGTGCCTTTGTTGTGATCTATCCCATGCATGTATTGGTATGTTTAAGAGCCACTTGCTCCATCCATACTGCACGAATGAGCTTTGGAACACTATTCATCATCCCGACATGGGGCACTGCTTGTGCCACTGCAATTGATTGACCATACTAGATTTTCGTTTAAGCTCTTTTCTGACTCCTAAAAGAATGAAAAGATTGTCGAGAACAACTGCTTCCTTTCTCGCTCGTTAAAGTATATGAAAGGGCATCTACATTGTCTCATTTATCTCCTTTTACGGACTATGTTGACCATCAAATGAAAAGGACCACCTTGGCACATTCAAGCCAAGACCATTCCCCTCTGCATACTTTTATGCTTTCTCGGGCAAGGGGACGAAATTTATGAAAAATCTCACTGTGGGTTGTTGTTAAGCTCTTTTCCAGCCTTCTCATCAAGAAAATATTTCTGAGCAAACTTGGTTTCATTCATGCTCGTAAAAGTATCTGAATGACCGTCCAATCAATATAGGTTTAACCTTTTCTGGCTTGATTGGACTACCAACGGTAAAGAAGTCTCTCATCCCATACAGGATGGGCGAGCTCTCCTATGTATACTTTTATCCTTTTTCAGGCACAGGAGACTACCAATGAAAAATATCTCCCACTGGAGTCTTCTTCGTGCTTTCAGACTCTCTAAAATTGAAAGCACCATTGAGCATTTACTTTCTCAGGCTCACCAAAAATCCATGAGATCGTACCACAATGGTGTCTTTAGACACCACCCCATAGATAACAGTTTGGCATCATTCCCACCTTGGGTCGCCTTTGTTCAGAGTACTCTATAATGTGTCTTCCTTGGATCCTATCAATACCAAAAGTGTCTACCTCCCCCAAGTATTTCCCATCTGCAGTGACATTCCCAGTATTACATCTATGATCCCTTTCCCATGAGTGAGTTTCATTTTCTGCCTAGTCCTCCCTACCGTCATACTCTAAATAAAGGAAGTTTGATTCTACTACACTCCCCCTACCCTTGTTCAACACTTTCCCTCCCCCCCCTCAGATTGTCTCACATCTTTCGGTTATCTCCCTCACGCTTCTGGTAAAGGAAACACCATTTCCTTAACCAAGGGAATGTCTCCCTCTGTTGACAACAACACACATATTCCAGAGGATAGACCGAGAGGTCCCTGTATCTTGGTTTCATTAATCTCATTGATGAGTTCCTTGGACCACTTGAGAGGAGTCCTTAGTGCCACTCAGGATGGTTGTTTCTCACATGCTCGACTCCAAATACATCATCACGCCGTTGAGATTTGTACAGGGTATTGGTACGTGCAGTATTTGGTCGAAGACCCCGGATGTCACCTGACTCTAGCACAATGATGAGTCTATTCAAGGGACCTAAATAGGTTCATGTCCCTTGTGATTTTTAGGTTGCGTTGGAGACAGTGTTCAGAAGCCCTAGCAGTGCTTCTATATATATTTATGATTGATGCAGCATATTTGTACCATAGATACTCCGACTCTCCATCAGTGAGTCCATACAGCTACATACCATTCCAGATCTAGCAGGCCATCAGTAATAAAGATATAGCATTCCATGAGAATGTCATGGGTACAATATAGCAGTTCTTCATATCAGTATTGTATTCAACCTCTCATTGAGGAAATCACTATGTATCATCAGTTGTATATGATCGACTCTTGTATTATAGAGCATATATCACATTATTCTTTTGACATTGTTATGAGCATGGGGATTCCTACCTCATCCATATACATGTCACACATTATTTGTATCTCACCCATTGATGGGAACCATATTAATACAAAAACCAAAATCCACCATGCCCTAGCCCAGGAAGCGCCACCTCTCCACAGAAAATCCTATGATATCCGTTGGCCATACAATGATGTCCTGGGGCAATCCGTTAACCCAAAAAATCCCTCATTCATCTCTACATGGCCTACACCACCCAAGGACACCCATGCATGACCCTCATTTGACCCCATTTGACCCCCACACCCTCAAGAAGGCTTAAAAACATGAAGAAGGGCTTAAAAATCCCTAAAAAGAGCCGAAATAGCTCTCATAGGGGATAAAGCCTCCAAAAAGGGGCTAAAACCCTTGAAAGGAGCCTAATACCCTAAAAAGAGCTAAAGATTGAGCGAAAGGGGATAAAAGCCCAAAAAAGGGGCTAAAGCCCTGAACAGGGGCTTAGAACCCTAAAAAATATATAAATAGAGGGGTGGGGGTCACTCTCAAAATAGCCCTCCCTTGCATAGTGTTATGCTACCCGAGTGGATTCCTTGAGACCATTTTCCTCTCAAGCCATTCACATTCCCTCTCATCCATCCTCCCATTCAGCCATAGCTCCCCCCCATTCTCAAGAGAGAGGTGCTTCTCCAAGATAGGGCATGGTGGCCCATTTCCACCAAGAGGTATAAGCTTTCTTTAATGTCATTTTTATTCTAGTTTTTATAACTTAGTTTACTTGTAGGTTCATTTTATGTTCTAACAAGTTGTATGCAGGGTTTCCATTTCTTTCTTTTCTATTCTCTTTGCTTCATTTCTGTTTCATTTTTCTTGCATTACCATCAGGAACTCTACCCTTCCATTCTATAGATGAGAGGTAGCCATTTCTACCATGTAGTAAGGGAGAAATCCCTGCTACAATAGGTATGTTCCGCTGCCTGGAACTAGTTTTCTTGTCCCCTGACACTCATCTCTTCCTAGATTTGTAACTATAAAGCACTTTTATTCTTTCTCAAGATTTTCAAAATATCTGAAAATTTCCAAAAAAAATAAAAAAACCAAAAAGCCGGATAGGAAAAGATGTTATCTTTGACACCAGTTAAGTTGTTTCGCCTTCGAACAGAGCACTGTATATCACATCCGTTGGTTGGGTTATTAGTTTGACTTTAGGGGCTGTAATCATTACTCTGATTTTATCTCCACCGATTGGTTAAGATTCCAGTCCCTATGGAGCCTCTGTTGATGCCTCCTGTGTCATAGAGATTTCCCAGTTTGCATATCAAGTCCATGCTGCTTATCTTTAGTTACCATTTTCCTTTATGCTCTTGTTCGAAGGAAGTTGAAGCCTGATTCAACCATTCCTCAGTTGTCTTGACTTTGCATGTCTCCCATTCCAGGTACTATTACTCATTCATGCACATCTTGTTTGAGTTATTCCACATTATACAGCGTTGCTGAGTACCTTGTGTTGGTTGATGGAGGATTCTTTAATTCCCTCCATCCAGCAGATTCCATTCCATTGATTTCATATCATTTATTCTGGGATAGGAGTCCAAAGTCATTTGAGTGCCTTGATACTTACAATCATCAGTGGTAGGTTCTCTAGCCATCGAAATTTTTGGGAATACATCAATGTCCCTTGATCGATGGATTCTTTCAAGTGTTCAACCTCAACACATCTATTCACACTTGTTAGATTTCAGTCTAGTACCTTGATTCCCATTTTCATTATCAGTGGGTGATCTCGTGTCTGTTAACGATATACATCAATGACCGGTAATTAGATGATGGAATACTATGTTCAACATTGACACCTCTATTTACATAGTAGTACATGTACTCGTAGCAGTTTGTGTAGAAGACCTTCTAGTTTGGTGGCATTCGACATATGCTACCTCCTTGATCGTGCCAATGTTCCTGAGATTTCGGATCTCGTGATTTAATTCTAGTGTATGTCAGATATCTTTAGACATTATGGAGATCTTGATCCATTATATATCTTTATCTTCTATGGAGATCTTGATCCATTGTATATCCTCATCATGGAGATTCTGATCTATTATATATTGTACGTGGCAATGACCACACATGTCACATTTTGTATATCATGCATATTCATGGTCATTGTACTCTTATGTATCCAAGACTGCTATATGTATTTGAATTCATATGCATAGACTGATTATTGTACTATACTGATGGATGGATGGTTCTTCCATCTGGTTCTTCATCACTCCACTTCTAGGATGGATTTTATAGTGTATTTCAGCCATCATGTTACCCCTCTGACCTCACACATTAGGGGGCATCTGTTATAGTTGATTTTACCACACATGGTTGATCACATATTTATGGCCTTCCCTGTCGCTCTGCAGAATATTTAGACCCCATGGACTGATATTATACTTTGGTGTTTCCAAGTTCATCCCTAAAAACACATTTTTATTGCTGTACGCAACTTTTAATCCCATAATCGAGTGTACATGCGACTTTTGACCTCAAACCTGCATACATCGGGATGTGTGCATAAATCCAAATATTTTTTGAGTTTTCCTTCATGTGTGTCTGAACCACTTGACTCTTAGCCTTCCATATGCCTTGAGATCGCTTGGATTTGACCCTCCATTACCTCTTTGGAGTGCTATATAAGGAACCCCTTGGATACATTGAAGGGGAGGAATTGAAGAGCAATGAAACTATAGTCCATTGTTGCCATACCTTGCATATACTTGAGTCTGCATCCCTTTTTCCCTTTAGAGAACTTTCTATTCTTCCAAATATTTCCTTTGCTTGTGATATTTCTATCAAGAGACAGAGGATTGAGGTGGTGGAGGCCCAGTTGGAGGACTCAATTTCTCCAGTTCGCAGATGTGCCGATAGAGGTTGTCACTTGTGTAATATCTAATTTGATTAATAGAAATATCTTTTCCTGTCCAATAATGTGCATTTGAATGAATATTGAATCCATGGATATGTTTAATTTCTTATTCATTATTGATTATATATGCTAGAGTATATCTAAAACCATATTATATAGCATGCTTGTCTTGTTTTCTGTTGTTGAGAGAAAATTGCTAGGGAAAGCAGGATTGGAAAAAACTCAACGTGGATCTACTTCAATTTTCTGGAATAAGGTGTGATTAGAGATCCTTTAGTGCTATATGTTTGGTTTCTCTTCATATTGGTAAGGGATTTATTTCTCGTGTCTAGGTGTCTGTTGTGGTACACCCCAAGCCATAGGAAGTTTCTCTCCATAACATTGAGGGCATGCTGGTAGTAGCAGAAAAAATTTGAGACAAATTGATCTAAGAGAAATAATATTGGGGAAATGATGAATAAAAAATGCTTCCAGCTAACTGGGTGGTAATAGTGGATGAGGTCATGGAAGTGAAAACATCCACAGGACAGGTGGAAGGACTGTTTTCCTCTTCTAGATCATTATGGGTCTCATGCACTTCAACATTGTCCTAGGCCAATTGTTCTACATGTTGAATTGGAGGAATTTGTAGGAATTGTTGTTGAGGTTTCTCCACCCTTTGAATTTCTTGTGGTGGAGGTTGAGGGATTTATTCTTATGGATGGACTTGTGGAATAGCCTCATGAACCTTTTGCTTCTTTGTTGGAGGTTCAGCCATAGTTTCTTATGCTTATATTTCAGAGCTAATATTCTCCAATTTTTTCTTGAACTCTGCTGCTTTGTGTAATATATCCAATGTGGAAGAGGGTTGTTCTTTCTCAGGGCCTCCAAGAATAAATTTTCCTTTATCCTTTTATTTGTTAGCAGCAGAGCAGAAGAGCTGACTGATGCTTCCAAGGCCTCCTTTTCTGCATTCTTGTTGTTTATATTCTCTTGCATTTTCAACCTGAGCTATCTGAAATGCAAGGTAGAGGTTTTTAGCTCCTTTTGGTATTGGAACAAGTGAGTCTTCTCTATAGGGTTGGGAACCTTGCTCACTACCTATGAAAAATCAATATCCCCTCTGTATATGTAATCATCGGGATCCTCCTAGTGGGAATATGGAATTTTATTATTCTCTTAAACAAAATTATTTTCTATAAAAGACTTGGGGTCATGCATTATTTTGGGTGCTTCGCCTAAGTTCATTTATGCTATCGCTTTCCTAAGATTGCAACATGAGTAGAATTTTGCATTGTCAAGAATCCCAAATTCAAATGGAACTTGGGCCAACATTTCCTCTTATATGCTGTAAGAATTGGGAAAACCCCATCAATGACAGTCTGATATGAAATCTCTTACAAGACCATTTTGTTCTGGACAATCCTCGACAACAGATGAACTATTTTACTACCCCATATCCATATGTATGAAAGCTAATCACCTACATACCAAGAAGAAAACACCTTCATTTTGGAAAGAAAAAATTTGAATTTGCTCTGTGATTTTCAGGTGTATTTGACTGAGGAAATTCGGATGGGGCAGTCCACTGTGAAAAATGTAGCAACAATTTTTGAAGTCTGATTTTTATTTCTGAGATTTTGTGGGAGAAGTCAAGACATTTTTTTGGTGTTTTTTGTAGTAGTTGGAGATGGTTATAACAACAGACTAATAGCAGTAGAACCAATATTTTGCAAAGTTTTTTTTGTTCTTTTCTTTTGGTTTTTCTGCTGAGGAATTCATGGGAAACATAGTGACTGAGGAAAAGTGTAGTAGTAGTCATGTTTTTGGTGGTGAACAATGACTAAGGAGCAATTTGAATTTCTGTAGCAACTAGGAGACACTCAACCTTTTACATTGTTCCACAGTTCAAGGAAATAGTGCACTCTTTGTAGAACTATGAAGAAACACTCCAGAATTTCTTGATGATTGTTTTTGTCAACAAATAAACCAAAAAATAGTTGGTTGAGATTTAGGGAAGAATTCATGGGAGAATTGTAGACCTATCTCACTATACACCAGTCCCAAAAGACTAGAGGCATGTATAGATTGAGTTTTACAGTCAAGGAAGATCCAAATCTTGATATGGATTGAATGATGATCCAATAAATAGTCCTAATAATAGAAATATCATACAGTGAAGCATGAACAATAGAGACAAGAAAATTGAATGCTTAAACAATCTGAAGTTGACATACATTTGTGTTAACGATCTTCCAAAGTTTGAAGAGAAGACTTCTCTCAACCTGTCTTTGAATGAGATCAATGATGACAGAGGTAAGTGAATAAGATATGTCGATGGAGCTTTATATAAGGTATGTGTAGTGATGTTTACTTGATAAAATTAATGATGTATTGTATGATGATGATAATGTGAGATGATAATGAAGAGGAGAATGATGATGAGTGAAGTGAATAGTAGATTTAGTGACACTTGATGATTCCCTATTTTCAATACATATAGTAACATTCACAGCTACATGTTCAGTGATGCACAATATACAGTGGTAGTCATACGTGATTATGGTATTGATGATGTTTAATTGTTCTTACCCTATGTTGATGAGCATTTCATAGAACTGACATATGCAGACCTCTACAGTAGTATGATGATGATGATGTACGAGGGATATATATATATAGATACAAATTGCAATAATAAACAGTTCTTGAAGAAGTATTTGTGTATGACACTATGATGCTTACCTCATATACTTAAATAACTATATATGTTGATGATACTACTTGATAAACACTTGTACATGACAACACATATCCTATGATAGCATATTTAGATATCTGATAGACATTGTTGATAAAGTTGATGCATGATTGAAGATGATGACTATGAGTATAAGCAGTGGTAGCAACAACCTGTGGGTCCTTTTAGTGGTTTTTGCAGTAGTAGATGCACAAGTGGACTGATATTTTTGAATAAAAGGAATAGCAGGAGCAACAACCTTTTGTTTGGTTTTGATATATCAATCCAACAAAGAAAGACGAGGCTTGAAATATGCCTAATAAAGTATGCAAACAATGATGTATACAATAGTGACCTTGTTGATGATCCTGATATCTTGATAAAGACCAACAGTATGATGATGTTGATGTGCATTAGAGAAGATGATAAGAGAAACTACCGATGAGAATTGATGTGCAATGATTGACCAGTAGTGATGAGTAGTGTTGACCAACAAAAGATGAATAGAGAATATTGAGAAGAGTGTTTCAACAATGTTGAATAGATTGACGAACAGATGATGATGAGCAGTGATGGTTGAGCAATAGATTGATGAAAATTAGTGATTGGAATCAAGATTACAAGTAGTGACTTTCACTTGAGGACCAAACTCCTCTAACTCTAAAGCAAGATCCTTCTTACATGCATCAATCAGGTGCTCTCCCCCAGTAATGAACAAGTCATTAACTTATAACATAAGAATAAGTGGAACACCACCAACCACAATTTAGCATAGGTTGGGATCCGCTTCACTCTTCTGAAACCTAATTGAAAGCAATTAGGTGTTGATCCTAGAATACCAATCCCAAGGGCCTTGCTTGAGTCCATACAAGGCCTTTTTCAGACTGTAAACATGTGTATCTCTCTCACATACCTTAAATCCCCGTGGATGCTCCAAATATACCTCCTCCTGTAGAAAAATATTAAGGAAAGTAGTTTTCACACCCATTTGATGGATCTTCCAACCCATCTATGCAACGAAGGATATCACTACCCTGGTCGAAGAAAATATTGCCATTGGTGAAAATTTCTCATCATAGTCAACTCCCTCAACCTGTGAAAAAACACGTGCAACAAAACGAGCTTTGAAATTCTCAATACTTCCATACACAACATGATTTCTTTTGTAAATCCATTTGGAAGTCACAATTGACTTCCCCTCTGGTCTCAGAACCACTTTCCACACCCCATTCTTTATGATGGAGTTGTACTCCTCCATCATGGAATCTCTCCATACCTAGTGTCCGGAATCCTACTCATAAGTATCAGGAACGGTGTCACACAAGCTAGTCACCTATTCCATATAGCTGGAAAATATCTCAGGTGCCCTGCTCTCCCTGACCTCCCTTTTGGGCATTCCAACTGACTCCTTTGCTTCCTTCATCAACTCCTTAAGCCAACTTGGATTTTTCTTCCTAGAGGAAGCATCCCATCTCAGACTCTCATCAACCTCCTCATTATACATCTATCTCCCTGAAGAAGTCCCAACAACCTTAGAACCTGTCTCTGGTGAACCTGTACCACTAGAACTCGAATCACCTAAAGGTGTCATCTGTGAACTTGTGATTCGTGAACCTATCCCTGTACCTGAAGTACCTATAGACTGATCCCTATAACTAACGAACCTGTAACATGTGACCTAGTCACACCTAAAACCGATGACCCTGAACTCTGAGCTGTCACTTGTGTAGTACCCCGCTGATCCTCCATCTCATAATCAAGAGACCTCTTGAAGGATTTCTCCCCCTCAAAATTCTCCTCCCTTCTCACCACAACTTTCCTCTGTGCAGAAAGGTATATCCGAAAATCCTTCAATTTCACATCGTAACCAACAAAAATACCATGCTCACCTGTAGCCTCCAACTTTGTCCTCTTCTCAAAAGGGACATGAGAGTATGTAAGGCAACCAAAATTCTTAAAGTGACCTATCTCAGGCACTTTACCTATGAATGTCTCCTCAGGACTTTTAATCCCAAATACATGGTATAGAATCCTATTGAGAGCATAAATAGTAGTACTACAGGCCTCTTCCCATAGAAATAAGGGAAGAATCTGATGATGCAACATGGCTCTAGCTACACCCACTATAGAACAGTTCTTCCTTTCAACCACTCCATTCTATTTTGGAGTGTAAGGAACAATCAACTACCTCTTTATCTCCTCCTATTGACAATACTCATCAAAAGCACAAGAAGTGTACTCACCTTCATTATCTGACTAAAGTACCTTGATCTTTTTTCCTGTCTAGTTCTCCATAAGAGCTTTGAACTCTTGGAACCAAAGAAATACTTCTTGTGATCTCTTTCTTCTAAGGAAATAGATCCAGGTCTTCCTAGAAAAGTCATCTATGAAAGTGACGTAGTACTTATATCCTGTCAAAGAGGCAGAAGACATGGGACCACACAGATCTAAATGAATCAACTGAAGCACTCCCTCTAATATGGAATCACTGCTTGGAAAAGTAGTCTTGGTGTACTTTCCAAAAGAACACTCTCTACATACACCACTCGACTTTGAGCTAAAATCTGTCATACCTGTAGTCATCTCTCTTAGTACCCTCAAATCTGGATGGTGAAGATGGGCCATCCTCCTATTCCAAAGCTCTCACACCTCACTGCTTCTCTAAGTGTGTGACAGTTCATGATGTGGCTTAAAGAGAAGCTTGTACATTTTCCCGCATCTGATTCCAATCACCCGCGAATAAGATGGACCTATTTTCTTGGGAAACATGTGAACTTTATGATCAAGGACATATACACAAAATCCTCTCTCCTCAATAGTAGAAATTAAAAAAAGGTTCTTATTAAGACTAGGGACATATAGAACATCCCTCAGATACATAGGCTCCATGGACTCCCTATCAATACGGACAGTCCGTCACCCAACTACACTCACCACTGTGTCATATCCCAATACAACCTCCATCTCCAAGTCTAACTCAGACATCTCTATGAACATGTCGCGATCACCTGTCATATGACTAGAAGCTCCACTATCAATGTACCAAGTGGAGGAAGTAGCGGTGGCACTCAACACATGCCCAACAATCATGGATTGCTCCATGCGATCCTCAAAATATCTGCTGGTGATAGAAGATGCTCTCTCAACACCTACAAAGAGAGAAAAGTCTTTCTCAAATATCACTGCAAATTCATTGATCTCCATTGTAGCTACAGTTTTCAGCTTCTTCTTCTTCTTGTTAGGACACTGTCTAGCATAGTGTCCCATTCTGGCATGCAAAGCATTTAACTTTTCTCATGTCCTTCTTCTCTCCCTCATACTATTTGGCTCCCTCCTTGGAACCCTTCTTGAACTTCTTGTTCTTCTTTCCCTTCACTACTAAATCAACTTTCTCCTCATCATTTCTTTAATGTGATGAACTGCCCTGTGAGAAACCTCTCTGTATATCCTCTTGTGTGAGATCATCCAACAATTGATCCCATGTGGGCATGTTCTCCCTCCCAATAATGGTCTGAAAAAATATGGTCCACTACTGTGACACAACATTTAGTGTTGTATGCACCATCTCAGGAATTCCCACCACCTCTCCTACAGCTGCTAGCTCATATCTTACCTATGTAATCTTGGTAATATATGATTCCATGCCTTCACCTTTTCTCATACGAACACCCTTCAAATTCTCTCTCAATACCATCTTCCTATTTTCATTGGAACTTTGATAAAGATTTGTCAAGGTTGTCCACATCTCAAATGCATGGTATTTGGATGAAATGTGAGGGATCACGTGATCCTTCACTACATCAAGAATGATTCTTCTTTCCCTTATATCCTTCTTCATGAAGGATTCCTTATCTGTTGCATCAGCAGGTACTACCACGAGATTTTCTACTGTCCCATGAACTATATCCCATAGTTCATTCTCTTCAATAATCAAGCTAATTCTATCCTTCCAAGGGCTAAAATTTGCAACCCCATCAAGTCTATCTTCCACTCTAAGACTGAAAAACATGGATGCAACCTGAACTCACAAGCAAGCTGTTCAATACTTCTTTCATTCAAACCCCAGTTTTTGAATGTTTAAAATTATGAATCTTTGCAAAACTCTGATACCATGAAATTTTTTGAAAATTTCCCCAACCTGGTTTCAAGTCTTTAGGATTCGCTGCATTGTTTAATGCCCAACCCTTTCAATGCATCACTTTTCACAAATTAACCAGATTGAAACACATGTGAAATTTTTTTCTCAATTTTAAACAAAATCAGAAATTTTCTTTTCAAACTGGAAAAACAAAACTCAAAAAATTTCGGACATTTACACACATGAAAATTTAGACACTTGTTTCTTACCAATGGCCCAAGATAAAAACCCTAAGGGAAAACCTGTTTTCTGAGTGAGAAAGATTTTATTTTTCTTCAGGAAAAATTACAGAAATTAAAATAAAAAGTACTTATCAATTTTCAGTCTTGAAATATGAACCCTCACTGCTGAACATTTCTCCTTGGAAATCGTGCCAACTGTTGCCTCAAAATTTGTGCCAATTTTGACTGTACAGACATAATCAATTTCTGAATTTTTTCTCCTCAAAAAGCGTGCCTCAAACCTGTTGTTTAGACAACATTAAATTCCTGTACTTTCTCCTCAAAATTTGTGCCAAAACCGTACTGTACTGTTGCATTAAATGTTGTACGGATGCATTAAATGTAGTTAGACCGTACCTCAAAATATGTGCAGAGTGTTACCACGAAATTTATGTCAAGGCCGTACTGCTGTACGGTTCTTGAAATATGTTCCATTCTTGGTTTCTGTGCCTAACTTTGATTTCTGTTCCTGCTCCTCGATTTCTGTGCTAGGATTTTCCTTCTCTCTCTTGGTTCTGAATTCTCTCCAAAACCCTCACTTTTCTTCTTTTTCTCTCTTGAAGATGAACACAATGAATGAAATTTTTCCTTGTCCTAGCCTTTTTGTTCTTGGTAAATTCCCTGTCAATCTAACGGTCAAGATTATATTAGATCAAGAGTTGATATTAAATTCTCCATTAAAAAAAAATTTAAATGACATTTAGTGCACCTATGTCATTCAATAAAGTTGAGCAACCTCTTTTCTTATTTAATCACTCACTTAACTTTTAAATGTGAACTTAGGAAAAATACACAACTAACTTTTTAATAAATTCACTTTAAAAACATAAAGTTCATCTCACTTCATTAAATGCACAAAATGGCTAGGAGTCACATTTAAGTGTCCTTGTCCACCCCAAGGAAACTCTAGGTGGACAAACACTTCCTAGGTAACTTTTCAACATTGCGAAAATCATAAAGTATTTCCATAAATAATTTTTTATTTTCGGTTCAGCATTTCTGAAGCCTGGAATGCGGATTCCATAAAGCGAAAAATTAATAAAAATAAAATTGCAAAATTTCCTTCCCCCAACCCGCAACTCGCATATTTTTTGCAAATTGCAGGAATTAACAAATTTATTTCTTATTACAAATGTAATTCCGCATACCGCAACGTGCAAATGTGGATTGCGGATTACGAAAATCAAAGATAATTTTTTTTGTTAAAACTCATCTCTGCATTTTGGCTTCCCACTCTAATATCAACCATCGATTATCGAAATCTACAGTGCAGATCTATTTCTCTGTTAAGGCTTGTTGTATTTAAAACATTTGAATTTATGAATTGTTCACCATTTTCACCTGCAATATTTGCTATGTTTGATATTTTTATTGCAATTTTCTCATTGATCCCATCAATCCTTTGGTTCTCAAGCTTTCCATGGGTAAGTTTTCCAATTTTCAGTGGTTAAATTCTGTTGCTTTTTACTGTGAGTAAAATTTAATTATGGTTGCTAAATTTGTATCAGAGTTTACCTCTAAATATACCAACATGTCCAAAACACCAGATCTAATACCACTCTGAATGAGCATAAGAGCAAGGATCCAAACGTTGGGATTTTTTATTACACCAGTTGACAACTATCGAAAACCGTCTTCCTGGACTGGTCCAAAATTTATTCTATTTTTGACAATGATGATTTTTCTGCTATCACCCATGACCAGCTAGCATATGCCAATATAAGTAATTCACAACTCCACTGCATTATAGCTATACCTCCATTCATTCCTTACACATAACCGTTCAAGTGGGCACTTGATCATGCAAGCCCTAAGGAATGGTCTTTTGATGACCATGCTCAGAACCAAGTGGATTCTTCCCACCCTGAATTTCTTGCAAGAGCATATGCTCTCAAACCACCCCAACAACTGTTGACTGCACGATTCCTTAGCACGACGATGACCCAGTTCCACTTTAAGGAAATGGTAAAATATTGTATGGACAACCCTGCAGAGTTCGTCCCCAAAAAAAATAATTCCTACCCTATTTCCTAGTTTAGGAAGCCATTTTCCCTACTATTGTTCATGTTTTGTAGGTTGTATAAGTTACCCAACTACATAGTGTTCAAAATCGAGTGGGCTCCCATAGATCGCCATATATTTACTATAGGTGAATCTTTCAATTGGGAACGAATCTCGTCAGTGGTTTTAAAGAATGCAATTGAAAAATATCAAAAGAACCTGGTGTCCAGGAATCCTTCATTCTACTTATCAGGGTATGTGATGGACGTTTTCTGTGCAACCTCTTCATTCCCGACGATGGCATGCAACTAAAATAGGACTTCACCTCCTGTCCATATTTACTGCTTGGTTTTGTGGGAGGACAATTTTGTTCCTCAAATTTATGAATTTTTAGACCACTTCATTGGGTCAATATACCAGAATATTTTCGAAGAGGATTCCCCCACTTTTTCAGATAGAGCTAAGGAACTGATCTCTACTATGGGAGATTGGTATGTGGGGGAATATTTCTCCTACATTTGGATTTGGGGTAGCAACATAGTGCATATTCTACCAAGGATAGTTCCAGACAGAATTGTACTTTAGGAGATATCCTTCCAAACAGTCATTGGTGGGGACTTCTCGAAGCTTGCAGCAACCAAAAGGAAGTGTTGGCCCATATTTCCATTGAATTTGGGATTTTAGACTTTGCAAGATTCCACCCATGCTCCCATTTTGGGAAAAGATATTGCTGAAATGAACCTAGGGGAGGCACTGAACAGGATGCATGATCCCAAGGCATTCCCGACAAACCATTTTGTTCAGGAACATACAAATATTGCATATGTCCATCAAGAAATCCATGATGATTCTATATACAGAGGTGCCACTAATTTCTCAGAGGTGATGAGTAGGATCTCCACTCCTCTGGAGAAGACTTATATCTTCAAATATAAAAAGGATTTGAAAACCACTATGTTACATTACAGACAACTCAAGTTAATAATGGAAGAGAATATATAGAAACAAACTGTAAAAAATGAGGCTAAAGAATAATTAGCCAGCTTTTCCACTACTCCTGTTGAAAAACCAAAATACAAGGGTAAGTCTATTCTCGAATGTCTTGTAAGAACAAAACCTTCATCCACACTTCAGCTCCTTCATAGATTAGCATATTTTAGGAAGAACTTGGAAAAAATAAGCTCAGAGGTGCAAGCACAGGAAGTGATGGATGAGCCACCAAGAAATAAGCTGAAGGTTCAAGAGGCCATTCCATGGGTACAATTACAGGCAGAAATCCCTGATCCTCTACCACAAGTGGTCAAAAAGGTAGAACAACTAGAACACCAAATTCTACAAGTTCAACCAATTCAATAGGTATATCCACTACCCCTGGCCAATATTCAATACAAGACATTGAGAGTGACCTTGAATAGGAGGCGAATCCTTCTCCCTATGTATGTCTTGTTACTGTTTCCACCAGCATATAATTAGCTGGTACAACAACCCAGTCATCTCGAAATATTTTTGACACCTTGTTTGCACAACATTATTTTTTTGAAATTAATTTTTCCCATATTCTTTCTGCCACCAATGAAACACCCTTGGTATATCAAAACATGACTATTTATATCCCTTTTTCCACTTCACCTATTCTTTGAACATAATTAGAAATACATACTACTTCCACATCCTCATGCTCTTTAGTTTCACAACCTAATAGTTCTTACATTCCCACAACTTCTTCCCTTGAACCCATTACCTCTGTCCCTGTTAACCCATTAAAATCCAGGGATCCTGTGGGATTGACCATGTATGGTTGCCAAACTGTAGTAGATAATAAACCCTATCTACGTGCAGTTGCACCTACCTTCCATCTATAGGATGGAAGGATATAGTCAAATGGATGAAGAAGAACTTGCAAAAAATTGTTAGAGGAAAATAATGGAGAACCTGCAACAAAATGTCAGAAATCATAGCATGTATATCTAGATAACCTACGAAACAAAAGCAAACAGAAGAAATGAGACCATATACCTTCTAGCTTAGTTTAAAATGGGGACACCATGCCCAGGCTCAGGAATCTACCTCTCTGCAAGGTTGGGTGGCATGGAGCAAGGCTCAACATGCAAGAGGTTTGGCTAGTGGAGAAAAATGGAGTGAAGGGGATGAATGGCTTGAGAATGATGGTTTCTCAAGGCACTCATACAGGCAGAGTAACGGTAGGAAGAAATGGAGATGTGTTGAGAGTGACCCCCACCCTCTTATTTATATATTTTTCTCTTGTTTTAGGGTTTTTGGCCCTTGGTCAGGGTTTTAATCCCTTTTCGCCACCTTCTTAGCTCCCTTTGGGGTTTTAGTCCCTTTTAGGGTTTTTAGTCCCTTTTTGAGGGCTTTAGCCCCTTTGTGAGCTATTTTGGCTCTTTATGGGTTTTTAAGCCCTTTTTGATGTTTTTTTGAGCATTTGAGGGGAAAGCATAGGTTAAAAAAGGATGTGGGGGTCAAATAAGGGTTAGGAAATGGATTTCTTCACATGGTGTAGGCCATATGGAGCAATTTGGCTGGTTTCCTAAAAGGGATTAAAACCATAAAAGGGCTTAAACTCTGACCAAGGGCCAAAAAACCTAAAACAAGAGAAAAATCTATAAATAAGAGGGTGGGGGTCACTCTCAACACATATCCATTTATTCCTACCATTACTCTACTCATATGAGTGCCTTAATAAACCATAATTCTCAAGCCATTCATTCCATTCACTCCATTTTTCTCCACTAGCCAAACCTCTTGCATGTTGAGACTTGCTCCATACCACCCAACCTTGCAGAGAGGTAGCTTCCTGAGCCTGGGCATGGTGGCCCCATTTTAAACCAAGATGGAAGGTATATGGTCTCATTTCTTATGTTTGTTTTTGTTTTGTAGGTTATCTAGATATATGTTACCACCTAAGTTGTACTTAGTGGTTTTTTATCAAGTGAGCCTAGTGAACTGGATACAATTTTTTTGCTCGGACTTTAGAAGACCTTCGGAAGTGCTTCTGGGAAGTGCTTGTTGTACTATATCACATGTTCATACCCCATGAGGGAATTGTAATAAATGTTCTAGCTTGATAGTGTCTATAAAAGACTTGGTCTCTTAGACTTTATTTGTCATTCTGATCAACCCAGGGTGTTTTTCCCTTGGTTATTATTGGTTGTTGAATAAACGACTGATAATTTCTGAGTTTTTCACTCAATACCTCCAAAGTTGGGGTGGTCGGCTTGGAATTTAGGCCTATTGAGGTTATTAGAGTCTACGTGTCAATGTATAAACATGCTAGGCATCATGGTTGAGTCATATGAACATGTCTAAGTCCCCCTAGGTTTTTAATTTTTTTAATTTTTTTAAGTTTTTAAAATTTTAATTTTTCCACAAAAACTTAGGCTATTTTTTAATAGTCTAATTGGAAAAATTGGTTTTGTAATAAAAGTGGGCCAAATAATCAGTTTTAGTCATGGGGGTGCCCATCTTGAAGCTAAGAGCACCATGGAAACCCATAGAACCACTTTTTCTTAGTTTTGAGTGATTCTCCATCACTCAGGTTAGAAAGCCCCAAAAAATCAATTATTGATTATTTTAATTAATAAAATGATGAATAATGGAGCAAATCCAAAATCTTAGATCAGTGGATTCTCAACCGATTTGATTGAAATCAGTCTCATCGGCACTAGATTGACTGGATTTGACAAATCCTTGACTGAAGGAGGTGATCAGGGTAGATCCAAAGTTGAACTTGAGCCTCCTTTATGGGGAATTGCACCCTCTCTCTCTCCTCCACACGTGTGGTCTCTTCTGGGAGCTTTATGGTTCATGATTCACTCAACAGGTTGATGTGTCAGCTCAATTAGCCCCCTGATTGACATTCAGGCTCAGTAGAAGCTCATTTCAGCTTCAGATCAGGCATTGATGGACTCTCCTTTAGCTACAGTGGTCTATCTCCTTGGGATTTGCGCCCCCTCTGGGTTGGGGTTTCAATTTTGTGTATAAATAAAGCATGGATGCCTCTTTTCTAAGCTCGCTAGAGTTGGATTGAGGAGCTATTACTGTTGTAATACTGTGTAATATATTTTTCTATTGGAATAAAGTGAAGCTTTGGAGGCCAAATTGGTGTAATGCTTTTATATGTGTGGATTTAACATTGTCTTGCATCTTTTTACCGTTGGTTTTCTCTCAATTTTTGCATCTGAACCTTGTCTGGCTTAATGATTCAACTAAATCAATACGAGTATAGCTAGGCAAGTAATATTAATTGATTTTCAATATCTCATAGTATATATGCTTAAAGATTCAGATCATACATGTTTAAATAAGTTTATTTGCATGTAATCCCTCTCTTTCTTCATATATTTCTATCCATATCTCATAAGGTTTTGTGCAGGATTGTTTGTTAGTTTTCAGGTAATAGGGGTTGGACAAAATATGGATCTAGCTTGACTCCACTGGGCATCTAACTGTTTTGTGAAGGCATTGTCCCTCGGCATTCCACTAACTAGTCCTCTTTGCAGATCCATTCCCCGGCAACAAATGCTCTTCTTTTCCTCTTCCTCCAATTTTTTCTAAAATCAATCCGGTTACTTGTTTGCAGCTTTAAAATTGTTTAGATATATCAATTTCAGATTTTATTTTACATATATATTTCTGTCTTAAATATCAGAAACTAGATCTCATTCCTAAAGGAAAATTTACAAGCATTCTAGATCTAGTTTTAGGGAAAATTGTCATTTTTCAAGGCTGTGAAAGTAGATCTAAATCTTGTTAAATGCATGGTTGTTTCCTTAGAATCTAAAAATTTATATTCAGAAATTTAAATTATTCATATTCTCTACCCCCAAACCAGGCCAAGATCCCAAGTAAATATTGCTTTCCTTGGTTCTCTTCTGCTTCTTTAAAAACTAGATTTAACTTAGAATTTTTGGGTAAAAAGTTTGTTCATCCAAAAATAATTTCAAAGTACTTTTGGGAATATTAAAATGTGATAATATTTCTGGTTTTTATCATGTGTAACAGAAAATAGGATGAGTCACTGTCCAAAAATCATTTTTGGACCATTCGAAACCCCCCAGGGGTTCTCCGTCTTCCCAAAATTTCAAATTTTTGTAATTTGTAAAACTTTTGTCTCATTCAATATAAGGAACAAGTGTATTAATTTTAGTTTTATTATATTGTAATTGCTTCTAATAAAAATAAAAATATTTCCGAATAGGCTCTTTCGAGCCTATTCACCGTCCCCCCTGGGGGGATTCGCGTCTGTGTTATTTTTTACACTGTTTCACCTTGTTTATGTTATAGTTTAGTATTTACATGTAGGATTGTATAATTTGATAATATTTTGCATTATTCTATATTTTCAATTCAAAATTAATCATACTACTTACCCCATGACTTCTCGATTGACCCGCAAGGGGAAAGAGATGCGTGGTAGGACTAATTAGAAAATCGGTGTTGTATATCTCTAATTCCATTTTCATTAATTGTTTTGATAGTCATAATAAAATCAACCCCTCCTTTATTCCTCGATTGAGTTCCACTTGGACCGAAAGAGGTTCTTGGAGGTTTTTCTTTTTAATAAGAACACCTCTTTTAAAATTTACTAAAAATAACAAAGAATCTAGTGTGTATGCTCTGCACTTGGCTGTGGTTCATCCAATAAATAAATCTACATCAAAATCACTTGAGTGACTATATTAATTAGTCTTCACCTCCAAAATTGACAAACCATCAGGCGAAAATCCAACGCCTCGAACAAACTGTAAGCGGTGGCAAAATACCCAAAGGAGTGGGAAAAACTGGAAAGTGACCTTGAGGCACTAATCTCTGTCACACCCTGATGGGTGATTTATGAACAATATTCTCCAAGACTCCATTTCAGCCTACAAACACCTTGCGGGTAGCCGTGGAAGTTCACTTTTGGACATACTCCAAGTACCCCTCGGGTATATCTGGAGTCCCCTTTTTGCCTAATTTAATTCATTCACATTCCACATTAATTTAAAATCTACTAAGAGACATTTGCAAAACATTCTCTCAAGCGCATGCAAGCACATTATTTTCTTTGTTGACTCCATTTAAGGCACTCGTGATTTATTTGATCAATTCTTTCGATTATATATATATTGAGTGTCATTACTGTGATTATCTACTTTAAATCTTGCATCTTGTTATCTTTTGTTTCCACTGGTTAATTTCAAAAGTCCTAAACAACTTAATCAATATAACACCATCACACTAAGTAACTAGCCTTAGTAATTTAATAGGGTCTACCCCCCTTGGCTTTGTTATGAGTTAGACTGAACGGAGGAGTCAAGAACAAGGTGAAAACCTTGACTCGAGACTTTCTCTCAAGGACACACCGAGTGGCTTGAAGATTTCTGCCACGTAACCCAGGTGTGTGAAAGGCGGCAACACTTTTTGGCACCGTTGTCGGGGATAAATCTTTTTATTCCTGAGTATGACTTAGATTAGATTTTTTCTAAACGACTAAAAAGATATAAAAATTTTGATTGATCTAGTCTTTAAAAAACATAAAAATTAAAACTTGATCCATCTGGCGATTCCACTGTCTAACATCCCTTCAATAATTTCTACCCGAAGAAACCGCCAACAATTATTCAATCCTCTCCCTGATCTTGAAAGGTTTATTAGGGAAAGATTGAATAAGCAGAATTCCCGTAGAAACCTTGAATATTTAGGAGACCAATCCCTCTCAGATATCCATCACATATTTGTAAAGAGTCATACCTACCAATCTCAAGAAATGACAGAATTCTACAAACCCCTTGACTTTTCTTAGATAGCAGGTACTCCCCATGGAATTCCAAATTATACTATCAAGAAGCTCCCCATATTCCAGGGAAATAATGCCATCACTGCCAAGTCTCACATTCGAAAGTTTGAAAAACACCTGTTCAGTTATTGCAATGATGCTTCCCATATACATGAATATGTCAAAATGAAGCTATTTGTTTTATTCTTAGAGGATGATGCTGCAGAATGGTACTTCGACCTAGGTGATGATTCATATAAAACTCTTAGTGAATTCCTAGAGGGTTTTAAGAAGAAATGGGGAGAAAAGAAAGAACCAAGACATCTGCTTGCTTCCCTTCATAACATAAAGAAGATGGAGAATGAAACCATGGATGAATTTAACACTAATTTCAGGCATGTGGTTGTATACCTCCCTAAAGAAATCAATCCAAATGATTCCTCCATCCTTATACCTTACATTGAAGCTTTCACTGGTGATTTGAGGTACTAGTTAAGAGACAAATAGCTGGATGATCTAAAAACTGCTCAGGAATTGGCCGAGAAAATAGAAACGAATATGCAGTCTTCAGGAAAATCCAACATTCCAGGTTACAGTAGGAGAAACACTTCATACAACAAAGAGAAGGGAAAATCCATTGAATTAGAAGAAAAGGGAACCTCTAAAGATCCCATGGAAAAGGTAACAGACTTATGGAAAATCATTCTGCACAACTAAATCATATGCAGAATAGAATAATCACAATGGAAAGAAATAATGGACCTAGGAACTTGTTCTCACATATATAGTAGTCGGGATACCATATTCTATTTTTCAGATACAGTACATTTTTCATCCAGATCTCTTACATATGAGATATTGAGATGAGCAGTTTTGATGGATCGTTTTTTATTTGTGGACTATTGTACTCTCTCATGTCAGGACTAAGTCTTAGGACACTCATATGTGAGGACTGATGTAGTCATTTAGTCATTTATAGAGAATCTATTGATGCCCATATTTATATCAGTACTTTCTCATTGGACAGATGATGGTTTAGATGGATGATATGCATGATTATGACTCATCTTTTATTATATTGTGTTATGGTTATCATTGCTCTTATACTCATCTTTGTGACATGTATTAACATGTAGTGTCATGATTTGGCAATCATAATTATATGCACTTGGATGTATTTGTATTATGTATTGATGTCCCTACTCTGACTTGGAAGTTCATGATCTATACTCATTGGTTTTACCCTCCTTAGGGAGAATATAGGTAGTCATTCCTACCATTGTTTTGGATTTCTATTTTTGGCTTCACCTTTCACTGTCTCCACCCATCCATTACCTTCCATTTTTATTTTCAACCCAAATGACTTCTTGACTTATGGCATGGAGGACCTTTTCCTCGCTAGAACCTTTGTTGGACAAACCTCCCTATTTATAGTGTGTCTTGGCTCTGAGTTAGTGACAGAACTTGCCTTTGGTGAGTTGGATTGTATGCCTAAATCATTCTGGTCGGTTGCCCCGATGTTTGGCACTGTGCAGGACTCCCCCTGGTCACTTGAGATGTTTTTGGCTAAAACTGAAAACTCATGTACTACTTTTATTGGAAAATGTTTTATATGCACCCATGAAAAATGAAAATGCTAAAAACTGTGTTTCTTAACATATGTGAAAAATGGCAAGAGCAATGAAATGCTAAAATACTCCTCGAAGGGTATAAGAAAAAGGTCCAAAACAGCAATGGTTAAATATATGCTACATCCAAATATTGCTGACCTTGTAAATTTGAATATGTCCCAGATGAAAGTTGTGATTAGCTATGCTTTTAAGCACTGGTGAAGTCCCCAAAAGGACATATAGGCCATAAAGGCCATGGAAATAAAATTGAGGATCCAAATGAAACTAGATCAAACTTGATGTAGACATGATGCCTATGTTGAATAAGCACTCTCTAAACAACTCAACCATTTGTGAGGCACTGCAATTCCCTATATTGTTGTTTGTCCAGAATTGGTTATAGTGAGTACTCCCCTCCCATATCCAAAGTGTCATGATGTTAAGTAGGAAGTCATCCTTTTCCCTAGCCTTGACAATTTTATCCTTCACCCTTCACTAACAAATTGACTACAACTATGAAGTGAGTATAGTCTTGAAATTCTAGTCTGAGTAATAATAAATAAAGCCCTATATATGTATATTTGGTTGATGTACCTACCCCCATTGAAATGATTGCTACTTGTTGTGATTGTTGCTTAAATGATTTGTAGATCATGTCTTAGCCTTGTAGCACTTGTAGCAGATGGATGATAGTCTGAGTTATATTATTAGATGTTGTTGATGATCAGGCAGATACCTGGAAAGGGTATGAGTATACACCCTAGATGTATTTGGACTCTTTGATTCTATTGAGATAGCCTATCTTTAGTTCCGGGCACTTATAGAGATGATGAGGCTCATTTTACCTTTTTTGATGCAGTTTTGCTTCACAGTGTTAACACTAAATTTATTTTTGTCAGAATTGCTCCTATTGCCTTCGAAATTTTAAGTTCTCATGGGCGATTAGGTTGGTTTCCAAATTTTTCTCATTAAGATATGTCCAAGTTGGCAAAGAAGAGAAGGTAAAGAAGTTTAGGGAAAAAGACAAATGAATTTTTCACAAATGGGGAAAAAAGGATTTATTAATTTTTGAGTGAAATCTACAAAATGGGTTTTATATTTTATTTATATTCAAAAATTAATAATTTTGAATATTTCTGCAAATTCAAATGCCGCCTTTTATTCACCAAACCAAGTTTTAACGGAAGTTTATGCACTAAACAAGGTTATTACCTTTCTTAAGGTATAATCTAAACATTAGCACGTAAAATAATCCTATGGCTAATGTAAAAAAGGTAAAGTAAATCAACGGGTAATATTATTTCCGGAGGGTAACGTTGCGAATTAATTAAATCAAAAAGTGCTCAGCGGAATGTATATGGGAAGCTCATCCGACGGTTAAAAAAATAAAGTGAAAAATAAATCAATGGTTATTACAAATTCCGGAGCCCAAACTTGCACGTTGGATAAAAGAAAGGAGCCCAGCGGGATTCATTACATAGTGCTTGATCCAACGGTTGAAAGTTAAAGGCAGAATAATCAACGGTTGGGACTGATTCCGGAGTTGAAACTTGCACGGGGGATAAGTCCCAGACTCCTAGCAGAATTCAGTATGTGTCACCCAATCTAACGGCTGACAAATAAAGATCTATCACATCGACGGCTGTGGATGATTCCGGAGCTGAAAGCTGCACGAGGGTTAATTTTGAAAGGAGGCTCCGGAATGGGGTCCTTTATAAATAAATTTGACTTGGTTTTTTGACTTTGTTTTAAAAATAATTTCATTTGTGCCGCGCGCTGAAGGGAAGAGACAGTCCACCGTCTCTGCAGAATCTATAGCTCAATCAACTAAGCTCTGCTACTAGATATGTGTATGCTACTGAGACTACTGATACTTTGACCGAATCAATCAAAAACAGGTACTTCTATATACCATAATGCATCCTTTGCTTCTTATGCTTATAGTGGTGCTGCTACTCGTGCTTGTGGGTATGGGTCTGAATCTACCAGCCCAGAAGAGTTGCAAAAATATATACAAGGACAAATGGTGTGTGTTCTCTTGCAGTAAATGGTTCAAAGAATCAAAAGCACCATAGCATATTTTCTAAAAAATGACTGTTTTAGTCATTTTATTTAACGAATTGTTTCCAGCAAACAAAGAAACAATTTCAAAAACTGAAAGAGGTTTTTCATTATGACATTGGTATCTACAATAAACTCTCTTAGTTTTTTCCCAGGTGATACGGATTGGGAGCGGAAAAGTCATCTTCAGAGGGAAAATATTCAGATTTCGAAATGACTGTTCTAGTCATCCAACAAAAATAATTGTTTAGATCAAATAAAGATGTATTTTGTGAAACTGAGAGAGTGTTTTCTTCACAACATACCTATATACAATAACCTATTTCAGTTTTCACACAGGTGCTATGGTTTAGCAGAAACAAAATCCATTGTACAGGCTAGTTTTCATGTTTTCCAAAGGACTATTTCAGCCATCAACTTCAAAGAATTGTTTTGGACAAATGGAATTTAATTTGACAAAATTGAAAGAGGTTTTTATTCCTAAAAGGACTATAATCAAAAAAATCCTTCAGTTTTTACACAGTAATCACAGGTTGGGATAATTTTAAATATCTTTACAGGTCATTTTTCCAGAAATATACAATTTTATTATATGACTCATCAACTTCAAAGGAATATTCCAAGGATATTGAGATTATTATAGAGAAATGAAGACGTGGGTTTTGTTGGGAACGTGTCCAGTTATAAAAACCTCTCCCAGATTTCACACAGATATCACCATTGGAGATATGCAGGAGAAACTTTGTTGTAATTGTTTTCAGTTAGGTTTTCAAATTCTAAGTTAGGTAAAGACTTTTCTTATAAAAATGAAAATGTAATTGATAGTTAGGGGAGGATTTTCAAGAGCAGGAGGCTCTACATTGTAATGGCTTCATGTTTTCAGTAACTGAATGAAATTTGCAGAGGAGGAATGTAAAATCCTTTTCATGTCAGAGATTCTTGTGCCATCTTTTCTTCAGTAAGTAATTTCTTTATGTGACTATTTATCCTATTTCCAACTCCATTTTGTATTTGCTTTCATGCTTGAGCATTAGTTTTTATGGGCTAGAATTCATCCTGCATGCTCTAAGTCCATTGTTCAAGCATTTTCAAAATATTTTCTTCTAAAGTCTTGCAGAATTCACCCTAGAGGTGCTCTGTTTGATGGAATGTCTCTCTTTGTCTACTAATCAACCTGCTAATACCTCAATACTGAGGAAATGGTGCCTACCTTGCCTCTGATCATAAACCTTCAAAACCTTACCTCCTGCAACCTATTTCAGATCTGATTGTTGACTCCATTGCCCAATGGTCTCCTCCATGACTGTCCTACCAAGTCTTTAAAACAAACTTGTCCTATTTGTCCCATCAGAAGTCTGACCTTCTGAGTGTATTTGATTGAAATATCATGAGTATAAAAACTTTGTAAATAGTGAGAGATCCCTCTCTGATTGTATTAGGTCAGAAATAAATTCTAAAGTGGTTTTTGCTGTTACTTCAGGATCTACCTTTCCACAACCTAGGTGCATTCGGAGTGCCAACAAACTGGCGTCGTTGCCGGGGAACGAAGGTTCAAATCTTCCCTGGGTATAAATGACATACTTTTAGATTTGACTGTTGATGGTGAACAACAGTCAGATATCAGCAAGGTTGTGCATATTTCACCTGGCGACTCCATCTTTGAAGAATCCAGTTTTCAGAATTCCTATGGCGACTCCACTGTCAAAAGATTGTAAAGTTTGAAGAGTTGATTCAGTATATTCATTTGTCAAGATGAGTTCTCTGTCTCCAAGGTATGCTCCTATGAATCGTGCTCACATTCCTGGTTTTCCAAATAGAATACCTAAAGTAGATTGACAAACAAATCTTCTAAAGTTTAAAGATCAAAAGAATGATGATGCTGCCCTTCATTTGGTTAGATTTCATATACATATACATAAGCTGGGAGTTAAATTGCATGAGGATTCTTTAATGAAAATGTTCATGGCTACTCTAGAAGGAGATGCAAGGTCATGGTATGAAGGGTTACCATCAGAAAGTATATCTTACCTTACCGATTTTCATACAGTATTTCATGAACATTACCAAAACCAATACCCCTCCTTGTTGCTGGTTCAAGATTGTTGTATGCATGTTAAAGCTTTCATTGAGGATTTGAAAAAATTGTATGGTGATGATGAGTTAGTGGATGAAGAGATTTTAGAAATTTTATATGAGAACCCATTTCAGAAAAAAGAAACACAAATTAGTTGTATTCACATTCAAGAAAAATCTCAGCAGTTAATAATTTCTTCCTTTGCTGAAAAGGACATGAGCCAAAACTCTGATTCAAGCAGCTACATTTCTTTTGCTGAATTAGATGATAATTTGCAGCAGTCTTGTCATTCTTTGTGTGACCAAGAGGGAATTTGGGATGGTCAATCAAACCCTTCTTCATATTATTCAACTTCTGAAGTTTTGTTTCAAGATGAGGCTGCTTATTCCCAATCAGAAAATTCCTTTTTGCAGCAGCAATCTCCTCTAAATTCTAATGCTTCTGTGGGTGATTACATAAAGAATTCTGATTCTACAAATTTTCAGTCTTACAGTCCCTCCACATATTTATTTTATGAAAATACATTTAAAGAGAAATCAGCCCTTGGATTAGAATTGGAAAAAAGATATGAGCATGAAGATGATCAGCCTATTGATGTGAAAGAAGATGGTTATACTCTTGATGGTTTTTCTGATGATTGTGGTCAGCTGGTTGAAAATTATGTTAGTGATGGCTTTAAAGAAAATTTTAGCCTACTTATATATAATGAAAATGAAGAGCAATCATGCCATCAATCTCAGTATGTAAAAGAACCAATAGTGTGCAATAAACAAAGGGATCATAAAGGAGGAGATGAGGACTCTCAATGGGATGTTTTTTTAAATCTTTCCAATTCAGAAACATTTTGTCAAGAAGACAACTTTCTGCTTAATCTTGTTGAACAGAATGATATTCCTCTTGAAGCGCTTGAGAAGAAAGGAGTTGTAGATGTAGAAATATTAAATGAAGTTGCTGATATATCATTGAAAAACAATCATGAGAATTCCTTTCAAAGCTCTTTTAAAGATCGGTTTCAGAGTATGCAAGAGGAGTTACTTTCTAGACAGCCTTGTCATGACAAACAAGTGATTGAATATTTTGAAATTTGTCATGTTTTTTATGATCCAGTAGCAGAGTACATGGATAAATATTTCAGATGGAGTAGTTGGTTATATGTTTGCAGCAAGGGCCAAATTTTTCATCTATTTTGTTCTTATGTTCTAATTTCGATCAAGCATGAGGAAGAAATGGAATTATTGGATAAATTGCTTGATTGGCTTCATTGGAAGTCAGATTTTGCTTGATTGGGCATTTGTGCTTAGTTAAGTAGGATAGGTAGGCATGAATAAGCTCAGCATGGCGAGCATTTCTTTCAGCAGTTTTCAGTTTGGTTTCAGTTTCAAGTGCAAATCAGTTACATGTTACAGGTTGACAGAGTGGGATTTGGTTGCAAAATGGTTTCAGTTGATGGTTCAGTTCAAAACAGGTTCAGGATTTCAGAGAAAGGTTAAGAGAAACCCAATGGATTTGGCACCTGGTCTACGGGGTTCTTTGCTACCTCACAAGGAGGATAGCATCCCTAGTTGGAGCCAGTTGTTAACACTAAATTTATTTTTGTCAGAATTCCTCCTATTGCCTTCAAAATTTTAAGTTCTCATGGGCGATTATGTTGGTTTCCAAATTTTTCTCATTAAGATATGTCCAAGTTGGCAAAGAAGAGAAGGTAAAGAAGTTTAGGGAAAAAGACAAATGATTTTTTCACAAATGGGGCAAAAAGGATTTATTAATTTTTGAGTGAAATCTACAAAATGGGTTTTATATTTTATTTATATTCAAAAATTAATAATTTTTAATATTTCTCCAAAGTCAAATGCCACCTTTTATTCACCAAACCAAGTTTTAACGGAAGTTTATGCACTAAACAAGGTTATTACCTTTCTTAAGGTATAATCTAAACATTAGTGCGTAAAATAATCCTATGGCTAATGTAAAAAAGGTAAATTAAGTCAACGGGTAATATTATTTCCGCAGGATAAAGTTGCGCATTAATTAAATCAAAAAGTGCTCAGCGGAATGTATATGGGTAAGCTCATCTGACGGTTAAAAAATAATGTGAAAAATAAATCAGTGGTTATTACAAATTCCGGAGCCCAAACTTGCACATTGGATAAAAGAAAGGAGCCCAGCGGAATTCATTACATAGTGCTTGATCCAACGGTTGAAAGTTAAAGGCAGAATAATCAACGGTTGGGACTGATTCTGGAGTTGAAACTTGCACGGGGGATAAGTCCCAGACTCCCAGTGGAATTCGGTATGTGTCACCCAATCTAACGGCTGACAAATAAATATCTATCAAATCAATGGCTGTGGATGATTCCGGAGCTGAAAGCTGCATGAGGGTTAATTTTGAAAGGAGGCTCCGGAATGGGGTCCTTTATAAATAAATTTGACTTGGTTTTTTGACTTTGTTTTAAAAATAATTTCATTTGTGCCGCGTGCTGAAGGGAAGAGACAGTCCACCGTATCTGCAGAATCTATAGCTCAATCAACTAAGCTCTGCTACTGGATATGTGTATGCTACTGAGACTACTGATACTTTGACCGAATCAATCAAAAACGGGTACTTCTATATACCATAATGCATCCTTTGCTTCTTATGCTTATAGTGGTGCTGCTACTCGTGCTTGTGGGTATGGGTCTGAATCTACCAGCCCAGAAGAGTTGCAGAAATATATACAAGGACAAATGGTGTGTGTTCTCTTGCAGTAAACGGTTCAAAGAATCAAAAGCACCATAGCATATTTTCTAAAAAATGACTGTTTTAGTCATTTTATTCAACGAATTGTTTCCAGAAAACGAAGAAGAAATTTCAAAAAACTGAAAGAGGTTTTTAATTATAACATCGGTATCTACAATAACGTCTCTTGGTTTTTGCCCAGGTGATATGGATTGGGAGCGGCAAAGTCATCTTCAAAGAGAAAATATTCAGATTTCGAAATGACTGTTCTAGTCATCCAATAAAAATAATTGTTTAGATAAAATAAAGATGTATTTTGTGAAACTGGGAGATTCTTTTCTTCACAACGTACCTATCTATAATAATCTCTTTCAGTTTTCACACAGGTGCTATGGTTTAGCAGAAACAAAATCAGTTGTACAGGCCAGTTTTCATGTTTTCCAAAGGACTATTTCAACCATCAACTTCAAATATTTTTTTGGACAAATGGAATTTAATTTGACAAAAATGAAAGAGGTTTTTATTCCTAACAGGACTATAATAAAAAACCTCCTTCAACTTTTACACAGTAATCACAGGTTGGGATAATTTTAAATATCTTTACAGGTCATTTTTCCAGAAATATACAATTTTATTATATGAGTCATTAGCTTCAAAGGAATATTCCAAGGATATTGAGATTATTCTAGAGAAATGAAGATATGGTTTTTGTTGGGAACGTGTCCGGTTATAAAAACCTCTCCCATATTTCACACAGCTATCACCATTGGAGATATACAGGAGAAAATTTGTTGTAACTGTTTTCAGTTAGGTTTTCGAATTCTAAGTTAGGTAAAGACTTTTCTTATAAAAAGGAAAATGTAATTGATAGTTAGGGGAGGATTTTCAAGAGTGGGAGGCTCTACATTGTAATGGATTCATGTTTTCAGTAACTGAATGAAATTTGCAGAGGATGAATGTAAAATCCTTTTCATGTCAGATATTCTTGTGCCATCTTTTCTTCAGTAAGTAATTTCTTTATGTGACTGTTTATCCTGTTTCCCACTCCATTTTGTATTTGCTTTCATGCTTGAGCATTAGTTTTTATGGGATAGAATTCATCCTGCATGCTGTAATTCCATTGTTCAAGCATTTTCAAAATATTTTCTTCTAAAGTCTTGCAGAATTCACCTTAGAGGTGCTCTATTTGATGGAATGTCTCCCTTTGTCTACTAATCAACCTGCTAATACCTCAAGACTGAGGACATGGTGCCTACCTTGCATCTGATCATAAACCTTCAAAACCTTACCTCCTGCAACCTATTTCAGATCTGATTGTTGACTCCATTTCCCAATGGTCTCCTCCATGACTGTCCTACCAAGTCTTTAAAACAAACTTGTCCTATTTGTCCCATTAGAAGTCTGACCTTCTGAGTGTATTTGATTGAAATATCATGAGTATAAAAACTTTGTAAATAGTGAGAGATCCCTCTCTGATTGTATTAGGTCAGAAATACAATCTAAAGTGGTTTTTGCTGTTATCTCGGGATCTACCTTTCCACCTTTCCACAACTTGGGTACATTCTGAGTGCTAACACACAGGATGATGTGTTTGAGCAGCGAGATGTTTTATTTGGATCTCCTATGGAGTTGTATGGAGAATAGGGTTGAAACCAATGTTTGTACCATAGTACCCCCATCCCAGAGATCTCGGTGGGCTCAATTTGACAATGCAGGCACCCTAGGAGGATTTTTTGGTAGGTTCACTTTTCCCAAGGCAGATTAAAAATTTATTAAATGGCTATTGAAGAAATTGATTTGGGATACTGAGGAAAGGAAATGACATGGGATGAGTCATGATGATGAGAATGATGTTCTTTGCACCTTCTCCAATAGTTGCAGAACCTGATTGGGCCCACACGTATTTTTTGGGCATTTTTATATTATTTTCTAGAGCTTTTGCGAGGCTCACGATTTCCTCAAGGAGGCACAAAGTCAAAGAATTAAAATATTATATTATTTTATTGTGCCATGGGGCACCCACAAGGAGTTAGTTAACACTCCATGGACCAACCATGTGCTTCATTTATTTTTTGTTGAGTGGGGTACCCTCTTTATGGGTGATTTTGTCCACTTTGGTACTTTATGGTTATATTGATCCATGTATTGTATGTTGAGCTCATCTCAACCAATGATTAGAATATTTTATCTTTTAATATTAGCCACTCATTTTGAAAGTGGTTAGGATTTGGTTGACATTGTGTTTCTCTCATTTCTATTTAAAGGAGAGAGCTTCTCATTTGTAAGCGGTCTTTGGCTCTTGGATCTGAATAATAGAAAGATTTTTCCGTGGATATTTTCTAGATATGCTTTGCATCTGACGTTCTCAAATGGTGATTGGATAGTCTTCTACTTCCTATTATTGTGTAAATTCATATAAGATCTATATATTTTTTTCTATCATTGTCTTGTCTACAGGAGAGCATTTTGGCTGGAGTGTTTTTTGCAGGGGGACCTCAACTTGTTTGGTTATCTTCATCTTGGATCAGGGGTTTTTCATTAGTGTCATTGTGATCTATGATTATTTCTTTTTACTTTACTATAGAATTTGGTTTCTTTATCTTGTCTTAGCAAATATGATATTGTTGACGTTTGATCATGTAGGGTATGGGGCGCATTGGTGGCTTGGGGCTTACATCCATCATAGAAATCACGTGGACCTTCCATAATTAATCGGGATAGCAAGGATCATCGCTGTTAAGGATTCTACATGTTAAATTTTCATATGCTAAGCTAGATCATTAGTATTTCATTTCGATTTCATAACAAAAGCATATAAACAGGATCACTGAAAGATAGACAAGCACAACCATACAAAAGGAGAACACAAAGATTTATCCTGGGAAAACCCTAAAGGGAAAAACCCAACAAAAGCTTCCTCAATATAGATGCCCCAAAAGATAAAAGATAAAACCAACAAGGATATCAAAGCCTGATCCTCCTCCTTCTCCAGCTACTTCTCTTCTCCACTAATGCGCTACACAAGTGAGAGTGTGTGTGTCTCAAATGAGGAACACCACACCTCTATTTATATTCATATGTTCACTTGAATTAACTCATCCGACATGTAGGATCGAGTTAATCATGTAGGCTCTAGTTACACATGTAGGCTCAAGTAACCACACTGGGGTGCTAATGACCCACCTTTACAAATAGAGGGGACAACCTCATGACTCTTATTAGTTCTTCCGATTAGAAGCATCGGGGTACAAGATAATACAAGTGGTTCTCCCGGTAGGACCATCGGGGACCACAGAAGATACATATAGAATATTCTTCGAAGTTACAATATTTCAACACTCCCCCTTAACGAGAAGGGTATTCTACAACAACATCAACAAAAACAATAGTAGGAGAGGACATCATCAACATCATTAGGGTAACAAATCTATAAATCATTGGAAGCTTTTCAACATCATATAGTCTTTGTCTTCAATATTTGACAACAACAACTCTTTAATCAACATCAACATCTTTTGACCTTTTGATCAGCAACATCTTCAACACTTTGATTTTTCAATCAGTAACATCTTCAGCACTTAGACCTTTCGATCAGCAGCAACATATTTAGCACTTTGACCTTTCGATCAACAACATCTTCGGCACATTGACCTTTCGATCAGCAACATTTTCAGCAACATCTTCAACACTTTGATCTTTCGATCAGCAACATCTTTAGCACTTAGACCTTTCGATCAGTAGCAACATCTTCACCACTTTGACCTTTCGATCAGCAACATATTCGACACTTTAACCTTTTGATCAACAACATTTTCAGCAACATCTTCAACACTTTGATCGTTCGATCAGCAGCAACATCTTCAGCACTTTGACCTTTCGATCATCACCAATATCTTCAACATTTTGATCAGCAATATCTTCAGCACTTTGATCTTTCGATCAGCAAAGACATCTTCAGCATTTTGACCTTTCGATCAGCAACATCATCACATTCTCACTAGTAACTTCATGATCAACACCATCACCATAATTCAACTCTCGAATAGAATCATCATCATCATATTCTGATCTTTTGATCATTATGTCGTCATCATCACATACTGATCATCATCATCGTCACACTTTGATCTTTCGATCAGTACATCATCATCATAAAAAAATCATCATCATAAAACATCAACACCATCAAAACATCATTATGATCAAAACATTCAACATCATCAAAACATCAAAATATCATCATCATCACACTCTGATCTTTCGATCAGTACAACATCATCATCATAAAATAATTATCATCAAAACATCAACATCATCAAAACATCAACATCATCATCATCAAAACATCAACATGATCCTTCCTTTCGGAATTACAGGATCAACATGTCTGTGGTACTCAGACGATCCTTCCTGTCGGAATTACGAGATTTAGGTATTTACAGAGTTACTAACGATCCTTACTTTCGGAATTATGGGATCAACACATTTGTTGAGCTCAGACGATCCTTCCTTTCGGAATTACAGGATCAAGTCTTTACGGAGCTACTAACGATCCTTCCTTTCGGAATTACGAGATTTAGGTCTTTACGGAGTTGCTAACGATCCTTCCTTTCAGAGTTACGGGATCAACACATTTGTGGAACTCAGACAATCCTTTCTATTGGAATTACGGGATCAACACATCTGTGGAACTCAGACAATCCTTCCTATTGGAATTACGTGATCAAGTCTTTACGGAGCTACCAACGATCCTTCCTTTCATAATTATGTGATTTAGGTCTTTACAGAGTTACTAACGATCCTTCCTTTTTGGAATTACGGGATCAACACATATGTGGAACTCAGACAATCCTTACTATTGGAATTACAAGATCAATTCAATGATCCTTCCTTTCGGAATTATGGGATTTAGGTCTTTACAGAGTTACTAAGGATCATTCCTTTCGAAATTATGGGATCAACACAGTTGTGGAACTCAGACAATCCTTCCTATTGGAATTACGGGATCAACACACATTCTCGAGTACCAAAGTTACCGGATCTATTATGAACCGAGGTTCAAGGATGATACAATCCTACTACCTTCTCGATGATCGAAGTTCACCGGATCCATTCTGAACCAAAGTTCAAGGATGATACAATCCTTCCACCTTCTCGATGAACGAAGTTCACCAGATCCATTCTGAACCAAATTCCAAGGATGATACAATCCTGCCACCTTCTCGATGACCGAAGTTCACCAGATCCATTCTGAACCAAATTCTAAGGATGATACAATCCTGCCACCTTCTCGATGACTGAATTTCACTAGATATGTTCTGAACCGAAGTTCAAGGATGATACAATCCTGCTACATTCTTGATGATCGAGGTCACCGGATCACTTCTGGACATATGTCCCAGGATGATACAATCCCTTCTTCATTCTCGAATACCGAGGTCTCCGAATCACTTCTGGACATATGTCCTAGGATGATACAATCCCATTACAACATCACTACTCCCCCTTTCAAGGAAGGTCTTTCCAAACCACACCAAGCTTGTCTCGAAAGTGTTCGAACTTTACTCGGGAAAGAGGCTTCATCAACACGTCACCATCTAAGCCATCATCATCTACATCTTCAGTATGTGAATACTGAACTATCACCATCTGTATCTCCAGTATGTGAATACTAAAAGCATCATCTATATCTTCAGTATGGGAATACTGAAACATCATCATCTGCATCTTTATCTTGTATGTAGAAATATCAGATTTCTATGTGTTACGACAGAACACAGGGTTCTCTGTTATCACAACTCTCGTTATAACATAGAATCAATGTAGTATCCATATTCAGGTCAAGGATACCTGATATCATCTTTCGAAGCCATATGGATTCACAACTTAGCAGAGCAATCTTCTATGTATTCTGCTTTTGTTGTTCTAAGAGAAACACTCGACTGTTTCCTGCTAAACCATGAAATCATAGAAGACCCCAAACAAAAGCATCTACCTGATGTGATTTTCTTGTTTGAGATACTTCCAACCCAATCTACATCTGTATAGCCATACAATCTGTAGTCATTTCTACCATCATAGTATATACCAAGGTCTGTATCTCATCACATGTTTTGCAGCTACTAGGTGAACCCATCTTGGTTGAACAAGATATTGAATTAAGGTGTTCATAGCAAAACAAATGTCTGGTCTGGTATTTTTTAAGTACATCAATGACCCAATGATCTGTCTGTAATGAGTCGCATCTACTAACTCTGATGAGTCATCATCTAACAGCTTCAGGTTGGATTCCATGGGTGTGGCCATGGATTTGCATTCCAACATATTTAATCTCTTCAATATCTCTACCGCATACTTTCCCTGGTTGAGAAATATTTCTTCTGAACTTTGTGATATTTCCAGACCTAGGAAATAGTGCATTAACCCAAGGTATTTCATCTCAAATTATTCTGCTAGTTTATTCTTGCTTTCCATGATCTATTTCTCCTTCCTTGTCAAGAATAAGTCATCCACATATAATAATAGGATGACAGGTTCATCTTCTACAACCTTGAGATAAAGGTTAGGATCATCTTTACTCTTGGTAAAACCCATAATTGACAGGAAACTGCCATACCAAGATCTGGGAGATTGCTTCATGCCATAGAGGACCTTCTTCAACTTACATATATGAGTCCATCTATCTTCAACTTCAAATCCTTTCGATGTAAAACTCTTCCCCAATCATACCATTAAGGAAGGATTGTCTTTACTTCATCATGGAAGCAACTACCATCATATTTATGAAGGAAGTGTACCTTGCTTCCTGGAGTAAGTGTCTCTTCAAAATTAATTCCCTCTTTCTTATAGAAACCTCTAGCCACAATTCTTTCCTTACTTCTATCAGCGACATATTTTATCTTGCAAATCCATTTGTAAGATACCACATGCTTGCTTTCTGGTTTGAGTACTATATCCCAAACATCATCATAACATCTTCCATGAGTTCGTCTTGTCATATCATCAACATATCCTAGTCTTCTGCATTCAACTTTGAAGGTTTGAACCCACTTTACTCTTGGTAAAGTTTCAATCCATCAGGAAGTTTTCCATCATGTCGTACCATGTCGAACTCATATATCTTCTGTAGTCACTCCCCCTGAAGTGGATTATTATCTTCCTTCTTAATTCTGTAGAGGTGATTCTATGCTTGATATATACTGGTCAATAGAGTATGTCATGTCATAGTTTATTCTTTCTAAGGCAAATCACGATTCTTGCTTTGTACACTTGTTCTTGCAGATCCATATGGAAGATACTACGTACTTCCCTTTATGTCTCGAAATCATATCATATACATCATTCCCCATAATCAACTATTATTCTTTGATCATAGATTCTTTCATAGCATTTTTTTCTTCATCTTGAGTTATCTCTCATACCCATGGTGGTCTTAATCCTTCGAGGTGGATCTACCGCTCTTTGAAGCTCTTTATTTCATCATGGTGTCTCTGACCCTGGGAGCTTCAGATTCATGTTTATTGAATTGTCTTCACTTGTTCTTCGGAACAAGTCTCATCCTTATTTTCTTTTAGGAGGTTGTACAGGACCTTTCCTACGATTCAAATGCACCAGTTGCATGGTTAGAACTACATATGCATAATGACAAATTCTTATGCATCATGCAACTATTTATCCAATACAACATTCATCCATATCTCACAGAAACTTTCTATATGCCTTCCATCTCTACCATGACATCATTGAGATTGTGCACTAATCCAATATGTCAGCAAATAGGTTTCATTCTAGATAAGTAACAATGGATATTTTTATAGAACCATGAGCTACTTACCCATCACATGCATGTAAACAACACATCAACTGAATATAATCAAATGCATAACAAAACAATATCATTAAATGACAATTGAATACTTATCTTTTGTTTGTTTCGTGGGTAGAATCCTTCTTAATCATTATGCTTCATCATCTTCTTCATCCATGAAATCACCATTTTTATCCAAATGATAATATGGATAAGAGGTTCGTCAAGAATTGAGTTCTTCATATTCCTCATCGCTTGAGGGATCTTCTTTGAATGGTGAGAGCTTGATCTTCAATTTGCTCCCATCTTTCTTCTTCTCTTCTTATGAGACGAGCTTCTTCTTCTTCCCAGAGTCAATGGAAAGTAATCAATTCCTTTTGGCACACATTCCTCACATGAATGAATCCCATGATCATGGGAGTCCATTCTCTGCTTCTTCTTCTACTGCTTCAAGATGTTGTGCATTCTGGATCTTCACATTCTTCAACTGTTTTCTCAAATCCATCTTCTGAATTATGTTCTTATCTTCAAATAGCGTGATCAAGGAATCAAACATCTTTGGTGTCTTTATGGAAGACACTTGTGGTACAAGTTGATCCATGATTGAATCAACAATGATCTTCTTGGCCTTGATCAAGTTCTTCTTCTGTAAGGATGTGAGGCTCATCTCCCTCTAGAACTGGAACCTCTCTACTCATGTAGGTGTCCAATTCATTTTCTTTAGAGAGATCAAATACTTCCATTCTTGGAAGTTTTCAACTTCACCAAGCTTATCATCAAGCTGATGTGATAGATCACTTTGAAATGAGAACCTCAAATGCAAATAGCAAAAGATTAGATCTTACCGATTTGAGGTGTCTGTCCTGCTTCCGGAGCTGGATGATCTAGGGTTTGTTAGAGAAACCCTAATTTTCAAAACTTCAAATATTTCATATTTTATTGGATAGAAATAAATATCTCTTCAAATGGAGCTGTCCAATGTACTCCTTTTCTGAAAACATTGGAGGGAAGCTCCCGAAACAGGAAGCCCTAGTTTTCCAATTTCTTCTATTGAAATGCCTGTTACTGTTTCTATCATATCTCTAAAATTACTGCTCCTCTATGTCTGAAATTTATCACTGAGGTAAAATAGCATGTCCCTGATCCAAAAACATAGGTTTCATCAGAATTGGTTTCATAAATTTGGATTTATGATCATTTTCCCAAGGTGACCTGTTACAATACTGTTTAGAATAGTGAAGTTGTACGGAATGGCACATGTCACTGGTTCATCTTCAGGTTTGGAAATTAGGAACACAGAAATTAAATTCCGTTCTCATTCCAGAACATCTTCAGGAATTCCATTTGGACCTCTGTAGCCCACGCTATAGCAATTCTCCCCAGGTGTCTTGTTTAGGGATGAATTCTGGAAGAGGCTGGAACTCTAACTTGGAGGGATCATATCTCCCAGAATATAGCAAATAGGGAGCTGAATTTTGGACACAGTATAAGTAAAGATTTTATATTCAGCCTCTACAATTTTAAACTCCTGAGCCTTAGCCAATCTCAGGATATAGCAAATTTAACAAAACTTAGTAGTTTTAGTATTTAGGGTTTTTCTAGATAGGGGTCAAACTAGGGTTTGACTTTCCCAGAGTTTCACCCAACCAAATTTCTTGATATAGGTCTCTAAACTTCAATTTTGATGAGGAGGAAAATCCTATGCTGGGCTCACTCAAAAATTCTTCTTTTGTATAAAGCCCTAATTTTCCGCACCAAAACTGAAAATGCTTGGAATCAAATTCCGCTTCGACAGCAATATGCGCCGTTCAATGGAGAGTCAGTCTAGCCTTCTTTTGCTGATTGATCATGGATAGAGACCCAAAAAATAATAATCCCTATATTCTTTAGCTGCATAATGTCTTCTTTCAGGGTGGCTCTGATATCGTGTTAAATTTTCATATGCTAAGCTAGATCATTAGTATTTCATTTCAGTTTCATAACAAAAGCATATAAACAGGATCACTGAAAGATAGACAAGCACAACCATACAAAAGGAGAACACAAAGATTTATCTTGGGAAAACCCTAAAGGGAAAAACCTAGCAAAATATTCCTCAATATAGATGCCCCAAAAGATAAAATATAAAACCAACAAGGAGATCAAAGCCTGATCCTCCTCCTTCTTCAGCTACTTCTCTTCTCCACTAATGCGCTACACAAGTGAGAGTGTGTGTGTCACACATGTAGGCTCAAGTAACCACACTGGGGTGATAATGACCCACCTTTACAAATAGAGGGGACAACCTCATGACTCTTATTAGTTCTTCTGATTAGAAGCATCGGGGTACAAGATAATACAAGTGGTTCTCCCGGTAGGACCATCGGGGACCACAAAAGATACATATAGAATATTCTTAGAAGTTACAATATTTCAACACTACAAGCATTTCTAGGTACGATCTAATAGGTAATTCTCTTCTCTTTAGCATATCTCAATCCATTGTACCTACTTTCCTTCCATTTTTCTAAAAATCCTTAAAATACTGAAAAAAACCCTAAAAAGTAATAAATCCAGGAACCGTCTAATATTTGGCCAAATCATTTTTGGGTTTCATAGATTGGGCCTCCCCCTCACTGAATCTACTGCAACACTGGTCAAATTCCTGCTGGTTTGACCTAGATCTGAAATATTGTCTGAAAACTACATAGCGCCCCCACTGAAAATTTGACCTGCTAGGGTTTTGATTTTTTCTAATTTCTGACTTCATAGACTGATAGATAAAGTCTCACAAATTCCAAATCACCCCCAACACTATCCAGATTCATGAAATTATGACCTAGATCTAAATTTTAAACTGAAAACAACCCTAGCGCCATCACTAAAAAACTGGACCTTTCTGGAGTTTACTGTTTCTGAAATCTGACAAGATGGGCTGATAGATCGAGTCTTGAGCACTCCATAACACCCCTAACGCTGAGCTAGATCCAGCCTACTTTCCCTAGATTTGAAGAAATTAGTTTTTCATCCTCTTAGCCTCATTCACCAACTTTGCATTTTTCGAGATATGACTTTTCCTAAATTTCTCTGAACCGAGTGTGTAGATTAGGCCCTTCTGATCCCATTTCCTCTTCAACACTGAGCTATTTTTCTACTGGTGGCCTCATATCAATAGATCTATCTCATCCAACACTAGTGTTATCCTTCCTTGACTGCATTTCTGCCTTAACTAAGCCATCCGGACCAAAACACTTGTCTTGGTCCACAAATTAGGGACTACCCTAGGTGGGTTCACCTCAATGCTGGGTGTATTCTGACTCCATTTCCCAATACATGAAAGGAACTTATCTCCCATAATTAGTGCTAGCCCTGAATTGACCTCTTCCCCTTTAAATTGGCCATTCCTTGATGACTCAGATATTCACACCTGTTCACCTTTTTCATTAATTCTGTCAGCTAGGTACTAGATAGTTCCGACTATTTTCCTTCCCATCATGCCTCAGTTATGCTTCCCAAGGTAGAGATCATCTTATTTATTTGCTAGTACCAAAACCCTAGATCTAACCATTTCCCTCAAAGGTCATCCTATTACTTCTTTGGATAAGCCATTATACTGCTGAAGTCCTGATCCATCTACTGAATCATACTGTAGATCTAGAGTTTCTGAACACCTTACACCTTACATACCTCAAAGTTTGTTTTGATCTGATTTGGTGTATAGGTTTGATCTCTCCTATCAGGAGAAGATCTGGGTCTCCCCCATTGTTTTCTTAGACTCAGACAACATAAAGTGAAGACTGCCTTGATTGGAATGACAACCATCTCTTTGGGAGTCTAGGCAGTCTCGGTTCCACCTCTTTAGTTGCTTGTTCCTCTACCATCCATCCTGGATCCATCTTGCACAGGAGGCTACAAGGTTGGTGATAACAAAACTTTCAGCCTAAAAAGAATCATATGTATCAAAAGAAATCTCCTCAGCAAGAGCATTTTGAACTTGTCTATGGCCTAGATGTCACCTTACTGGTCCATTTAAAGCTTCTAGTGTATCAACTTCTCCAGACCTTTAGCTCAGATCAAGAGGCCATTTAGAATAGGATAAACGAGTTGATCGAGTTAGATGAAAGTAGAAGAAATTCCCTTGACCAAAGTATCATAAATTCAGACAAAGTCAAGAGAACCTTTGATAGATCTATTAGGCTTGGATCCTTTCAAGTAGGTGACATAGTATTGCATTGGAAAAAACGATGGGAGAAACTTGGGAAACATGAAAAGTTCGACAACTTATGGTTGGGGCCATATATCATTGATGAAGTAGCAGGAAAAAATTATTTCTATATAAATGACCTAGAAGGAGAAAGGTTAAGCCTACCAGTGAATGGATTTCTCCTCAAGATGTTCTTTGCCGAGACAATTTGATGCCTTTATTGGCATCGGTGGTTTCAGGGCCAATTTCTAAACCTCGCCCTGCATGTATTTTAAAATTTTATGTATCATATTGTTGTATTATAGGTGTTTTCTACCATGTTACTAACCTTGAAAATTTTCTTTTGTATGTTAGTTTTGTGAAATATTTCCTTTTTGTACATCATAGACTAATTCTGTACATTAGTTTTCTTTTATAGTTGATTTTTTTATATACATGTTATTGACAAACTTTAATTGTTATGTAGTACCCAGAGATTCCAGAGTTCTCACATCCTCTTCTTTAATAAGAAGATTAGTCAAAGAATGTGTCCCTAGATGGAGCCAGAATGTTACCACCTAAGTTGTACTTAGTGGTTTTTTATCAAGTGAGCTTGGTGAACTAGACAAAGACTTTTTGCTCGTACTTCAGAAGACCTTCAGAAGTGCTTTTGGGAAGTGCTTGTTGTACTATATCACATGTTCATATCCCAAAAGGGAATTGTAATAAATGTTCTAGCATGATAGTGTCTATAAAAGACTCGGTCTCTTAGACTTTATTTTTCAATACGATCATCCCATGGTGTTTTTTCCCTTGGTTATTATTGGTTGTTGAATAAACGACTGATAATTTTTTAGTTTTTCACTCAATACCTCCAAAGTTGGGGTGGTTGGCTTGGCATTTAGGCCTATTGAGGTTATTAGAGTCTATGTGTCAATGTATAAACATTCTGGGCATCATGGTTGAGTCATATGAACATGTCTAAGTCCCCCTAGGTTTTAAATTTTTTTAAATTTTAATTTTTCCACAAAAACTTAGGCTATTTTTTAATAGTCTAATTGGAAAAATTGGTTTTGTAATAAAAGTGGGCCAAATAATCAGTTTTAGTTATGGGGGTGCTCATTTTGAAGCTAAGAGAACCATGTAAACCCATAGACCCAACCCATTTTTTCTTAGTTTTGAGTGATTCTCCATCACTCAGGTCAGAACGCCCCAAAAAATCAATTATTTCTTATTTTAATTAATAAATTGATGAATAATGGAGCAAATCCAAAATCCTAGATAAGTGGATTCTCAACTAATTTGATTGAAATCAATCTCATCGTCACCAGATTGACTAGATATGACAAATCCTTGACTGAAGTAGGTGATCATAGCAGATCCAGAGTTGAACTTCAGCCTCCTTTATGGGGAATTATGCCCTCTCTCTCTCCTCGACACATGTGGGCTCTTCTAGGAGCTCTATGGTTGAGGGTTCAGTCAGCAGGTTGATGTGTCAGCTCAATCAGGAATTGATGGAATCTCCTTCATCTATAGTGGTCTATCTCTTTGGGATTTGTGCCCCTCTAGGATGGGGTTTCAATTTTGTGTATAAATAAAGCATGGCTGCCTCTCTTCTAAGCTAGCTAGAGTTGGATTGAGGAGCTATCGCTATTGCAATATTTTATAATATCTTTTTTCTATTAGAATAAAGTGAAGATTTGGAGGAAAAATTAGTGTAATGCTTGTATATTTGTGGATTTAACATTGTCTTGCAGCTTTTTACCCTTGGCTTTCTCTCAATTTATGCATATGAATCCTGCCTGGCTTAATGATTCAACTAAATCAATAGGAGTATAGATGGGAAAGTAAGATTAATTGATTTTCAATATCTCATAGTATATATTCTTAAAGATTCAGATCATACATGTTTAAATAAGTTTATTTGCATGTAATCCCTCTCTATCTTCATATATTTCTATCTAGATCTCATAAGGTTTTGTGCAAGATTGTTTGTTATTTTTCAGGTAACAAGGGTTGGACGAACTGTGGATCTAGCTTGAATCCACTAGGTATCTAACTATTTTGTGAAGGCATTGTCCCTTGGCATTCCAATAACTAGTCTTCTTTGCAGATCCATTCCCTGGCAACAAATGCTCTTCTTTTCCTCTTCCTCCTTCAATTTTTTCTAAAATCAGTCTGGTTACCTGTTTGCAGCTTTAAAATTGTTTATATATATCAATTTCAGAGTTTATTTTACCTATATATTTCTTCCTTAAATCTCACAAACTAGATCTCATTCCTAAAATAAAATTTACAAGCATTCTGGATCTAGTTTTAGGGAAAATTGTCATTTTTCAAGGCTGTGAAAGTAGATCTAAAGCTTGTTGAATGCATGGTTGTTTCCTTAGAATCTAAAAATTTATATTCATAAATTTAAGTGCTTCTTATTGGCTTCCTCCAAAGCATGCCAAGATACCAAGGAAAGCTATCTTTCCTTGTTTCTTTTTCCGCTTCTTTAAAAACTAGTTTTAACTTAGAATTTTTGGGTAAAACGTTTGTTCATCCAAAAGTAATTTCAAAGTACTTTTGGGAATATTTAAATCTGATAATATTTCTGGTTTTAGCAGGTGTAACAGAAAATAGGAGGATGCACTGTCTGGAAAGCATTTTTGGACTATTTGAAACCCCCAAGGGGGTCTCCGACTTCCCAAAATTTCAAATTTTTGCAATTTGTAAACCTTTTGTCTCTTTCCATATAAGGACCAAGTGGATTAATTTCATTTTTCTTATATTTTAATTTCTGCTAATAAAAAGAAAAATCTTTTCGAATAGGCTCTTTCGAGCTTATTCACCGTCCACCTTGGGGGCATTCGCGTTCGTGTTATTTTTTACATTGTTTCACCTCATTTCTATTATAATTTAGTATTGACATGCAGGAGTATATAATTTTATAATATTTTTCATTATTCCATATTTTCAATTCAAAAGTAATCATACTACTTACCCCACGACTTCATGATTGACCCGCAAGGGGAAAGAGATGCATGGTAGGACTAATTAGAAAATATGTGTTGTGTATCCCTGATTCCATTTTCATTAATTGTTTTGATAATAATAATAAAATCAAACCCTCCTTGATTCCCCGATTGAGGTCCACTTGGACGGAAAGAGGTTCCCGGAGGGTTTTCTTTTTAATAAGAACACTTCTTTTAAAATTTACTAAAAATAACAAAGACTCTAGTGTGTATGCTCTTTACTTGGATGCGGTTCATACGATCAGTAAAGATACATAAAAGGCACCTGAGTGACTACATTAATTAGTTTTCACCTCCCAAATTGACAAACCATTAGGCAAAATTCCAACGCCTCGAACAAATTGTAAGCGGTGGAAAAATACCCAAAGGAGTGGGAACAACTGGAAAGTGACCTCGAGGCGCCGATCTCTGTCACACCCTGACAGGTGAGTTATGAACAATAGTCTCCTAGACTCCATTCAAGCCTACAAACACCTTGTGGGTAGTCATGGAAGTTCAATTTTGGACATACTCCAAGTACCCCTCAGGTATTCTTAGAGTCCCCTTTTTGCCTAATTTAATTCATTCACATTCCACATTAATTTAAAATATACCAAGAGACATTTGGAAAACATTCTTTCAAGTGCATGCAAGCACATTATTTTCTCTGTTGACTCCATTTAAGGCATTGGGGATTTATTTGATCAATTATTTCAATTATATATATATTGAGTGTCATTACTATGCTTATCTTCTTTAAATCTTGCATCTTGTTATCTTTTGTTTCCACTGGTTAATTTCAAAACTCCTAAACAACTTAATCAATATAACACCATCACACTAAGTAACTAGCCCTAGTAATTTAATAGGGTCTACCCCCCTTGGATTCGTTAGGAGTTAGCCTGAACAGAGGATTAAAGAACAAGGTGACAGCCTTGACTCGAGATTTACCCCCAAGGACACACCGAGTGGCTTGAATATTTCTGCCACGTAACCCAGGTGTGTGAAAGAAGGAAACAATATATATGCTTTAATTTTTGACATTTTGTTGCAGGTTCTCCATTATTTGCCTCTAACAATTTGTTGCAGGTTCTTCTTTATCCATTTGACTCTATCCTTCCATCCTATAGATGAAAGGTAGGTACAATTGCATGTGGATAGGGTTTATTCTCTACTACAGTTTGGTGACCACACTAGGTCGATCCCATAGGATCCATGGGTTTTAATAGTTTCAGTAGATTTTTAAATAGTTGGTTAAGTAGTTTCTTTCCTGTTTCTTCCATTTTTGTTATTAGTCGAGCCTCTTGGGGCTGGACCGAGCCTGTTCGGCCACAATACTAGTTACTGTTAACCATTATTGGTTTTGATTTTAATTTTTTCCTGTACACGAGCCAAGTTTCCTATTTTGGGCCAAAATAAGTGACCCCCTCACCTATTTCAGGCCTAAAGAAGCGCCCCCCTCACCAAATTGGCCTCGACAGGAGTGACCTGCTTCTATAGGCTGTCGCCTATTTCAGGCCTAAAAGAGCAACCTAGTTGCCTTTTTTGGGCCTACAATAGTGACATGATTGCCTATCCAGCCCTAAAAGGTGTGACCTAAAACTCGAGTTTCCTGTCCCCGCTGTTCGGACTGTCTGTGCGTCTCAGTCACCTCTGTCTAGCAGCCATAAGCAATATGTTCTTTCTGTAAGTTGTTTTATATTTTACTGAGTGTATCTTTAGCTATTTGCAAATAAAAATATGTCCAATTCTTGGTTATATTTATGCACAGTTCTTTTTATTTCAATCTTAAAAAGTTAGGGGAAATCAACCTCCTTTCCCAGCCCTTCCTCCTCTATTCAGTCATCACCCTCTAGGGTATTCTGAGATAAGACGGAGGGTTGATAAATCATATTAATAGGAACCTATTCTTGGAATTTCTCTAGACCATTAAAAATAAGTGACTTGGAAGCTAGAGGGGATGGAGACCATGGGGGTTCTGATGGCATTCACGTCCTCCCTGTTGAGCAACCTTGCACTTGAAGAGTGATCTATGGATCTACGGGTGGGATTGTTTCCACTTTGATGAGAGCCCAACACTCTTTCTTGGACAAAGAGGAATACAAGAATGGGGTAGACATATGACAAATTTACATTTACATAGTTGAACAATTTCATTTTCAGTTCAATTTTGGTTTTACTAGTTTTTACATATTACAGGTTTCCCACTGTCCAATCTACACAGAAAAATAGAAACACCTGCTAACCACATAATTGTAGAAAATAATTTAAAACAGTATTCACACACTTAAAATGCACACAACCACACCACTTAATCCAACCAAACTCGGTTCATGACACCGAGCGAACCTCTAAAATCAACCAATTTACTTTAAGTCAAAAATTTGCAGTTTGAGGAAATAAGTCTCTAACTTCCATACTACAGGAATTACTTTGGATCTTCCCTAAAAATCACTGTGAGGAGTACCATAGGAACCCCAAAGTAGTTGGCCAATGAGAGGAATTTCCAAGTGAAACGGGACAATGAATCTCTCCGATTGACTAGTAAAACCTGTGAGGAAAAATCTAACTGCTGTCTTTTGGAAGTATTGGTTTCCAAGCGACCACCTGGAAGCCACTAGGAAGCCATTAAACCGAGGTCCAGATATTCATTACCAGTTACTACCAGAAAGAAACCATTGATCCATCATATTACTCCTCTTGTCTTAGGGGAAGTCTCCTTAGTTTGGACCTTTGAACCAACACCATCGAGACCATAATCGAAAAACCTCTTCACTATCATAAGGCCACACAGCCTCTGAATCTGACTCGGATTCATACCAATATGAGCCACACTTGCATACTGCACCATCTAGCCCCATGGCTAGCGAAAATCCATATCCTTTCTCAGGAGGGGTGAGTGGCATGGACCCATGTACATGCCTCACCTCATCGCCAACATCCCTATTGGTGGTCCCCATGCCACTGCGCATACCGTTATAAGTCAACTACCCATTAGTAGCGGACCCACGCCAACCCCCATCCTTACTAATGTACCACCATTTACACCTAGTGGTAGTGGCCCTGTCATTCCCACGGTACCCCCTCTCATACCTGGGGCCAGTTTCCCAGTTGTTACCACAATATCACCTCTCATACATGGGGAAAGTGGCCTGTCCAATACTATCCCAACTATCCCCGTCACGGGAAGTCAACTTCAGGTACCCCAAACCATGCAAGGACACCAAGTTCCTGCAAAATCTGGCACCATTGTTGGCCCCTCCCACACTAGTCTTGGGGCTAATATACCATTAATGGAATGCCTCAACTTTCCTGATTTGGATATATTAACCAATGACCCAATCTTCCACCAACCCCACTGGATTCCTATGCCAACTAAATTCACATTAGACATCCCAAAATTTGAAGGGAAGGAAGGGAAGTGCCCTCAAAACCATATCATGACATTTCATCTATGGTGATCATCAAACAACATCATGGATGATTCAATCATACTCAGGCTGTTCCAGTACACCCTTACAGGTGTTGCAGCCAAGTGGTCTATTGAGCTCCCACAAGCCGCCTACCCAAGCTTCAACTGTTTATCCTTCATGTTCCTGCATTATTTCCAACTTCCCATCCACTATGACGAGGGTGTGTAAATAATCCTATGTTTCTACCAAAATATGACAACTCATATAACCGACCACATCCATGAGTGGCGACAGCGCTGGAGCTTGTGTAAGATTCAACTGGAAGATAGGATATTCCTCAATTTGTTTTTAAAGACCTTGCTACCACCAATAGCTAAGTATGTCTCCTCTGAGCATCTCCAGTATGAGGAAGAGGCCATCTTTAAGGCATAACAATTTGATTTGATTTATGCACAGTCAGGGTACCTGTACACCATTCTTCTTGATGCTCCTCGTGTAGGTACCTACCACCGCAATAGACTGGGGACATCATATGTTGCGGATGGAATTATAGGTTTAGTTTCCCATCACCCACAACACCATGCGACACCTCCTATGATGCCACTGCATCCAATTTACACCACTAGTGTTTCCCACCCTAACCAACCCCCCTGACTACTCAAGGTTGATGTCTCATTCTGTAGCCACAACCTCTTGCACACAACCCGCACCACAAGAGCAGGTCCATGCGCTAACTTGGTTGGCACAACAGTATTCGGGACAAATGGATGTATTTGTAGCCCCACCATCTATCCCAATATACTATGCACCACCTACACAATCCATTTCAGCCCCTTCCCAGCTCTGTCAGCACCCTTGGGACAAGTTTTTTCCCAACAGAATTGTCTTAACCAACCTACCCCCAACAAACAACAAGGGCAAGGTAGAAATAACCGAGCTAGGAATCGGGGCAACAACCAACTGCAAGGAGGTGGTCAACAGCCGAATCCTCCCAAAAACACTGGAGCAAACTAACTGGCTCAAAATCCCCAACAACCCAACCCACCTAGATGAAATGCCCCATTATGAATGAATCATCTGTTCAAACTATGCGACGTCTATGGTCACTATACGCATGAATGCCCCCTCATGGGCCACACCAAGCAGGTTCTCTAGAATGAAGCTCAAAACAGTACCAACATGATAGCTCAAGCTCAACCTAATCTAGCACCACTAGGCCCTCCACCCATGGTGCTCCAAAACCCACTACCACTTCAAGGACTGGTAGTAAGCACACCGATGTCCCAACGCGCCCCCACAGCCCCCGCTGCACCTTCACCAACAGAGATAGGTGTTCACCACCTGATAGCCATGAAAACCAAAGAGGTCAATTTGTGGACCAGTAAAAATTAGTATGGATCCAATACTTAACCCACTGACCCATCAACATAATCCATGTTCAACACAACCAACATACCTCTTCACTTACCCCCTTTCCCCCCATGCCCCCCCATGCAATAGGTTTCCAACAATGCCACGACTAGAGCTGTAGTGAACTATAGCATTGTTGATGACTTGGCCTAGTCACCTATGGCCATGTCCGTTCTCAAAGTACTAAAAACATGCCCTCCATAGAGAAAATAATGGCTAGCCATGCTCGGTGCCATAGATCCCTTTGACTCCAAATTCATGACATTTGATTTGGAAAATAGAGAGCCCAAAATTCCATTAACCATTCCTTCCAAATTTTGGCATCAATTTAGAATTTGATCATGTATTGATGCATTATAGACAAAGGGGCATCAACTTGCATCATTTCCACATTGGTCTGGCATAAAATTAGATCCCCTCTCCTACAACCATCCACTACTACTCTGCGCGCTTATGATGGCCACCCCACAAAAGCTCAGGTCATCCTCCCACATGTTCCCATATCATTAGCTGGTAAAATAGTGTTGATTGACATAGAGGTGGTCAACACATAGTTGGAATATAACCTTCTCTTTGGACAGAATTACATGTATGCCATGAGAGCCGTGGCATCCACCATGTTCCGCCTTACAATTTTCCCTCACGATGGGAAGATCGTGACGGTGGACCAACTAACTTACCATGATCCGCACGGGCCAATAGCACTAGCCAATATTATCCCTAATGTTGATACCTCCTTTGATAGTGTGGCCACCCCCTCATTATTGGCAGTATGCCCTGGGTTGTTCGTCGATACTTCCATGATGACTTCCTTCCCCTTGGTACCACCCCCACTAGCAACAAGTGAGATAGAGGAGTTGGGCATGCTCTCACTAAGCACCATTACACCCAAACCACAACTACATCCGTAGCCCCATTTGCAGCCACAACTCCAACCACATCTATATCCCCATCCGCAACCGAAACCTCAAACACAGTCACCAAGGAATTACTGGGGTTCTCTCCTAGTCCATACAATTCCCTTCCTTTTTCTCCCATCCAAAATTTTGAGCAAGCCAGTAATGGCTACCTTAAACTTGCCCAATATTACATTGGGGATCCTCGTGTGGTACCTTGACCCACCCACTCAACCCCCAATTCCCCAAGTCATTTTGACTCCCGTTCAACCCACTACGACGACACATGCCCCCCTCCCAGCCCACAAAAGCCACCTTCCACACCAGCACCAACCCTGCCCCACCTAAAGAGGGCTAGGGGAAAAAACACTAAAGTAGCTGTTGAACCTCGAAAAAATACACCATGCATCGTGTGCAACATGCAGGGTCACCCAACCAAAATTTTTCTTGAGATCCCCTTCCTTCGTACAGACTTAAATGCCATGGATACGACAAAAAATGCTCTAGTGGTCAACCTTTCGAGTCTGCCAAAAACCAAGAAATAGTCATTGAGGACAAACCATGCATGCGTCGTTTGCGGTTTGTATGGACATTATTCTCACCACTGCCAAGACTTGGCTGAGTTTTGTACTACTTTAAGTAATATTCAAAAACACTCCCTTGAATCCAAGATCGCCATTATTGAGGAAATCCACCCTCCAACTCCTTCCTTAGGCACCACAACCATTTACATGATATCCAACTCCAACGACCCTTTCACTTCTGAAACCATCAATGATCCCACGGTCCTATCCAATTGTTTTTTCAGTAATTATGAGGATATACTTGAGGCTTTAACCACTTGTTAATACCCTTGGTTTGATATGCACCACTTCTTGTTCTTCATCCCTGAAGAACATGTGTTGTCTTCTGACCATTTTTCAGTTGAGACCAAAGATTTCATCCACGAGAAATTTTACCGGTTCAAAAACCCAATTTAGGCACCAGATGCCTTTGATGAAGGGAACATGGCCAATATCTTTCCTACCATCAAGATCAACATCTCAACCAATCCTGATATTGTTGAATAAATCACATTGGGGGCATCCTGCTCTTCTGAGGAAGTCACTTCCTACAAAGCACTTTTTCAAGAATTCTGGGATGCCTTCGCATGGTCATACACTGAGATACCAAGATTGCATCCATTAATCATGGAGCACCACATCGACACATGGGAATATGTGGTTCCTGTCAACCAAAAGCGGAGGCCCATCCACCCTTCCAAAGTTGCTCCAGTTGAAGCAGAAATAGAGAAATTGCACACAACCGGTTTCATCTATCCCATCGCATACACCACTTGGGTCTCCAACCCTGTCTCCATGACAAAAAATAGGGAACCATCTGGGTTTGTATGGACTTATAGGATCTGAATCTAGCTTGTCCCAAAGACAACTTCCCAACACCTTTCATTGACCAGATTATTGAAGCATGTGCTAGACATGAGGTCTTTTCCTTCATGGACGGTTGTTCTGGATATAACCAAATTTTGATATGGAAGCAAGACTGGTACAAAACCACGTTATCCACCCCTTGGGGCACATTCACATATTGAGTGATGCCCTTCGGTTTAAAAAATGATAGAGCCACATTCCAACGTGCCATGACGTATTTCTTCCACGAACTCATCCATATTATACTAGTTTATCTAGATGACCCCACGGCTCGATCATGGAAGTGAGCACAACACATAGAATACTTGCAGCAAGTCTTTTTGCAATGTTGCAAGTACGAAATCCACTTGAACCCCCTTAATGTTGGAATATATTAAACCCACTCATAACTTAGGATAAAATAATTAATCATTATTTGATTAATTATTCACCCACTAGCTTAATTAGTTGGCATCCACTTGCACCTTAAATTCAATATATGCCATCTATATCCTAGGAATGATTTATTTCTAATTTTGGGTTGATCTTGAGCACCTTTTGACCATCCAGAATTAGTATACAACAATTTACAGCAGATTCTGCTTTATTTTTCTTTTCCTACTTTTCTATGGATAAGGTAAAGCTAGTCAAACTAGGAAAATGGGTGCTTTTTTTTCCAACCCATCCTTCATGACTTTTCCTCCATTTTCTAGGATTAGCATGTTTTTTCCATATCCTTGACAACCTACTCATTTCCAATTTGTGAGGTCCTTGATATATTTTGGAAGTGCTTTAGCCACCTATGGGGGTTTGCTATATTTTGGTAATTCAACTTATTTGAGCTTTATGAGTTGTCTCCATACAACTCGATTTTCCTATGAGTAATGCACTATTTATGTACACTATTATTCATCATTATTAAATGGAAGGATACACACCAATATTCATCTCTTTATTCATGTGATTCAGTCTCTTTTATTTTCTCTATTTTTCCTGTGTATGCTTGTGAGAATTCTTAGTAGCAAGATCTATTTCCTGTGCTTCTTCTTAGCATCATTGATCATAGAATTGATCTATTATTTCTACATGGTATCAGAGCTACAGGGATCACAAGTCTTTCTACATTCTACATGGTATCATAGCATCAAGGTTGATCAAGTTCTACAAAGTTGAGGAGCGCATCTAGTCTCCTATCCCTCTCTGAAGAAGAGCTTGTCTAGCTTACAATATTTTCTCCTAGTTTGTTTTGTAGGTTGTAGAGAGTATCTCCTAGAGCATATCAAAAAATTCTATATGGATTCAAAAGTTCCTCTACTATCTCCTTTCAACTATACTGATTGGAAGACAAATATGAGCGCATACTTGAAGAGGCAATGTCTCTTTGATGTCTCCATTGGTGCATTGAGCGAATTCGAGTCTTATGAAGAGAATATTGATTGGATAAATAATTGTGATAGAGCTTATGGAATTATGTGTTTGGTAATGTCTCCAAATATATATCATCTCATAGATTCTGCTGAGTATCCATTTGAGCTTTGGAAGAATTTGGACAAAGCTTTTGGTTTGCAGGAAATAGAAGATGAAGCATGGAGCGAACCCAACCTATTTTCTTGTTCTCTCTCTCAATATTTCTTGGACTCTATATTATATGATGAATTTGATCATGATAAATAAGTTTCTCATACAGTTCATGTTGCTTCTACCCTCTTTGATTTGAATGCTTCCTCCTTCAATCAAGAAGCAAATATTGAAGAGCCATCTTTTTCTATGTCTCTTGAAGGTGAATTTTATTCTTGTGATACTAATGATGAAAAAGAATTAACACATGGAGCTGATATTGATATTGATGATGATCCTATCACCCATTCATTGTTCTCAAAATATCCTATCTTAGATTCTGAGATCTATGTGCCAGATTTTTCACACCTTATGCATACCTCTCTCATTGATGGTGCACAACCCAGTGAATTCCAGGATGTTTGCTTAGCCACATCAAGCCTTATGTGTGTCATACCACTTACCTTACTTTATATAATTTTATTTATCATCTCCTCCTTTGTTCTTGGTATCAATACTTAGATCCTTCTTGAAGATTGTGAACATCTCATTCTTTCCTCCTTTCATACAAAGGATTAATTAACAGTGTATTCCCATGAGTCTATTGATATGCTTATATGTGATCCTTTGGATTATGATTTAGAAGAATATTTCCAGGTTTATACACATATCATACCACCATCCATACCATCTACCATACCTCTGAATAATCCTAAGACTATACAAATCCCAAGTTCACTAGTTGATTCCTCATTGGTCTCTTATGCAGTGATATTTATCTTACATGGTTTGAAGTATTTCCTATATTTCAGTGGCTGGTTATACATGTCCTTAGTAATATTTGGACTGATATTAAACATGTTTGTATCTGTTCTAAACACTTATGGTTCAGATCTTATGCCCATCCATCATTCAGATTTTTACATCTATCAATTTTCCCAAGTTGCTCATAATTTTCCTAGTCTAGCCATATATCCTCATGGAGCCACTGAAGCCTTTATCTTTTCTATTCCATATGATAATATTTCTGATATACCATAGTTTTATCAGCCTTATATCAGATCTGTAAAGGTGCTACATCAAATTGGAAGATTGACATGTGATTCACATCACAATTTTGCAGCTATTCAGGGAATTGAGTGTGAAATAAATTGTCTTAATTTTTTTAATATTTAGGAAGGAGTATGCACAGATATATTTTGCATTTCATATTATGTTTTCATATCATATTTTTACAGCAGCAAGAACCATTCAGATAATTCTCCTACTTCATCAGATGATGATATACAAGGAGTCTCTCCTCTTCCTTCTTGCAGGTTCTACACTCTAGCACATGATCATGGAGTTCATGATTTCTTCAAAAAGTCTTCCATCCATAAGTAGTTCATTCATCTCATTCAAGTGAAGATAATTATATGTTAAATACATATGATTTCAAATTTTGTTCATTGTCCTTTCTTGCGGGAGGATTTTCCCCATGTGGTTTTGCCTCTTTCCTCACTTTCATGGAAATAATAATTGTTAAAGGCTGACCATAGCCTTGTTGTTGGGCCCTGTATGCATCCATATGAATCCATATTTTTTTCATACCATCATAAATTCAGACTTATAGGGGGGTGTTGGAATATATTAAACCCACTCATAACTTAGGATAAAATAATTAATCATTATTTGATTAATTATTCACCCACTAGCTTAATTAGTTGGTATCCACTTGCACCTTAAAGTCAATACATGCCATCTATATCCTAGGAATGATTTATTTCTAATTCTAGGTTGATCTTGACCACCTTTTTACCATCCAGAATTAGTATACAACACCTTACATCAGATTCTACTTTATTATGCTTTTCTTGCTTTTCTATGGTTAAGGTAAAGCTAGTCAAACTAGGAAACTTGGTGCTTTTGCTTGTGATTTTATAGGATTAGCATGTTTTTTCCATCTCCTTAACAACTCACTCATGATTTTTCCAATTCGTGAGGTCCTTGATAGATTTGGGAAGTGCTTTAACAACCTATGGGGGTATGCTATATTTTGGTAAGTCATCATTTTTGAGCTTTATGAGTTGTCTCCATACAACTCAATTTTCCTATAAGGGATGTACTATTTATGTACACTATTATTCATCATTATTCAATGGAATGACACACACCAATATTCATCTCTTTATTCATGTGATTCAGTCTCTTTTCTTCTCTCTATTTTTCCTGTGTATGCTTGTGAGAATTCTTAGTAGCAAGATATATTTCCTGCTCTTCTTCTTAGCATCATTGCTCATAGAATTGATCTATTATTTATACACTCAAGTGAATTTTTTGTGCCACAACAAGCCTTCTTCTTGGGTTCATTGTTTCCCACAAAGGGATAACGGTTGACCCTCTCAAAGTGCAAGCTATTCTTGTTCTCCCCTCACCACAAACTCTGTGCCGACTACAGAGTATCCAAGGAAAAGAAAAATTCCTTTGTTGCTTTGTACCAGAGTATGCAACGAAATCCCATGGATTCTTATGCTTGCTTCGTACCAACATTCCATTTATTTGGGATCAGCTAGCACAAGAATCATTCGATGCACTCAAACAAGTCCTGACTTCCACACCATTACTCTCTGCACTTGAATTCACTTGAGACTTCATCCTTTATGTGTCTGCCTTAGAAAATGACATTGTTGTATTCTTCATCAAGGAAGACGATGATTGTCAAGAGCATGTGATCTATTACGTTATCCAGAATCTGACAGGTCCCCTGGTACGATATTCACCCGAGGATAAAATGGCCCTCGTCATTGTATTCTCGACTCAAAAACTATGCCACTACATTATCTCAAACCATATCCCAGTAGTGGATGATTCCAACCCAATTCAGTACCTCTTAAGATGTCACCTCCTACAAGGCCACGCGGCCAAGTGGGTATTCATTCTCTAAGATTTCAACTTGGAGTTTGTTTCCCCAAAAATCAACAACGCACTAGCACTAGTTGTGCTCATGAAAAACTTGCCCCCATTGTACACACCACCACCAGTGAAGGATAACCTTCCAAATTATTTCTTATTCGTCATCTCCATGGAATACCCTTGGTATGGGGGCATCCTTTTGTATTTTTTTACCCACAAGTTCAAGGCCCATTTAAGCTGCAAACATAAACGATGCATCCGACATCAGGCCGCTCACCATCTCTTGATTGGAGATGTGCTGCATCGTCATGGAATCGACCCCATATTACGTCATTGCCTCACCCACGACGAGGATGAAATGGTCCTTAATGACTATCATAGTGGATCCTATGGTGTGCACCTTTTGGGTGTGGCAACCACTCAGAATATTCTATGTGCCAACTATTTTTGGCCTTCTATCTTTGTTGATTGCATTGACATAGTAAAAAAATGCTGGAGCTATTAGATCTTTGCCCCAAAGGCAAGAAATTCCCTTGCACCATTACACCCCATGGTCACAGTCGGTCCCTTATATAAATGGGAAATTGAATTCATGACAATCAGCCCTACCTCGGCCAATGACCATAAATAAATTATTGTGGTCACTGATTACTTCAACAAGTGGGTCGAGGCCATGTCCACGTTCGATTGCAAAAGTGAAACAATAGCACATTTCTTATTTAACCATGTTATTTCCCACTTTGGTGTTCCAAACAGCTAGTCTCAGACCATGGTTCACATTTTGAAGATGTTGTTTGGGCTGAGATTTCAACCATGTTGAAGTTTGAACACTAGTACTCATCTTCCTACTGCCCCAAGGGCAATGGCTAAGTTGAAGCGGTCAACAAAATCATTAAGAATATGCTCCAAAGGATGGTAGGAAACCATAAAACCAACTGGAACCACATGCTATTCTTCTCCCTATGGGACTATCACACATTCACAAAGACTGCCACTAGCTTCACCCCTTTCCTCTTAGTACATGGCATTGAATTAGTACTCCCTATAGAGTGCCAGATCTCATCACTCTATCTCACCGTAGAACTCCTCCCTGATGCTTGTCCTTTGGAAGAACGCCTCCTCCAATTGGAAAAAACCGATGAGGAACGTCGAGCTGCAATCCAAGCCATAGAAGCAGCCAAGATCTGGTCAAAGTCCCATTATGACTCCCATGTCCACCCATGCATCTTCAACGAAGGTGATATGGTCCTAGTTTATGAACAAACCAACGACAAGTTGGGGAAGAGAAAGATCAAATCCATGTGGTATGGCCCATATTTCATCCATTGTTGCCTTGGAAAAGGGGCATACATTCTAGTTGAATATGATGGATAACTCTTGGAGAACCCCCATAATGGGCTCTGCCTCAAGATATTTTACAATTAACATCACCAATGAGTCACTTGTAGCATAGTTTTGTCCTTTTTGTTTTACACATTTTTTGAAGCGAGTCTTACATATTGTTTCCTTACCTGCTCCATATTGATCCTACCTCATGTCTCCACATTGGATTTGCTGACGGAGCAAGCAGATGGTCTCCAAATATAGCCTCGACTGCATGGGTTATATATTCCCTGTCACATGAGTTCATACATATTGACAGAATATGTGTGGGCATTGCAACCAACAATCAGGATGAGTATGATGGTGTCACAGGCCTCTTGGATGCTTCCCTCCAATTGGGTATTCACCACCTCGATGTCTTCTTAAACTCCCAGCTTCTTGTATCCCAGTTGAATAACCGCTACCAGCTGCATCATCCCTGCCTCTTTAGAAAGTTCCCACGCACTAAATAGTTGGTTAGAACATTTTAATCCAACACATTCACACATGTTCCAAAAACCTCAATAGTGTAGTAGATCAAATGGCTAATGACATTCTATAATGGCACATTCATCATCACATATAGGAGCATATAAAAAAATGTGTCATACATTATCATATATAAACATGGATACATGTGTAACATACATCATCTAGGCATTTTTCACATACTAAAAATACTTGCAGATAAAAACCATAAAAGTGCATCCACGTGTGTCAAATATATATATATATATATATATACACAAATCGCATGTCCAAATATGTCCAATACAAAAATGAGAAGATACATATGCTTTCTCAGCTGAATATACATGGTGATACAAAAATCCTAAATGCACCAATGCACTAGGGTCAGCCCATTAGCTTCCAATCAGAGCCGGATCCATCCTCATCCTCATCTGACTCTGTATCCTCCTCCCCTTAGGAAGCACCACTCTCCATAGGTATGTATCCCTGTTCTACTTCACGTACATACTTAATAGCCATAGTGATCCTCTTCATCAAAGGAACCCACTATGGAGGCGAATGGAAGTAGGAAGCAATCATATTGTCATCTAGATACTTCCAACCATCATCAGAAACCCCCTCTAGCAGCTGCTCCACATACGGCTGCAAATCGTCCAGAGCCTGTCACTCCTGATGGGGGTTTGGTGCGGGTGGGGCTGGTGCCACAATCACACCCATCCATCGCTAGTAACCTGGCGGAGGACAAGGACCAACATATGCACATGCAAACAAATACATCAGCAATTTATGCATATCATCATCTGACTATCAAATAGCTAAAGTACTCTATATATGAATGTAAGCACAAAAACATCATGTACATGTACCGGATGGTCCCTAGGATTGTCCTGGAGGTTGGGGCATCTAGGAATATCCATGATAATCCATCCTAGCATAAGGGTAAATCCTCACTGACTACCGAGAGCTAATGCCACTGCTCTAGAAGCTCCTACATAAAGAAGCGGCCCACCCTTCCGCCTCCCTCATGCACCATCATGTCGCACCACATGCACATCTGCGGCTCTTGCATCCCACTCTCCCACACTTCTGTATGCATACATAGAGTCGGTACTCTCTCAAAGAAGAAATCACACAAGAAGGAGCCAAAGCAGAAGACTCCTCCAGATGTCCTTTCATTGTTCAGTGCACACCAAACCACAAGAAAGTACATCTGGGCCCATCCATAGTTAGTGCCCCCCATGGCACTCTTCACCATCTGTAGCTTCCCTCCTGATATCTTGTGGCTCCCTAAGGAACCCAATATGTAAAGTACCATCATTACGATGGCCCATGTGCTGAATTTCTCAATATCACAAACCAGAATGTGTGACCCCCGCACATACGTAGTGCCATAGCAGTGCCTCTCGCACAAATCCTCTAGACTCTCCCCGCGAGAGAGTTTTGGCACTATATCGCTAAATACTCACAAAATTGGGAGCCCAATAAAGAAGTACATGTCTCATAGTGTGATCTCCACATGCTACCCCTGTATGATGAAAAATTCCCTCCTTGCATCCCAGAAACTCACCAGTGTCTCAAGCAATAAGTGCAAACTCTTCATGAAAGGGATCGACATGAACTTGAGAAGGCTAAAATGGGAAAGCATACCTCACACATTGGCATCCCACAGAGACTCCTCTCAGATCTCTTTGCAGTCTCGCTTCCTCCATATATCACTAGGCATCCTCCAAAAGCACCTAATCCCTATTAGCCTCATATTTCAACAAAAAACTCACCTTGGGACCAGGTCACACATTTTGGAACAAAACCAGTGACCAGGATGCACACTTTCACTATTCAGATGCCAATGAGTCACACTTTCATGCCCGATAGGAGGGACCCCCAGTCGCACCTTTCTGCCCAATGGAAGTGACCTAGTCACACCTGTACAGCTAGAAAGAGTGACCCAGTCACTCCTTTGGCCTCAAAATGAGAAACTCGGCACGAGGAATCCCTATCAGGCCAACAAAAGGTCTCGGTTGAGTAAATAAAAAAACTAAACCACAGAAAAATATGATATTTCCAAGCACTATTACCTGCAAGTCACAGATCAGAAAATCGTTTGTCAAAATGGGAGAAATCAACAAATGAAGTTCAAGGCCTTCCTCTCTAACTCAAGAATGAACAGTAACAATGACACTTGTAATAGGGTCCCCACCTACTTATAGGCCTCATTAGGTCTATTTTTCTTTCAAGCATAACATAGCCATTCAGAGTCCGTTTGGGACACCATTCACACTATTGGTTTCAGTTTTCCACCTTCTATCTGTTTATGAGACCATTGTCTCATGTTTAAATACTTGATTTTATAGAACATTTCTTGGAAGTAATATCATTTTGCATGCATTTGGCATATAACTGCCTTCGGACCTGTACTTACATCATATGTAGTCTAGTCCATCCACCACAACTTACACTGATTCTTTGGCCCTATTCCTATAGGTCACCTCAATTTGTGTGCCTCTGTTGCATCGATTCACGTGCCTCTTCTGCATTGATTTGAATGCCTCTTCCATGAACCATCTAGTGCATGTATTGGTATGTTCAAGAGGCACTTGCTCTATCCATGCTGCACGATTGATAACCTTTGACCACCTTTCACTGTCCCACCACGGGGCACCACTAGTATCCTCGGCTTGGTTGACCATAACAAAGTTGTTTTTAAGCTCTTTTTTGACTCCTAAAAGAATGAAAATATTTTCGAGTGCCCTTGCTTCCTTTCTTGCTCATTAAAGTATAGTAAAGGGAGTCTACATCGTCTATTTTATCTCCTTTTATGGACTATGTACATTACCATATCAAAAGGATTACCTTGGCACATCCAAGCCAAGAATATTTCCTTTTGCATCCTTTTATGCTTTCTCGGGCACTGGGACTGAATTCTACGAAAAATATCACCATGGGTTGTCTTTAATCTCTTTTCCAGCCTTCTCATAAAGAAAATATTGCCGAGAAAACTTAATTTTGTTCACACTCGTAAAATTATTTGAATGACCATCCAGTCAATATAGGTTTAACCTTTTCTGGCCTGATTGGACTACCAATGGTAAAGAAGTCTCCCATCCCCCCAAGGATGGGTGAGCTCTCCTATGTACACTTTTATCCTTTTTTCGGGCATAGGAGACTATCAATGAAAAAGAGGCCCAACTGAAGTCTTCTTCATGTTTTCATACTCTCTAAAATTGAAAGCATCGTCGAGCATTTACTTTCTCGGGCTCGTTAAAAATCCATGAGATCGTACCATAACGGTGTCTTCAGACACCACCCCATAGGTTATAGTTCAACATTCCAACTTTGAGTTTCCTTTGTTTAGAGTATTATGTGATGCGTCTTTCTTGGATCCCATGATAAAACAAATTATCTACCCCACACCAAGTATTTCCCATCCGCAGTTACATTCCCAGTGTAATAACTATGATCCCCCTTCCATGAGGTAGTTTCATTTGCTTCCAGGTAAACCTTTCCATCGTACTTTGAACAAAGGAAGTTTGAGTCCCCTGTGATTCCCTGCCCCTGTTTCCTCATTCAGTGTGTCAGTCCCCAGATTGTCCCACATCGTTGGTTAGTTACCTTGTGCTTCTGGTCAAGGAAACATGATCGCCTTAGTCAGTTGTAAGTCTCCCTCTATCGAAAACAACACATATATTCCAGAGGATAGAATCAAAGGTCCCTGTATCCTGGTTTCATTAACCTCATTGATGAGTTCCTTGGACCACTCGAGAGGAGTGCTTAGTGCCTCTTGGGATGGTTGTGTCTCACGTGCTCGACTTCATCCATATCATCGCATTGTTGAGATTCATACAGGGTATTTCTCCGTGCAATATTTGGTTGAAGACCCCGGGTGCCACCTAACTCTAGCACATTGGTGATTTTATGAAGGGACCCAAATAGGTTCATGTCCCTCGTGATTTGTGGGTTACGTTGGAGACAGTGTTCAAAATCCCCAAAGCAATGCTTCTGTATTGTTGGGTGTCTTCTACTATCTTGATTAATATACCTAATATTTAATTATCGACCGGGGTTGGTAGGCTTAGAGTTGCTAAAAAATATATGCAAAGGTAGAGGGGTTCCTAGGGCGTCGTAGAAATATTTTAACAAACAAAAGATTAGAATATCTTTCAAAATGAAAAAAAAATGAGTCAAACTCCTAAAAACTATCTAAGTAATTGTACTGGAACAGAATACTAAACCAGAAAAAAATACTAGACCGAAGTAGCAAACCATAAACAACTACTCGAAGAAAGATATAAACAATAATATTTATAAAGAAGTTTATTAAATAACTTCTAAGACTAACTATGCATAGAAAAGATGATATTGACCACATAATTATAACAACTAAATTGATAAATTATTTTATAAGCAACTAACTAACTCTTCAAGTGAAACGTTAGGGTGCAAGGACAACTCAATCTTACAAACAAGTAGGAAACTAAGAAGCAATTAGAAAACTTTATAAACAAAACTTTAAAAAGAAGCGAGTAGAAAAATCAATAAATAAAAATTTAAAAAGAAGCAAGTAGAAAACTTAATAAATAAAAATTTAAAAAGAAGCAAGTAGAAAACTTAATAAATAAAACTTTAAAAAGACGCAAGTAGAAAACTTAATAAATAAAACTTTAAATTATGTTCTACAAGTTTCTTCTAAAGATTTATATAATGAAATTGGAGCAATTTCTCCTGATGCGGATGATCTAACAAAATACTAATGTATTTACCTAACAATAAGACATCTAATACTAAAGTTTACATACAAATGAATAAACTAATACAAAACCATAAGGATAAAAAAAAACACAACAATATAAATCAAAGAAATCAGACAAAATAAAACATAATTCCAAACAAACTCAAGACAAAAAGGATAAAGGTAAAACTTTAGTAAACAATCCAAAACAATTGAACTTTTAGTCTTATAGTGAATAGAACTAGGTTTTAACAGTTACAACCTAAGCATACATCATAAACTAAAGAAACATAACTTAAAAATGGCTAAAAATTCATAAAAACAATAAAAATGAAACAACATGCTAAATGACAAATTGAACAGTAGGTCTGAAAGGGGTGACTGGATGGCAGTTTAAACAGGTTGTCTGTATGACAACTGCATAATAAAAATAACAAAAACTAGCCTAAATGATCTAATTCTTCAGCTGAATTTGTGAAAATGTAAATCTAAAGCATGGGAGTCAGTAAATAAACCTACTTAACAACAAATAATTAATTTCAAACTAATTCATAAACAAAAGGAATCATTGCATATTAAACTAAGAAACAAACTGTAAATTAACTTAGATAAATTTATGACAGGAAATAAATGAACAAAAGTAAATTTAAATGAAAGTAAGCTATTTTATATGCTTGGAAAGTAAAGATTGAACAGTAAAGACTGGAAATAAAAGGACTGGAAATGAAATATCTAAAAGCAAACTAAAATCAAGCTATGCGCGCATCTAACTATTTAACTTTGAAAACGAACTACAGTACAGAAAGCAAGGAAATAAACATTTATAACAATCTGATAAAAACAAACTAGAAATTAACTGTGGTAGCTACAACAGAAAAGGAGAACAAAATTAAACAAAGGAAATGAACCTCTGATTGATGAGGGGCCCTGTCAGCAATAAGGGGTGATGCCTGCTAACTCCTACGAAAATGAAATCATGTACAACAACACATACAACTTATTATTCAGAAATTAGAACAGAGTGACAGTGTGCTTCTGGAACAATGACTAAAATGCAAGTTAAGAACCTAACTAAGCTCTCACACAAAGGTTGATATATATAATTGTTTATAGAAATGAGCAATTCGACCCTTTAGTGGTTGACTTCTCTCGAAATTTAGTCAATCATAAAGGCATTTAATTGATCACAAGCCAATGCATATCATTTTCCTTTCCCAATGTGAGTTTGGTTCTTCCTCAGCGCGAACGTGGCATGATGTGGTATGCTTGCTCCTCTTTTATCATGGCTGTGGAGACGTGTTGGATAGAGGAGAGCACATAGTGGTGATCTTCTGGAATGAGAGCGTTCCTTCATTCAAACGTGTGGGCTAGTGGTATTTTGGAGTTAAGAAAAGGAGGCCACGAGCGATCCTTGTAGACTAAATACGTTTCACCCTTTGAACGCATGGGTAGTAATCAATTTAGCATTGAGAGAAAACAACGTGATGGAGATCCTTAGGCTGGGATATTCTTAAATATCCAAATGCATGGACATCAGGTGGTTTGTAGAACTAGTCCAGCGTTTAATGCCTGAAGTCTTTTGTCAACAACGTGCAATCTGGTTAACGGGCTGAGTGGTGAGCTAGAAAAATACCAACGAATATTGCACAGTAAGTTGGATAATGAGCTGGACATGTTGTACACATGGATAGCTAAATGCACTATTTGTTTGTTTGTCTATTTAGCGGGCTGATGGTAAACATGCATAATTTCCACTAACGTGTCTGTTACGAGCTTGCCTAAAAAATGTGATACTGCAAACAAATACACAAGTTAATAAATATATCAAATGTGCTTCACATAATGCCAATTTTAATTAATAAAATCATAAAAAATGATAATAATAACCAAAGTTGCATAAACCTTAAATTTGTTCTTACCTGGTGCTGAATAATGATCTGCATGACATAAAATATGCAAAATATAATGAAATATGTGTTTTAATGTGTCATTTAACTATCAAAAAATGATAACAAAATGAGGCTCAACATTCCCCCAAACCAGAGAAATGCCAGGTCCCACCGAGCAAAAGAAAAATGACTTAAGAAGAAGGCAAAGTTGGTTAATAGTGGCCTTCGACTTGCCAAATGAAGAAAATAATTTAAACTTTAATATTATAACCTGTAAAAGAACATTTATTTCATGCCAGGTATTATGTGAAGACTTAGTGGATTTGTTAAGTTTTTTATCAGTATTGTCTTGATAACTTTTCAAGTTCAAAATAATTCAGCATTTGTTTAGTAATTAAGATATAAATTTTTTTGTAGAGCGTATAAGAAAAACAATTCTATAGAAATAACGGTGATAAAAACGATGAAATAGAAAAAAAATTCAATTAAAAGATTACAGTATCATAACAGACCTTGAAATGTATATCATTAATAGGAATATGTATTAATGAATGCATTTATAATTAGTTCAAGCATGTCCAAAGTAAAACTTTGGAAAGCTTGAACGTATATCACGAATACATATATCATATTCTTAATAGTTTTCATGCATGATTAAAATAAAAGGATGCTAACAATAAAATGAAAACTAAAGAGATTTCAAGGTCAATGCATCCATACAAAGGTAAGAAAACTATTTACCAAAACAAAACTTGGTTAGCAAATTTTAATCATTAATACTATAATACCACAATGTTTCATTTATATCATCATTTGAGCCATCATTCGATTCTCTGTATAGTCCTACATATAGCTCTTCATGTTGATTTGCTCTGTAAAAGTATGCTTCATGCTATAACTTGAAAACACTTAACATTCGTCAGAGATAAACAATTTTGTCACAAATAATAATAGATAAAAGCATACGAATCTTCCTAATCCTCCCCCAAACCAAAGATATGGTGTGTCCCCAAGCCATACAAGAGAGAAGAATGGATTGTTCTAGAAAAATAAAAAGTGCGAGCATGCTGTTATTTTTTAATAATTTTTTTTTTGAAAAACTAACTAGTAAAGGAAAATGATTCAGAGATGTATATTCATGAAAATAACAGTGCTTAAAAAGATCACTTGAAAATATGATAATGGAATCGAAAGAATTCCATAGGAAAAGATAGTCATCTATTCCTTGTTGTAAAGATATCTCGTCAGCATAAAATACTTTCAGTTTACCCCGGAGTGTGGGAGATTTGTAGCTATGGGTCCCATTTCCAGGATAATAACATCCAATATATTGGTTGAATTAGATGGCCAGGTCCAAGCATAACTTACAACGATTCTCAAATGACATTATGAACGATTGGCCTTAACATATTATTCATAATTTTTTATTATTATTTATATTATCATTATTTTATGAATCATGTGCATAGTATTGCATTAACCAGATCTCTTTTACCCAATATTGCCCTGCTGCTAGCAATCCTATTTAGTACTTCGACGGGTTTATCTTGATACCATGCAAGCATAGTCTTGCTGCCAGCGATCCTGTTTAGTACTCCGACGGATTTACTTGCATTTACCTAGCTTCCTGGTTTTAAGTTGTTACTCATTATTGACTTCTTGCCAGTAGGCCTGTTCAGTACCCCGGCGGGTTTTCCTTGTATAATGATATTTAAATATATGGAAGCCAATTGGTAATATAGCACGTTAAGCATTGCTAAAACTCATAATTAAATTTTGTAAAATAATTTTACAAGTAACTTTTTATAATGGCCTTAATCATAAATCGTGTCAAAAGAGAATAAATTAAGCTGTGCTTTGACCTTATAGTCCTTCTTCTTCATAAAAAAGTAATGTTCTCCACAAGGAAAATTTCACCTACTCTTGAGTTATCACAAAAAGATACTTAAGAGCCAAGCTTTGATAACAATTATAGGATGAACTAGTAATCCATAGGCATAAGGTGAGATTCGAAAAATATGACAATGAGAGTGAGTCTTATCACGCAACTTTTTTAAAATAACGAATCAGAAATATACATGTCTGAATCAAAATACCAAAAACCATATGAATCATAGAAGATCTGGTTAAGAATGATATACATAGGATTATAATTTTTTTTTAATTTTCACTATAGGCTGAAAATTTCAAAAGTACCCCAAGAAAGGTTAAGATACCCGATGAGTGTTTTTAACATACTTCTCCTTTTCCAAGTAATACTCCATGATCTTCTTATAGAGATAAAATACTCATAATCAACCTGCAAAACCACTTGTTAGATGATTCAATTTATTCATGAAAACATATATAATAAAAAGAAAAAGAGTCCCTTGAAAACAATCTATTAGAAATGACTCTTATTTATTTGAAAATGAATATATATATATATATATACATAATATCCTATTCTGTTTAGAAAGAAAGAAAACAACTATATTCAAGTATAGGAATTCTTCCAATGTAACCAATTTCGAAGCAAGATTAAAAATATACCTTTATCCACATATGAGAAAATTATTGCAGTGATTACATGGATATGAAGAACCAAACCACCTATTTGGTTTAGAAACAAGAAGCATTGAAGGAGAGAATGGTATTGTGGCTTGGTTACCTCGTGGAACCAAATCACAATATAATCCTTGTATTCTAGGTTCTTTGCTTCACTTCTCAGGCCAAGAGTTATTTCATCAAACTCTAGAATGCATGAAGAATCTGTGTTTGGTGATAGGGAATATTCAGGTTCTAATTTTTGTCCCTAATAAAATGTGATGCATGCCATGTTGATCTTGGATTCTTGTGGATAACGCCAAGTAGAAGCTTCGTTTTCTTCCATAGTTTTTATAACCTCTCTAGACCTCGTATGAATTTCCTACATTAATGTTGGTGAGGTAGGGAAGGTGGGTAAATGTTACAGTTCAACACTGTAAGCATATTGTACTTCTTTATTGTTTTTAGAATGTGGAATGGATTTAACAAGAATATATGTAGGGCATAGATGTGGTTTATGAGAAGGTGATTGTGGCAGGGGCAGTTGATTTTTTGTGTGGTTGATCCTGCCATGGAAATAAGATATTGTGGAAAAGATTGTGGAAACTATAGGGGACCAGGTAGTGCTAAAACATACGAGAGAGTATCCCTATGATAATAATATGGGCCATAAATAATTTTTGAACAAGGTTGGTAGGGGTTAATCTAAGGCTACAACAACTTCCATGGTGTTACAGTATTAACTGCTTGATTATGAGAGTACAGAAATGGAGGGAAGGAACTCTGAACCATACATGTAGGCCACGGTTTCCATAACCATTGTAATAAATTTTCGGCAACTCCCACATCTCTTTATGATGTTTCTTTCATCTTGAGTAAGGAGGGGCAACAACTGCTTTAAGTCACATATGCCACAATTTGTGAGACTATCCAAAGGACAATCCATTGCAAGATGTTTCTTTTGGCACTGAGGGAAAACCGTTTCTTCAAATTCCTCATTTTTCCCAACCTAAAAAATATTGATTCATTAATTTAGAGAGATGATAATGTCAGATTCAAGTATTTCTAATAAATCACCAATTTCATCTCTTGTAACTCTGACTTTTGCAACAGATTTCAAAAACTGAGAAGAGGGTATATTCTTACCGGTCTTGAATTTTCCTCTTGAATACCTTCTACATAATTCACAAACATCATCATATGGTAACTGAAATACATCACCTGTTCCCTTCAGACTTAAAATCTCTAAATATTCATTTTTTATTTCTTTGAGTAAAATTATTTTCAAGGTGTCTTTCCCCAACTGTCTTAGTTTTGATCTTTGAAGGTTGTATTGAAAGCATTCGACATAGTTTTCCAAAATTTCTTCTTCTCCCTAGGTTATTTCGAAGATATCTTCATTGACCCTGCAATAATCTTGGTATCTTTTCAAGAATATATGTTTCATGTCTTCCCAAGTTTGAATTCAGTTTCCACCTAGGCTCATGAACCATTGGAGGGCTTCTCCTTTCAAAGTAAGAGGAAATTTTTTCAGATTTTGAACATCATATCCTCTACAAAGTATTTCCAATTTAAATAAAAATTCATTAGGGTCTTTGTTCTCCAGTCTGTAAAAATTTGGTAGAATGGATGGGGGAACGTGATACATTTGTGCCACTCCTCCTGGATCTCTAATAGGGAATTCAAAGGTAACAAATTATTCATCCTTCTCTCCTATCGTATCTTCCCAAAACATAAGTAGTTCCTCATGTGTTATCTTGAGGTTCCTCTTATGAATGTTCCTGTCAGCTTGTTAGCAGGATGGGTGGCGCTTACAACACCACTAAATGATTTAATTGTAAATTAATTCCTACACTATAATGAAATACATAAACTCACATTAACTCTTTGCATCAAATAAAGAAACAAAATACTGAAAAGCAATGGGTTTGGTGGAACTAGTTACCTTTCGAATCTGTTCATGCAAAGCTGAAATAAATAAAGATTCCTACAATACTATTATTCTTGCTGGGTTGGGGGTGTTGTACAGGATAATTCACCTAATAACCTAGGTCTGGGGGGTTACCAACATACTCATAACTTGCAGATAATTTGACTCTAAAAACACAGGATAGGAAATAGGAAAATAGAAGGACTTACTTGTATTAAACGAAGGTTGATTCTTGCTATCTTCTCCCTCTCTGATCCACTTACAAAGTCTCCAGGATAGTTCCTCCTTCACCTGTTAATAAACACTCTTCCAGATACAAGATGATTCATATATATATATGCAGGTTAGGAAAATCATATATTATATTGAAATGTAAACATTTACCAATCCACAAGATATGAAACACATATGGAAGAAGTAATATCTTTATTAACAATAATAGAAAGAGTTTAGGTTACAACCCAATGTCTGAACAAGGACTCCTCTGTCACCAAAGGACTTTGAGTTTCTCTGCTCCAAAGATTTCTGTAGACAATCCACCAGCATAACTTTGCTCTCCAAGTATCCTTCCCAACACCCTCCCCAAGGCCTCTATTTATATGGATGAAATGAGGTAGTTCTCAAAGGTTAGGGAGGTTGTGGCAGTTAAGAAGATTAAGTTAAATGAGTAAACTAATCTTCCATTAGCGCGTGGTTTTATGTTTTAATGTTGAGGAAACCATTCATGGGTCTATAGTAGAGCAACCTGCGAATGATTTGCGACTATATAGAAGAGAAACCCGCGAATACAAGGATTTGTGACTTGCTGTATAGGAGACTCGCGAATGATGCGCGAGTTGTCAATATAGAGAGTCACGAATACAAATCAACATGGAAAAATTGGCAAAGTAACCAGCTGGGTGTATAGGGAATTTACTTCATCATAATCCAATGTATAGTGAATATTGGAAACCTCAATCCATAAGTGTCCTTTTGTGTGCCGACATGAGGGATATCAGCACTCAGATGGAGAGGTGCCATTCAGGTGTATAACAGATGCCCCCTAATGTGTGAGGTCAGAGGGGAATGATGGCCGAAATACATTATAATATTTAACTCAGGAGAAACTCAGAAATCCAGTGGAGCAGAAGGAGTACCTGAAACAAATACATAGTAATGTCATATACAAAGTTACATCTGAGGATGTTATGTTCAATTTACTGGAACACTAGCTCCTTTACAATATTTGAGTACATCATATGATACGGGTACGGGTAAAACCACGTATTTACAAAGGTGGAGCAAAGCCACAATACAATAATGATGAGTCTTCAAAGATCTGGAAACCGGATATAGAAATGGAACATAGTCTTGCGCAACTTAGTTCATGAGTGAGGAACTAAGGTCTTCATAAAAGATTCCAAGGAACCAGTACAATCCAATCCATGTGAATAAGGGTAAGCTGAAGTCGAACATGGAAAGGATTCAACAGTTTGTCAACCAATAGATGATAATTGACAACTGAAGCAAAGGAGTTCACCAATGATGAAAGTGAATCTAGAGGTACTATCATCGAAACTCTAGGTCTTCGTCATCAGAAAGTACTAAAACGGAACCATACTGTGATAGGGAAGGCAATAGATCCTCCAACGGATCACAAGAGTGACTAGGAACTAGGCCAAAGAAGGGATACACAAGTAAATGGATAACAGATATAATAGTAAGAGGATCAGGTGATAAATTAGACATTAGGTATAATCCTTGAACAGTGAGCACGACACAGAGATGACCCAAGGCAGCATACAATGGATAGATAGAAAAACTAGACTTATCTGTCATGTAGGAGACAGGAGCAGATTCCCCAGGTATAATGAACAAGAGGAGGAGGCAAAACTCAAAGTGATAGTTGAACACAAGTGTATACTGAAACATGGATATCGGAAAGCAAAGAGTGCTATGTTCAAGGATGACATGCTGCCATTACTGAAAAAAAGAGAAAAATTCTTCCTTACCTTCCCTGTTAAGTTTTAACGAGTCCGGGAAATCCAACTCGGTTCCCTCTTCATTTTTTAACAAGCTTGAAGAGATGGGAAAATAATGCTTGATACACTGATCCGTGGATTTAATGAGCCCGAACTAGTACATGCTCATGCGGTGTTTTCACGTTTAGAGAGTCTGAAAACTCCAAAGAAGACTCCAGGGGGGTCCTTTTTCATCCAATTTAGTCTCTTGAGGCCGAAAAAGTATAAAACAAACCACAAAAGAACTCTCTTAACTTCCGAAGAATAAAAGGTGAACCTTTTTCGTAATTAGTCGGGAAGGTCCGAAAAAGGTTAAATTCCCACCTACCCAACGCTCCTTCCATAACATCATAAAATAGCTTGAGTTTTACGAGTGTGAAGGAAAGCAAGATCACTCGGAAAGATCCATTTGGTTACGAGAAATGGGGCTTACAACAATAAACTCGTTGCTTTGTTCTTGAGTGTTTAACGAGCATGACAAAGACACAAAGTACGCTCGAAATCTTTTTCATGTTTGGGTCCAGAGCACGAAAAAGAGAAAATTAAGCTCAAACTGGGTGTTCCTTTTCTGTAAGTTTGGTCCCTCAGGTCCGAAAAAGTGATAAACCTATACCTGAGAATACTCTTCTCAATTCCGAAGAAAAGAGAGTGATCCTTTCTCGTATTATTCCGCATGGTCCGAGAAAGAGATAACCTACTACCAATGCAGATGTCTGTTCACATATTCTTAACGATCTTGAACGGACGAGATAACTCAGCAGTCAAGTTTGTTTTGAAGGAGTCAGACCTGGGCCTAAAGAAACTCCATAAGGGCGGGGAGTCCTATAAAGGGATAGCTTATAAAGAGAGATTCATAAGAAGCTCTATTTGACGTGAAAAATAGCTATGAGGAAATCCCTGGGCCTGAAACAGTGACGGAAATGAGTATCAAAGGATGACAATGGCATATAAGAATGATACCCATGAAAAGGGATCCTAGCCACGGAAGAACAATGGTAGGGGTAAGGGACTAATGGCTTAAAATACCATAGTCCGTGGCAAAAATGTTGAGTACTAAGGTTAATGTGGAGTGATAAAATGCCAACATGTGTTGGAAAGAGCAAAAACCACCCTATAGAAGCATCAACACTTTGTAAAAGTTGGTAATCCTGTTCCAAGGCACAAAAGGGGTAATATTAGTCAATTGACATTTCAAACTATAGAGAAAGACCCACTTTACGAAATATTTTTTCTATTAATAGTTTGAAAATTAAATCATTTCTTACCATTTGCACTTTTGAACCAAAAAAGGAAAGTTTACCCTCTATCTTTGATCACTTGCCGTGGACAATTGGACCGTCGGAATTCAGATCCGTCAGCTACAGGTAAATCTACACCCTGAGCTCTTTATTTTCATCCAAACAAATTTTAAAATTGATGGTCAATTCAGCTTATTTCATCAACATAAAAACTGATAAAATGTATTTGTGGGTTGCTACGCATGAAAGCCGCGAATATGCGTTTCATGCATGACTTGCTGCATAAGAAAGTCACGAATGACTCGCAACTTGTCCTAATGGACAATCGCGCATGTTGCGCAAAGGATAAAAGCTTTAAAAATGGTCAAAATTTTTAAATTTTTATGGTGAAATACTGAATTAAACTATGTTTATTTGTAGGGGAAAACAAGGTACTGGAGTGGAGGGAGAGGGAACATGAGGTGATGGACCAAGTGGCTCTCCAAATCCCGCCTACCATCCAAGCATTGCGGAATAGTGGGTTGCTCAAGTTCTTTTGCACATCACCTATGCGGGCCAATGTCCACATATTAGAGTTCTTCGTCCATTACTGGGACCATGACCTAGGGATGTTCAATATCCAGGGTGAGACTTTGGAGCTTACCACACAGGACATCTACTTCATAATCGAGTTATCACATCGGGGAGCACCGGTGAACCTGGAGGGCACTAGCAGGGGTGGGGACCCCTTGAGTGTCCAGAACTATGTCGATGTATTCTGCAGGCCGGGTACTCAAAAGAAAGGCAGTAGCATTCTCATAGCAGATATTCAGGATCTTACATTATAGGTATTGGCCAGTACTATAGTGAGACTTTCAGGATCGGCAGGATTACACATGGCCACCAGGACTCAGATGAGAGTGGCAGTGGACTGCTTTAGAGGCACACTCTTTGTTTGGTGTACATGGATTTCCCCCATCATGAGGAGGCAATTATCCGACTGTAGGAGGGGGAGATGGAAGAACTTTGTCTATGCTAGTATATTGGTAGCGTTCTTCTTTGAGAGGGTGCCAGCTATGAGCCCTGCGATACCCTTACAGGTCCATCATCCACGGCAGCCGAGGCTGAGCCGGTGGGGAGATATCTTCCTCTGTCAAGGAGGAGGAGATGTAGTACAGAGCATGTATGATGATGATTTCTATTCATGGTGGGAACGGCAGGTGTCGGCATTGGAGCAGTTTCCATATGCTGGATTAGATTTTCGAGGTGACCCTGACCTAGTCCTCCCTCTAGGAGGAGCATGGGGAGAGATGGGTAAGTCATTTTTTATTTTTTATCATTATCAAATTTTTATGGATTTTCAAATGATAGGATATATACATATGCACAATTCTAACCCTACTCATGTGTCAAAATGCAGATATTGGACCAGTCCGCCCTGCAGGACACCCACGTACCTTTGTACGTCCTGTTGCAGAGGGAGACCCAGGATTGATCACGGTACTCGAGGCGAAGCTAGGCAGGCTGACCGAGTGAGTACCTACGATACAGATAGAGCATCTCCCTGTAGCTATGCAGGAGTTCGTAGTTGGGGTTCTACCAGCCTGGCTACATCTTTTCAGACAAGTAGCCAGAGCAGTATGTGTATATAGAGATGCAGTGGAGGCTGTCGAAGCCGAGGAGGCTGAGGAAGCCGGGGGGCACAGAGATCACAGGGACCAAGGAGGTCCCAGTGGCCATGGCGGGCAGACTTAGTTTTAGGCATTTTGATGGATGTTGATCCACTTTTGTATATTTTGTATATGATGGGATCTACAGATCAGACTTGACCTATCCTATGTATGAACAGATATTT